>OX336374.1:4606220-5206220 GCA_946902895.1 Fragum fragum | reverse complement strand
ACTTTTCTCTTCATTTCTTATAATCTAATTCGCAATGTTTTCTATGCCAAAAGACATAACTTAACAATTTAAAGTTGTCGTCTGCAACTTCTTTGATTTGGACCAGTCTAAGATTTTGCCGTCTAGTGCATGTAATTCTTCGTCTGTTCTTTGTAAGTTAAAGGCGACAAAGATTAACAAAAAGAAATTAAGTGTCAACGAGTGATTAAATGGGTTTTCTTTCTTGACAAATATGGTCGACCTCTGTTTCTAAATACTTCATTTTTGTGACAACCATTCTTGTTCTGTGTTGAGAAATTAGATGGGAATATGTTTTCGCCTTACCCACTGTGTGATTAATATGGCTGTAAACATGGGCTGGGGTGAAATAATCCCGGCACAATGAACTTGATTGGGCTTTTATCCCCGTACGCCTGACTTTGACGTTCAGGTATTTAGATATGATTCATTTCAGCCTCATTTTCACAGATATTAATTTGTCATTTAACTCCCTGGTAGATTAATTTGATCTCTCATTACTATCCCAAGTCAAAACTCCATTGCATCTTACACTTCTGCTTTCTGAATTAAACTCTTTCCTGTACAAACTCGGGATTTTACGTCGCTGTGGTTTTTTACTTGAGAAAACAGTGTGGAAAAAGAAGAAATTGCTTGTAACAAACAATTTCTTCTTTTCCCACAATATTTTCTACTCTACAGGTTGGTTACATTACAAATTGCACCTACTTTTCATTGTCGTCTGCAACTTCTTTGCATTTGGACCAGTCTTGAAAAACAGGAAAGGGTTAACTGACAGAGTTATAGAAGATTCTGTATACTTACAAAACTTGATATTGGTCGTCAAACGTATAACTTTTAGCAGCTTAACTTTTATCAATACTCTCAGTTTAAGATTGACGGATCCCAACTGCCAATCAAGGAATCAATCTACCCGTCAAACAATTAATTTAGACCGGAAGTGATCACTGAACTCCGAAACCCGCCGCAATTTAATTAGATCATTCTTGTTAATTTGGCGACCTGAATGTCGTAACTATAGATCGAAAAGCTGTAGTTACGACATTTAGATCGCCAACTTACAATTCAACTTTTTCGCTACATTTTACCGGTCAAAAAGTTTTCAAAATAACGCCATTGGATGCCAAACTGGAACTTCCTGTTAGAGTCAATCAACGTCATTGCACGTTTAATCTCATGCCAAACTGGAACTTCCTGTTGGAGTCAATGAACGTCATTGCACGTACAATCTCATAGTACGTAGTCCCCACACTAATTGATCCGCTCCGATATATTTCGAATCATGGTACAACTACGACATGTCGGATCGCTGGCCACGCCCACTTGCCTCCAACATGGCAATAATACAGGGGCATCAATCGACGCTGGTTTTATATAGTTTATTGTCAGAAAACACAAAACGAACATTCTGTTACTACGTCGTTTAAGTCGTGAAACCAGCAAAATTTATTGACGACATATATGCCGGGGTCATCACTCACTTCCTGTCTAAATGAATGGTTTGATTTGTCAATCGATATTTGTGTGACAGCGGCGAAAGTAGTTGTGTCATTACGGTACTGAAATTATTACTCGCTTCGTTTTTTTCTGATGTTCTTGCTTCATAAAGAAAAGTTAAGTTAAGTTAAGAAATCGTAATATCTCTCCGGCTGTGCAAAATGTGCAGTTCATAATTAATTTACCATCTTAATCTAAGATACCTACCTTTAACCCACTACCAGACGACAAATTTTTAGACTAGTCCATATTCAAAGATATTGCAGACTACAAATTGAAGTTGATGATTTTTTTTTGGGGGGGGGGGGTAGAAAACATTGTGGATAATGATGAAATTGCTGTTATATTATACTTGACAAAATATTGTTTGAATAGAAGAAATTGCCTGTAACAAGCAATTTCTTCTTTCCCCATAAAATTTCCTTCCCTGTAGGTTGGTTAATTTTCAAATTTGCTCACTTTGAGTTGTCGTCTGCAACTTTTTTTCAAATTGGATAAACTATATTTTGAAAAAAACGGGATATGGTTAAATCTTTCTTATAAATGTCAAGACAAAACTGTTCAGGGCTTGGCATGAGAACCTTGCAAAGAAAATCGCAATGTCTCCCGTTAAATATTTGTATGGAAAATCAAATCTCGTTTACATCAAAATCGTTTGATAAATTGATTTCCAACAAAGGCAAAAATGAAATGTTTATTCGGAATAATCTGAATTGACACCGAAAAGCTGCACCATTTAATTTGATATGCAAAATCTGCTGAAATACTATTAACATTTTCTGCATTTTCCTTGTCAAGGAGTGTAATTTGTTTCACGTTTATTGATGTTTTTTGATAATTGAGGGTCTTGGGGCTAAATAATCACCTATTTAATGGTATCTAATTGGCGCAATTAATAGCTGATTAATCGAAGCGCTTTTAACGCCTGGACCCCATAACCCTAGCCCGGAACCTCGGGACGCCTGTCACCAATGGGTCTTTAACATTTGATATATGTTTTTGCCCAGCACGGGTTAGAAATATAATATCGCAATAGAAGCGAATATTTGACACAAATCGTCTCGTACAATGAATGCCAAGGATTTTTCCTTCCTATACGCGTATCTTTTCAATTCAACATTGCAATTTACTTAAACCACCAACACGCCTAAAACTTTAATACCTTAGAACACTTAACCGATTACCACATAACATAAATAGACTGGTCGAAATTCAATGATGACAGTCTTAAGTTGGTGGAATTTAGAGAATTTGCCGATTTTCTTGTACTCGAGAATGCGGCGTATTTTTTAATCGGTTCTTCACCCATTCCAACACAAGCCCTCCTTTTTAAACCCCTTAAGTAAAAGATATAGAAACATTGTAGAAAATATAGAAATTGCTTGTAACAAGCAATTTCTTCATTTTCCACAATGTTTTCTATTCAAAAAGGCGAATAAATGTAAAATTTCATCAACTTGAAATTGTTGTCTATAGCTTCTTTGAATTTGGATCAGTCTAAAAATCAGTTGTGTTGGAATGGGTTAAACAGATTTCATAACAATTTAATAAAGGAATAGTATATGCTTTGCAATCGTTATTAATGTCGTTTTCAGGATAAATGTTCTTTCTTCGTGAAAATCTACTAAATACACTATAAATTGTAAGTTGATGTAGTGTACTCCCAATATCCTTCTTTAAAACATCGGTTTTTATCGGGTGAGGGTGAAGTCGAAAAGGACTGAATTGCTAGCGGAATCCAATGACGTAATGATACACCATTGAAATTACAAATACGACAGAGTTTGGCGAAACCGAAAGATAACGCATTTAAGAATTGAATTAAGGTTGAACTTTGTTGACTACTTTGGCAATTGTAGCGGTCAAAACGTAACTTGTAGTATATATGACTTCTGATCATTTGGTTCCTGGTTCGTTTTCTGAAAATTTTCTCCCACAAATCGGCGGATAAACGTAAAGTTAAGTGAGATGATCGGCTCGAGACTCGGAAAGGACGCCGTGATAGCACTGGTGTGAGAAATACCAGGAATCTATGGTTAGGTGGTCTAGCTGTCGCGACATGACCGAAAGACTGTTAAAAGTGACGTTAAAGCGCATTCAATTAATCAGTCTAATTTCGCGTTACTTTCTGCCATACATATTTGCTGCCTTTTTTTTAATTATGAATAGTAATTTTCATTTCAAAATTAGCTTAAACCCCTCCTCTCAAACGCATTGAGCATTAAGTTAGAAAATTGGAAATTTTGTCTCACCACCAATGTGTTGAAGAGCCGATTTAGGTCTGCACCTAAAATACTTAGCTCCGTGTACTCTATACTTACGTCAGGCATACACCGTAAGAGCGGGACCTATTTAGCGACGCCGCTGTCTACACAGTCATGACGTCACGGAAATATAACTCGAACACGTCAATGCTTAACACTTGGTATTAAACGGAAGTAATTGTAAAAACCAGGAAATGGTTAAAGACATTATAAAAACGTGCCGCCGACCTGTCTTTCGTCTTTGTTGCGTAAAAATTGCGCGTGTCCGGGTATTTACGGCACACTTTTCTTTTCAGAGTCGTTCCTCCGTGTAGTAATCTTTTTGAAGAAGTATTCGTTGCTTTTTGGATAGCTTTTCGCTCGTTATATATGATGGCTACGTAGGCGTCCATCGGTGTTACTTTTTTAAAAAATCCAGTAGGGTGTTACTATGTTAGAAGAGAAGTAGTGCCCAGTTAGGTTCGATTTATAATTTTGAAAACTTGTATCCCCTAAGCAACTGTACATTTTGAAAGTCATTCATTCAGCTCGGAGTAGAGATTTGACTCCCACATTGACTGCCATTTGTGTTCAACTTTTTGTTGTTAGGCGTCTTGAATGTCGTAACTACAGCTTATAGAGCTGTAGTTACGACGTTTAAGACACCAACCAACGATTCTACTTTTTTGTTACATGGTACTGACCATAAACTTTGCAAAATTTCCTGTTAAAGTCAATGGGCGTGGCAAGAGCAGTAAGTTGACGGGGCTAGCGATTGGTCAATTGGGTAAATACCGTTGGTGATAATTGGTAAACACTGATATTCATTGAAAATCTATAAAACCAAAACAGCCTAGCTAAGAAATCCAAGGCTTCGTTCACACTGACCAATAAATAGGAAGGAAGAGAAGAGCTGGAATATGCCAGTTAGCATTGTAAAAATAATGCTCCCTTTTTGACGTACGTGTGACGTTAACCGTTCATAACGATGTGACAATAGCCTAGGAAACGGCTGAAAGTATCTTGAATCAGAAATATGTGCAAGCTGATCTTTGTCTAGACAATCTGCCAAATCTGGAGTATGCTGGCTCAGCACGACAAGGGATGATTGCCAAATTTGGCCTAAGCTTAATATATGTTTTTTTTTTATATATATATTGAAGAAAACTTCTTTGTAGTGATTCTTGGATGTTTAGCAACCCGGAGAGATACTAAAAGATAAATTTCAAATGGCTTTAATTTTCAAGTATCGTTTTTAGGATGACCAAGATCGAAATTTTTTATGTTAGTAAATTTTCTGAATATATAGGAAACCCTTCTGTTGAGGCTTTACATACATTTCTAAAGCACCTACAAATATAATTGACCAATCGCGGCTGTCAATCAAGGAATATATTGACCAATCAAATTATTCATTCAGCCCTGAATAGAAATTTAAATGATTTAGATAATATCTGCTTGGTCAATTGATTTGTTTAATAGCAGATGCTGTTTGAATTTGTTTTTGCAGCTAGATAACCAAGTTGAACTTCTAATTGAAATAGGGATTTCATTCCACACACTCATGCTACAGTATAAGAAAGATCGTTTCTTGTACAAAGTCTTATATTTCAAGTGTGTGATGTCACTATGTGCAGCTGATCTTAAGCTATAGTTAGTGTTGTTACAAAATGAAATGACCTCATTCATTCAATTTGTTGTTTGGCGACTTAAACGACGTAACTACGGCTTATTCAAGCAATTTCTTCTTTTCCCACAATATTTTCTACCACATAGGATTGTTTCATATCAAATTTCACCTTATTTTCACTGTCTTCTGCTAATTCTTTCAATTTGGACAATTCTAAACTTTCAAAAAAAGGGAAAGTGTTAAAAAAGAAGCACAAAATAAACCAACCATTCGTCTCTTTAATTTAGCATTAAAGATGATAAGACGAGTTTCCAAAACGTCATACGAAATTGATTTTTTCGTAAGACCCTTTCAAAAAATTAAAAAATGGTTAACATGATTTTTTTGTGTGTGAATTTATGTGATGTTAACGGTATAAAAGATTAAGTGATCAACTGAAAGTAAGCTTTATTTTCTCTGGTATCAGTTTTATGATCACATGAAAGTAAGCTTTATTTTCTCAGGAATAGGTTCAATGATCACATGAAAGTAAGCTTTATTTTCTCTGCTATCAGTCTAATGATCACATGAAACTAAGCTATAGTTTCTCTGGTACTAGCTACAGATCATATGAAAGTAAACTTTATTTTCTGTAACAGTAGCTAAAGATTATATGAAAGTAACCTTTATTTTCCCTGGTAGTAGCTAGAGATCAGATGAAAGTAAACTTTATTTTCCCTTGTAGAAGCTAGAGATCATATGAAAATAAACTTTATTTTCTCTAGTAGTAGCTTAAGATCATACGAAAGTAAACTTTATTTTCTCTCGTAAAGGCTAGAGATCATATGCAAGTTAACTTTATTTTCTCCGGTATAAGCTAGAGGCCTTATAGAAGTAAACTTTATTTTCTCTGGAAGTAGCTAGAGATCATATGAAAGAAACTTTTATTTTCTCTGGTAGAAGCTAGAGATCATATGAAAGTAAACTTTATTTTCTCTGGTTGAAGCTAGAGATTACATGAAAGATAACCTTATTTTTCTCTGGTTGTAGCTAGAGATCATACGAAAAGAAACCCTTTCTTCTCTTGTAGTAGCTAAAAAACCTATGAAAGTTTTTTTTCTCTGGTAGTAGCTAGATATCATATTAAAGTAAACTTCATTTTCTCTGATAGAAGCTAGAGATCATATGAAAGTAAACTTTATTTTCTCTGGTAGTAGCTAGAGATCATATGAAAGTAAACTTTATTTTCTCTGGTAATAGCTAAAGATCATATGAAGTAAACTTTATTTTCTCTGGTTGTAGCTGAAGATCATATGAAAGTAAACTTTATTTTCTCTTGTAGTAGCTGATGATCATATGAAAGTTAACTGTATTTTCCCTGGTTGTAGCTAGAGATCACATGAAAGTAAACTTTATTTTCTCTGGTGGTAGTAGCTAGAGATCATATGAAAGTAAACTTTATTTTCCCTTGTAGAAGCTAGAGATCATATGAAAATAAACTTTATATTCTCTAGTTGCTTAAGATTATATGAAAGTAAACTTTATTTATTCTCGTAAAAGCAAGAGATCATATGCAAGTTAACTTTATTTTCTCCGGTATACGCTAGAGATCATATGAAAGTAAACTTATTTTTCTCTGGTAGAAGCTAGAGATCATATGAAAGTAAACTTTATTTTCTCTTGTAGTAGCTGATGATTATATGAAAGTAATCTTTATTTTCTCTGGTTGTAGTAGCTAGAGATCATATGAAAGTAAACTTTATTTTCTGTAACAGTGGCTTAAGATTATATGAAAGTAATCTTTATTTTCTCTGGTGGTAGAAGCTAGAGATTATGTGAAATTAAACTTTATTTTCTCTGGTAGTAGCTACAGATCATATGAAAGTAAACTTTATTTTCCCTGGTTGTAGCTAGAGATCATATGAAAGTAAACTTTATTTTCTCTGGTTGTAGTAGCTAGAGATCATATGAAAGTAAACTTTATTTTCTCTTGTAGTTGCTGATGATCATATGAAAGTAAACTGTATTTTCCCTGGTTGTAGCTAGAGATCATATGAAAGTAAACTTTATTTTCTCTGGTAGAAGCTAGAGATCATATGAAAGTAATCTTTTTCCTCTGGTAGTAGTCAATGACCATATGAAAGTGATTCTTTTCTCTGGTAGTAGCTAGAGATCATATGAAAGTAAACTTCATTTTCTCTGATAGAAGCTAGAGATCATATGAAAGTAAACTTTATTTTCTCTGGTATAACAGAGATCATATGAAAGTAAACTTTATTTTCTCTGGTAATAGCTAAAGATCATATGAAAGTAAGCTTTTTTTCTCTGGTAGGAGCTAGAGATCATATGATAGTAAACTTTATTTGCTCTGGTAGGTGCTGGAGATCTTATAAAAGTAAACTTTATTTTCTCTGGTGGTAGAAGCTAGAGATTATGTGAAAGTAAACTTTATTTTCTCTGGTAGTAGCTAGAGATCATATGAAAGTAAACTTTATTTTCCCTGGTTGTAGCTAGAGATCATATGAAAGTAAACTTTATTTTCTCTGGTAATAGCTAAAGATCATATGAAGTAAACTTTATTTTCTCTGGTTGTAGCTGAAGATCATATGAAAGTAAACTTTATTTTCTCTTGTAGTAGCTGATGATCATATGAAAGTTAACTGTATTTTCCCTGGTTGTAGCTAGAGATCACATGAAAGTAAACTTTATTTTCTCTGGTGGTAGTAGCTAGAGATCATATGAAAGTAAACTTTATTTTCCCTTGTAGAAGATCAAACACAAGAGTTCTGTATTTTCCTAGTACAATATATGCTTTTAATATGATTATTTTTCAAGATCCCCAGATTGAGATACCAGGAAAAGTATTGTTATTGTCTTTCAATTAGTGTACTGTTTTGGCGTGCTTTTTTTTTTTTTTTTTTTTTTTTCAAAAAAATATATGATGTATTACTTGATTTCTATGAAACAAACTGTTGATAAATAATTCATAAAATTTTAGAATTTTCATGTTGACTTGAACACAATATAATTTAAAACGTATACAGATGATATTTGCTTGAGATTGACAAAAAACGAACTGAAAATGGCCGGTAGAACTTTTTTCCCACGTAAAACAAGAAGACTTTGTTCCTTTCGTGCGAGTTTGGTATACTTCGATATACTCTATATATTGTCTTGTGATATCTTTATTTCCACATTTTATGTTAAATTACGTATCTTGGTGACAGGGTTTGCGTGCGATATAAGAAATAATGCAGTCGCTATCTGCGTGAAGTTTCTCTCCCCAAACAACCGCCAATAAATCATTCCCTAATGCACAGTGATTTGTTGAGAGAAATGGCTTGATATCAGAAACTACTCCTTCTCTATGAAATACAAATTAACGCAACTTTAACCTTTTATCCTACAACAAAATATTTTACAGTTTTCGTTTACACTTTGGTTGTAAAGAAAATATTGCAAAAAATAAACATAAAATTCGATTGAGCGAATGTTTATTTTATACAAAGATTTCAACAAAATATTTCCAAGTGATAAACTAACTCTGCTTTATTGAAAACGAAGTTTGTGAAAATTTCTGTCCAAAATTGTGGATACGTCTCAGGCCCTGTGGTGTTAAAGGTCGATCGGCAGTTCGTGATAGAAAGAAATCCCACAAATTCCATTAAAAGTCAATAAGACTTCTGTTTTATGTTTAAGAAGGTGATATTTGTTACAAATTAGTAATACATCTTCGCGAAGCACGCTAAAAACGGAGTGTTTCCAGTCTAGGCTTTCAATTTCTCCATCTTAGACTGGATTTTTTTCGGAAACCCGTCCGTCTTCCGTTTGACTCTAATTATTTTCACCAATTCTATATACTTGTAAAATATCAGCGTTATTAAGTTACAGCCCAATCATTCAATTATTTGAGATGGCCAATTAATCATTCGGGTTTTCTAATTAATTTCCGCTCGCTTTTTAGAAGGTTCGAACTTTTGCATTAACGAGTGAAATTGATACAATGAATAATTGGAAATTTGTTAGAGTACTGCCGGCTTGCGAACGCATTTGTTTTCATTAAGGGTGATTTTGAATGTCGAAACAACCATTGGTGATTTTTTTGTCGTGAAAGGTCAGCTGAATTTAGACAGGAAATTTTCCAGCTATTAAGAAATAAAAATGATATTATTTAGCCTTTCACTGTCACCCTGGATAATTGAGTGTGTCTGTCTGTTTGTTTTCGATAATTGTTTTGTTTTGGGTGTGCTTTGTTGTTGCTGTTGTTGTTGTTTTCGAAAGATCGTCAACATCACTGTGTTCATAATTATTGTTATTTTGTCAATATTACTTTTTATTATTATTTTCATCATTATTAATGCTATTGTTGTTGTCACTGATGATGCTACTGCTACTTTTGAAATTTTCGCATATTCATTCACTCAGTTCTAGCCATTTTCACCCATTCCAACAAAAAAACCGCAACTACTTTACGTCCTTAAAGACGAAAAACAGGAAAACATTGGGGGAAATGAAGAAATTGCTTGTAACAAGCAATTTCTTCATTTCTCACAAAGTTTTCTACCACACAAGACAAAGGATCTTCAAATTTCACCACCTTGAAAAAGTCGTTTGCAACTTCTTTCAGTTTGAACGAGTCTAAAATTTTGTCGTCTGGTAATTTGTTAATTTTCTTATTTAGAAATGCTTCATATAAGAACCTTTACCTTCATGAGCATAGATGTCAAACGATATCATTTCACAGCAAATAATATGAAATTATCTGTCTCAGTGGCGGATTTAGAGGGGTTCGAAGGGTTTCCTTTGCCCCCACCCCCACCCTGTAGCTAAACTATTTCATATTCTTTGGGGAAATTCAATAAACATTTGAAAATACAGTCGATCCTGTTCGATCGACCACCTTTGTTAAGCGACCTCGACCATAATCGATATCCATTTTTTAACAGAAAAGCTCTGAAGAAGTTAAAGCATAAAATGATAACCAATTCCTATGTCGTTGGAACTCGTCTCAATGAGGCCCAACAACATGGGATTAAGCGAGAATTCTGTAATAACTAATGTATGCAATCAAGTCAATCCTTCATATCTTTGGCAAAAAAATTGTTCATGTACTGGGTGACCACTCTCTAAAGCGACCACCTTTTTGTCTTCCCTTGAATGGTCGCTTAAAACAAGATAAAGGTAATATAAAAACGAATCCCCCCCCCCATTTACACAAATCCTGGATCCGCTCTTGCTTTATATACAAAACAACATGATATTATCTATCCATGACTAGTTCACGTAAAACAAACATCGAACATCGAGAAAATACTTAACCCATTACAAGACAAAATTTTAGCGTGGTCCAAATTGAAAATAGTTGCAGACGACAATTTAAAGTTTATGAAATTTTGAAAATCTTTATCTTATGGGCTAGAAAACATTGCAGATAATGAAGACAAGAATTTCTTCATTATCAACAATCTTTTCCGAAGATTCTTTTCTAGAGGGGCGTCGAAAGGTGTCATTGTGTGGGAATGGGTTAAAAAGACGCGTTAACACATGTTGACGTTCGATAATCTAAACCAAAGTTATAATTTGTTGCTTCAAGATTTGATTATCTCCCTTCCCCCATAAGTGTATGCCTATATTAGTAATGGGATAAACGCCCAAAATGAATAGAATACCAATACATGTATTTCACGACAAATTCCACTAAATATAGAAGGGAAAATATCATTTTTAAAAATGCACAGTGTTAAAAACCAACTTTAGAGACACTTAATATAAGAGCAATAATCGACTTTTACTTAGAAGCAACTTAAAGCCATAAGCTCACAACACAGTACTTAACGCAACGAAGCATTGTGAAAAAAAAAAAAATAATTTTGTTCGTAACAAGCAATTTCCATTTTATCTCGCAATGTTTTCTATCCAATTTGGCACCTATGTTTTTGTTGTTGTTGTTGTTTGTTTGTTTGTTTGTTTGTTTTGTTTTTTATTTATTTAAGTATCCATTTATTTATTTTAAACAATTTTTAAACTAACGTCTGAAACTTTATTCAATTTCGACCAATCCAAAATTTACCGGCTGGTAAAAATTATATCACAGAACTTAACATAGAATTTATTCCTGTGACTTGAACACATTTTATCATCGTCAAAATATATGAATTTAGATACATGTGACAATTACATATCACATATTAGTTAACCTATTTATACAAGGTAGCAAAATTTTAAGAAAATCTGTTGATGATAAATAGCGCGTGCCATTATTTCAAATTTGAATTAATAAGAGATGAAAAAATATTATTTTTGTTTGTTTTCATGGAGGTATGAACGAAAAACTAATCACATTGTATGAATACCCGAAACGATATCATGCAGAAGTGTTTTTATATGTTTTCATATCTCCAAACAAACAAAATGTTTTCTTCATTTCTTATAATTTAATGACATCGAGCGAAAAAGCAAATGTTTTACAAATTTGGATACATTTTCTATGAAGCTATAAAGTGCCCAAGTATACAGAGTTGCCGCGTGCTCAAAATTTTATTCACGGAGGTATGAACAATTATTTCGGTCAATCAGAACGCTCTTTTTTGAGAGACGAAACTAAAAAATAGAATTATGGTGAAGAATGGAAAAATGTGCTGGTTACTCAAATATGATCTAATTTTTAGTTTCGTCTATCAAAAAACTAGCGTTCTGGTTGGCCGAAAAAAATTATGATAATCAATTTCTTCATTGTTCACAAAGATAAATTGTCATCTGCAACTTCTTTCAATTTGGACCTGTCTGAAATTTTGTTGAGTGGTAATGGGTCAACCCATTTCCACACAATTCCTCCTTTTTGTGCGTCTCAAAAAAAGGGTTTGGAAAATATTGTAGACATAGAAGAAATTGCTTGTTTCAAGCAATTTCTTCTGTGTCCACAATGTTTTCTAGCCCAAAAGACAAAGAATTTTAGAATTTTATCAACCTAAAATTGTCGTCTTCATCTTCTTTCAATTTGGACCAGTCTAAAATTTTGTTAATGTGGTAATGGGTCAAACCGATGGCCAGTATTTTTGACCACACCGGACGTTAATTAAGCAATTCCATGGAGGGCCCTGACTTGTAAATTAACCCAAAATATCCCTAGGGCAGAAAACCCTCAAGTAGAGCACGGTTCTCTCAATACTAAAAATGTCACGTATTTCGATGAAAATTATTGTTGAACCCTTATTCTACGATTATTGATTGCGATTGTACAAAACGGTTTTTGGACAAATTAAAGTTGGTTTCGTCAGTTATCTGTACCCATTCCAACACGGTGACGCTTTTCGACATTCTAAACAAAAACAGTTGCGAAAACATCGTGTGAAATAACGAAATTTCTTGCAACAGGCAATTTCTTCATTTTCGGCAAAGTTTTCTGCCAAGAAAATTAAAAAATCTAAGATTTCATAAACTTTAAATTGTCGTCTGCAACTGTGTTCAGTTTGGACCAGTCTAAAATTTTGTTGTGTGGTATCGGGTTAACAGTCATTGGCAAACGGCAAAATTGTACATTTGTGGTTTTAAAAGAGAATAAAGAAAACAAATATCACAGATGAAATAAATTTCAAAATCTGTTAAAATAATACTAGAGAATGTTTAGAAAACAACTCCGTTTTTTCTACCAGCATTTTTCTATCATACAGTTAACCAATTACCAGACAACAAAATTTGAGATTGGTCTAAATCCAAAGAAGTTGCAGACGACATTTTTTTGGTTGATGAAATTTGATAAAGCTTTGTCTTTTTTTTTTGGGGGGGGGGGTAGAAAACATTGTAGATAGTGAAGAAATTGCTTGTAACAAGCGATTTCTTCACTATCCACAATGTTTTCCGAAGTTTTATTTTCTTGGGGGCGTTCAAAGGCGTCATTATGTGGGAATGGGTTGAATAATTATTGTCAAAAGTGGTGTAAAGAGTTAAACTTGGACAAGATTCGAGAACTGGTACTTGAATGAAAGGTTAATAAAAATACAATTACTGGGCAATTATTGGATGGCCAGAAGGCTGGTACTCTTCTATTGGCCGTGATTTGGTACCCTTGATTAGAAGAATAAAAACTTCAATTAGCAATAATCTATCCGTTTATAAGATACCAAAGAAATCGTTAGTTCGACATTAACTGATATTATGTTACCCGATGGGCGGACCTTGTCCCATTTTATTGTCCTTAAGGATTAGAACTTTGTCTTCTTGACCGACCAATTAAAATTTAAATATAGCGCTGATTTGTACAAATATGACACAAATTAGAATTTTGGAAATGGAGAATTTGTTTCATGTCTGACATTGTTTGACGACAATTGTTGGATAGTTGGACACGCCCACTTTCTCCGATGGCCGCCTACACTGAGCTCCAGCAGGGTGTTCCAAATTCGATATTGAACGGTGTTATTTTGAAAACAATAATGGCTAGTACTATTTAACAATCAAAGTATTGAAAGTACTGTAAGCTAGCAAATCATGGTTGAATTAAGAAAATCTTTCCATTGTAGGGTAGAAAACTTTGTGGACATTGAAGAAATTGCTTGTCACAAGCAATTTCTTCATTGTCCAAAATGTTTTCCAAAGCCTTTTCTTGAGATGCTTAAAAAGCGGAATTGAGTGGGAACGGGTGAAATAGCATGCTTTTGACAGAGTTCTCTCCAATTTGGATGGAGTTTGCAATATTCCTGAGAAATATTTTTATGGCGTAGGCATTTAACGGATTTAGTGGTTAAGCCTCCAGTGGCAGTTTGCACTTGTTGAACTTTGAGACGACCTCAAAAATTTGTCTATTTACTGAAGCTGTCAAAGCTGACGCTTTGCTAACTAAAAAAGGAAAATGGTTGGTCTGAGACCTTCACGTTGTTACCTCAGGTTAGGTAAACTAATGTTACGACGTTTAAGTCATCAAATCAACAAAACTTCTAGCAATGTCGACCAATGTCGGAGTTAAAATTTCACTTCTGGTCTACATGGGCAATTGACCAATCGCTGGTCCAGCTCACTTACTCCGTTGGTCCCGCCAAATGAAGGGGAAAGTTCCACTTCGGTTTTAACCCATTCTCTTACAATGACGCTTTCAAACGCCCCTTAATATGAAAGCTTTGGAAAATATTGTGGAGAATGAAGAAATTGCTTGTTACAAGTAATTTCTTCATTATCCACAATGTTTTCTATCCCAAAAGACAAAGAATTTATAGGTTTCATCAACTTTAATGTTTCATCTGCAACTTCTTTGAACTTGGACAAGTCTAAAATTTTATTGTGTGGGAATGGGATAAACGGCATTATTTCGCAAAGTTTTAGGACAGTAGCATGTAATAAAAAAGTAGAATGGTTGGTTAGTGACCAAAACGACTACAGCTCGAATAAGATGTAGTTACGACACTAACTCTAATTCAACAGAATTGCTTCACATAAATTGCGGGCAATCAACAAGTTCTATGTTCACGATGTTTTCCAAATTGTTTTCTTGGTGAGCGCAAAATGGATGGATTGTATGGAAATGGGTTAGTCGGACAAGGGTCCGCACCTCTTTATAACTATACCATTCAATTCTGAAGACTTTCCACAACACTGGAATCGTAGAACCATTACAACTTTAAAAATCCCTACTTTTGAAGATATATGTACGTTGGTGGTGATTTTATATAGAATCTGGAATTGTTGTTTACGTATCATTTTTATCTATTTGTTTTGATAAAATCTTGTACAGAGAAAAAAATATATTGTATAGTCCGACTGTCATCTTTTGTTCAACTTTCTTAGTTCCCCGCCTTGACGGTTCCTGGATGATGCTCTGTTACGTCCGTTCTTTATATGGTTGTATTTACCTTTCTTCCAAAATAGATCGTGCCCTTTGCTCAGTTTCTATTTTTCGCTCATTTACCTCATTACCTCACAATGACGCTATCTGATACCTCCCCTCCCTCAAGGAAAAAAATGTGAAATGAAGAAATTACTTGAAAAAAGCAATTTCTTCATTCTACACAAGGCTTTCTACCCAGAGGGATGAAAAAATCTAAAAAAAATCATAAACTTTTGATAGTTAACTGCATCTCCTTTCAATTTGGAACAGTCTGAAATGTCATGTGGGAATGGATTAATCCACTTAGATATTTTCAAGACCAAGTAATTGGCACATTTCATAAAATGATTTATCTAAAAGAGATGTACTTACATGCACATTACAGAGAAGTTATGTAAAATAAGTTCAAATAAGTACTGGCGAAGGAAAAAGAATATTCTTCCCTGTGTTGCTAACGTTTTCCAGTGTTAAAATTGTTAACAATTTAGTTAACAATTAACTATAATATTTACCATTACCAGCACAATCCCACATTTTGACTCCTCTCGAGAAAACATCAGAGAGGGAAAACATTGTGGAAATTGAAGGATATGCTTATAATTAGCAATTTCTTCATTACCCACAATGTTTTCCACTCACAAGTCAAACATTTTAAAGAATTTCATCTACTTGAGATTTTCGTCTGTAAATTCTTTTGACTTGGACTATTCAAAAAGTTTTGCCTTCTAAATTATACAACTCGTTAAGTTATCCTTATAGCCTTGTGGTATTCAATTTATAGTTACGACGTTTCAATGTCGTTTCAACGGAGCTTTCTAAAACACACACGGGTTCACATTGAGATTTTCCCCCTCTCTCACCTTATAAACGGTCATCCAAATATGCCACTGTTTATTCTTCAAATAAGATTAGGAGTTTGATATGGTAGATCTATGACAGAATTTAATCTCATTAGAACTTTGACAAATTTACTTTTAGTACTTAAAACTTGAAACAGATGTGAGGAAAGCAAAATGTTTTTAACCAGAAAGAGAATTTGATCGATAATATGTCCTTATCACTAAGTTCTTTCATTTTTTTAGACAATCAACTCGTCCGTCCCTCCGTCCGTCCGTCAATCGATTATTCCATATAGACAATCCAGTATCAATACGTCTATCAATGTTTTTCTCCCATCAATACATTCATCCTTCAATTTATCCATTCATTAATCTTACTACTCACCAAACCATCTGTTAACCCTTCTATCAATCCATCTTTTCACTTATTCTTCTATCCATTCATCCGCCGATCCTCCCAGCATTCCACCCATCACCTATTCATCCACCCATTCATTTATTCGTCCTTCAACCATTTTTTCTTTCCCCGTCGACTTGTTTCCTCTCTCACTTTAATTCATTTCCTCACAAGACGCTTTTCTTGACGCCCCGCAAGAAAAGGGCTTTGAAAAACATTGTGGAAAATGAAGAAATTGTTACACTATCCACAATGTTTTCTACACAAAGGGACAAATATATTTTAAATTCAACCAACGTTAACTTGTCGTCTGTAATTTCTTTCAATTCGGACCAGTCCAAAGTTTGTCGTTTGGTAATGGGTTAGATATCCATACGTTTATCCAGCCAGCCAACTAGCAGTTTTCAGTCTGCCGACCATTTTCATCAAGACAAGGAGGCAGCGATTGACTCGACCAATGCTTCTTCGCATAACAACTACGATCGACCCATTATTTGTACGGTCTTTATCTTTTGACGTGTGAACTTTCATCATCCCAACATTTTGTCACCAGATGGCAATCGAACATAACGTTAATTTTGTGACGTCCGTAGACATCACATCTACAAAATGTGGTATTTGAGTTAGCTTGCTACCGACTGATCCAATAGTAGCTAACCACGTTTAGCGATTTTTTCATAATTTGGAAGACGCAATGCCTGTTAATATATACAATTGTAGTTGCAGTTTTAAACTACTTTCTATTTTAAATTTGAGTGAATTAGTTTACAATAACACGATTTCATTAACAATTTCATGTCATAAGCTACAAATTATCTAGTATTATTAGTTCAATTAATTGAGTTTTTCTGATTATCCATTCAAATGAAGCAGAGATATTGAAAACTTAAGAAAGGGAGGTAATAAATAAAATGAAGTGGTTCGAGAATGTTTCTATTATTTTTTTCAAACATTTTCAACATGAAATAATTAGTATTGGTATGGGGGTATGCAAACGGTCATTAGAGACTGAAATACTGTTAAAAGTGGCGTTAAATCCCATTCAATCAATCAACCGTATAGATCTATTCAGAATTGTTGGGCCGCTGAGTCCGATAGGAAGTTCCAATTAGATATCAAACGCCGTTTTTAAGCAAATTTAATGGTCAGAAATATGTAAGAAGCAGTAAAATGGATGGTTGGTGACCCAATTGTCGTAACAACGGCTTGAATAAGCTGTAGTTATGAGGTTTACGTCGCCAAACCACTAAAATGCTTCACTTAAGTGTAGACCAATATTAGAGATTAAAAATTACTAACGATGACCGTAACTTTGGCAAAACTCCATTGAAATAAATACAAAGGTGTGTTCTTTTCGTCGAGATGAAAAATCCCGCTAAAAATTGTTTATGTCTTCAACAAAGATTTGTGTTATTTTGTGTGAAAATATTCGACGTCGTTTAAGCCGATGCTGAGTTCGCTTTAATTCCTCATTACTGAGGAATTCTTAAGATTCTAATTGGCGGTTTAAAAATCTTTATCTAAAGAACGCCCTTTCTTAAAAAATCTAAATAAGAATCTTAAGAATCTCGACGAAAAGAAAACAACTTAGGTCTATGTGATGACGTCATTAGGACTAAATCTCAAAAACCCATGATATTTTAGTGACTTTAGGCTACCCTTTCCTGTTTTGCAAAATTTTATACCTGTCCAAATTCAAAGGTTTTGCAGACGATCATTTCTAGTTGATTAATTTGAAAAATAACCATTCGACAGGTTAAACTATTTTGGAAAAAGTAGAATTTGCTTGTTACAAGCAATTTCTCATTTTCTAACCATGTTTTCCGCTCCAAATGGTACTTATTTTTTCTATTTGATTGCTCTATGTTGCAATTTATTTCAATTTCGACTAGTGTTAGTTTATACTACGTCTAGGAACGGGTTAAAAAGAAGAAAACATTTGTCAAAGGAAAGCTCATCATGATCAGTCCAAACCTGTAGGATGACCAGCGGTTAGTCTCGGGCAATCCGTGTTCATCTTGGCCACCCCCGTTTACTCCTAACAAGAAGTTTGACTTCGATAATAGACGTTTTTTCGTGTTTTTTTTTTTTTTTTTTTTTTTTTTTTTTTTTTTTTTTTGTTGTTGTTGGTGGTGGTGGTGGTGGTGGTGGTGGTGGTGGTGGTGGTGGGTTGTTTTCTTTTTTCACAATTTATGAAAAGTAAAGTGTGTCAAAAAAGGGAGTGGTTGGCGGCCTAAACGTCGTAACTACAGCTTGAATAAACAGTAGTTACGACCTTTCCAGACATACACCAAAATAAATGATTAATATAGGTGTCGACCCATTGCGGAGCTCAAAGTTCACCTCCGTATCGTTTGATATGATTGATTTATCGGTAGTTTGATTTACAGGGACGATCTGACAGTTTTCAAGCGCTGGATGAAATCATTTCACTTCAAGAACTCCTTTAAAAAATACTTCAAACTATTTCTTCAAATTATTTCTTTAGTTCTAGAGTCTAGACTTCTTGCTCAACACGTCACGTTTTAACATGTGTCACAGTGTTCTATCCATAGTTTGTTTATTTTTCTCTGTGTATCGTTCAATTATGAATACAATGTATTTGTTTTGTATTTGATTTTTCTTTGTATCTTATACGCTATATGCCACAATTATATTGTTACTTGCTAAAAGCACTGCTAGTGCTGATTTGCTGAATAAATGAAATGAAATGATATGATATGAGCCAATGCGTGACATTTCCAACCATTTCGCATGCTCGTGACTCGCACACATTGAGCACCCTGGACAGTCATTCGGAGCAATTAGAATATTCTCTGATTGTTTAAAGAAACTTTGGGTCAGTATCTCTCTACAGAGTGCAGAGTGAAGGCTCTGATCAGACTGTGCGGATGCACAGGCTGATCTGAGTCTTTACTTGGCGCACATATGTAATGGTTGGAAATGTCACGCTTGCGCTCATATTTAATATGTTGAGTGTCAAATCGAATTTGAAGACTCAACTAACAAGTTTCTATGACTGAAATGCTGTTCAAAACGGTTAACCCTTGCCTGTACAGACCCTAGATTAATTCTTGAGAAAACACAACATTTTCTACCACATAGGATGATTCTTTTTTTCAAACTTCATTCAATTTTTATTGTCGTCTGCAAACTCTTTCCAAATTGGACGAGTCTAAAATTTAGAAAAAAACAAAGACGGGAAAGGGTTAATTAATTATCGTGAAGCAAACATGACTTCCACATCAAATTTAACAATTAATCTTGGTGAGAAATAAGAAGTAATTTCTTTTTCCACACTAGTTTAGATATCCTAGTTTTAGTCATATATGTACGCCAACTTTGAATTGTCGACCGCAGCTGTTAAATTTGCCCCTTCTAGAATTTTATCGTCAGAGAGAGAGTAAATCCATTCCCAAACAAATTTTTTTTAGACTGGTCTAAATAGAAAGAAGAATGCAAACGACAATTTCAAGTTGGTGGAATTTCATTTAGTTATTTCGTTTTCCGCAATGCTTTAAAGAAGGGATTGTGTGGGAATGAGTTAACTACGGTGGTGTTTTAGTCAGATAAAAGTAAAAAGAAATTCTTTCTTATTAAAACATTTATTACATAATAATCGAGATTGTATCCTTAATAGCACTTTAACATAAAGAGAAATATGAGTAAAAAACAAGCGTTCCACATTTTGAATTCAACTGAGCTCATAGTGGTTAATCAACTGACATTTCGCTGGCCACGCCCATTTACCTATGTACCTCCGACATCGTAGGTCGACTCAGGTAATAAATGATATTATTTTGTAAAAGATGTGACCGAGCAGATCGTTGTTTGGCGACCTCATTTATGTATCTACAGCTTGAATAGCCTTAGTTACGACGTTTAAGTCGTCATATAAACGAAAAAGGATAAAAATAAATGTCGGAGTATAAAGTTTACTTCCATTCAGTATGAATAATTTGATTCGCCAACTTAGACTTTTTTATTGACAGCTTCGCCAATCACTTTAACCCATTCCAACACAGTGGAATTTTAGACAGGTCCAAATTGTAAGAAGCTGCAGACGACAATTTCAGGTTGATAGCATTTTGAATGTTTTCGTCATTTTGGGTAGAAAACATTGTGGAAAATGAAAACATTGCTTGATACAAGCAATTTCTTCATTTTCCACAATGTTTTCAAAAGCTTTTTTCTTGAGGGGCGTAAAAAGGATACACATACGGTATCACTAGAAATATTCGCTGCACTGTATCATTTCATCGGTGCGTGAGCAAAATGTCATAACTACAGATTTATTAACCCTTGTCTTGCTGAACCCGGAATTTTTCTGTTTTGACAGAAATAATTGAAAAAGATCAGCCTGTACATAAGTGCAGGATGATCTTGGTCTACACCTCCTGTTTGTTCGCTTTCTGCCAAAGTTGTTTAAATAATCATTTTTCAAAAGAAATATCTATCCTCATTAAGCCCTTCCAGTGATTTCTGTCCTTTGATTTTAAAGCAATTCTATGTTGGAGTTGAATTAAGCAAGACAATGGTTAAAGCTGTAGTTACTACATTTTGCTCGCGCACCGACGATTTGAAGAAATTTGAGAAAAATATAGAACTTCTCATTAAAAAGTGAATTTATGAAAAAAATAATAATGTTCTGTTGAGCTTATGCCATAGTTGTACATTGGTAAATTAACTTGAAAGAAGCTTGTGACGCCCTTCAATTGTCAAGTCAAACACTTCCACTTTTCGAGGAAACATTTTGCTAAGTGGAACTCAGAACGCCTTATTTCTTCTTTTCGAATTCCTCGTAAGTTGTTAATTGGATGATGGAAACAGAATTTCGTACTTAAACTATTCCAAGTTTCTAATAACACTTCCAGTCCTTACCTCGGGCTTTACGTTTCGAACATATTGAGAATATTTCTGTGGAGTAAAACATCCACTAAGCATTTGTATAGAAAGGATTTTGTTGGACTCACTCTATTTGCAGACATTTGTCTTTACCCGTATAAAATATTGAGTCAGAAAACTCAAAAGCGGATTTCAAAATAAGGAACAACCTGGTGTTAGATATTAACCCTTTACTATACTCAATATTTTTAGACCAGTCAAATTTCAAAAGTTTTGCAGACGACAATTTAAAATCGATTAATTTGAAAAAAAAGTAATTCAATAAAAATATTGTCAAAAAAAAGAAAATTTCTTATTACAAGCAATTTCTTCTTTTTCGACAATGTTTTCTCAAATACAAATACAAGGACTTGAACATGAAAGGGTTAAATAACAGCGTTTGTAATAGGCCAACGCAGTTCTAAACTTAGGTTAAACGTTTGAATTGACGAATAGGCGAGTCATATCTTGTCTGCATTATTTTAGGTGAACAAAGTCGATCGGTGGAAAAAATCGTAAATGGATTTTAAGAAAAAATGTAGACAAGAAATAGAGATGAAATTGCACATTTCAGAAGATTTGAGAACACTTCTATAAATATCACGATGACGTCAGCAAGTCTGTATCGGGGCGGGGTAAGCGTGCGGATTGGTGTATTCATTGCCTACGTCATCAATGTCGTCAATATCACTAATATCACTTTCGTCATCGTGGCATGGGGAATGTGGTTCCCCGCGATCACCGGGTCCGCCATCTTGCTCGGCTTTCGTTCGTTTGTATTTTGTACGGCGGTTCTGAAACCAGACTTTTACCTGAAAATAGAGGAAAACATGTAAGTAATTATATCGAGTATCATTTCGACCTGTCCAATTATTCATTTCGATCTGAAACGAACTTTCAACTCCGACATATGCTGACATTATGTAAAACAGTGTAGTTTGTTTGGCGACTTAAACGTCGTAACTACAGCTTATTAAAGCTGTAGTTACGACGTTTACGTCGCCAACCAAACATTTCATGACTGACAATAATTTTTGCAAATAACCTCTTTTATATATTTATGTAACTTTCTGTAGGAGCTAAGTCGACTGAACCACCGATCCATCAATTGATTTTAATAAAGATGACATCCTCATGGTAATTTGGGTTTCAGTGTTTTTGGGTTTGTTCCTATCGTAGTCGTTAGCTGAAAATATGCATTCCAGATGTAAATTTCAAAGTTTGATTACTTTTCGTTGGTCATTTATCATCAAATAATGTAAAAGCTAAACGGCAAAAATGGCGTTTCGTTTGGGTGCTGAAAAGCACACACGCATTTTTATATATATAAACTAGTAATGTATTACTTTATTTCAGAGCATTTGTTTGGATTGAATCAGAACTCTATGTGTGTAATACGTAAGTCAAATACATATAAATACACAATTTAATACAGTATATGTGAATGGAATCCCTTATTTTAATCCCTTATTTTTCTGGAAATCTTCTGGAGTTTACATGAGCTTACATACATGTATTTTATTTGAAGGATGGTAATGATCTAATTGCTGTACACGTGGTTAATGAAATAAAAGTATTTAGATCTTTGAAGCTGTTCAATTTCATAGCTGGATATTTATTTCATATCTGTACAGGTATAGTGTTTGAGCTGACCTAGAACCTCGCCCCAGCAGACATGTAATACCAAACAGTAACCTGAGTAAACATAAACCACATGTTGTACAAAGGACGGATATCATAATTAGGCATATCACACTGTATCAATTTAAGAAAAACCTTCAAGAGTTGTAATGGTGGTATAACTCTAGTTAGACCTAAAGCAAACAAATAAAATTAAAATAAATTATTCTTAAATATTTTTCTTTCGTTCTTAGTGCGTTTTGTACAATGAGTGTTCGTATAGCACAATGTACATGAAATGACTCTTTGCTGTCAAATAAATATATTTATCATATGCCAATCAATATTTCTAGTAAATTATATACATTCTACGCAGACAAAATCCGACACACCATCTGAAAGTGTCAAATACGGTCCATAAAAAGCAGGCTAAGATTACGTCATTTTAATTCTGTAGATGACGTCATAATTCGAATGAACGTTTTTTGGCAAGACAAAGGAGAATGGAAATACATGTACAGTTTTTATACGGATAAGATTCTTTTTTATTTTATCGATTTTATTTTTATTTGTTTATTCATTTTAATGTAGGTATATAATATATTGAAAATTACGTGCCGTGAAATTTTGATATTCCACTTGATTTTAGGTGTCGTGAAATATCAAGATTTTCCTCCACCGCTCAAAACAAATACAAGATGTTGTATCTCTATCTAAAAGTGAATGTTATGCAATTATTCTAAATGAACACACACCTACATGCAACGTAACAAAGTAACGTGTGGTTTAGAAGCAAACTCTTATGTCACGCAACCATGATATTTTTCAACATTAATATGTTGTCATTTTTCAAAGGTAGAATGTCAGATTTTATATTAAGCATAACAAGATCAGAATTACTTTTACAATCTTAATTACATAACTGATACTATTGAATAAAAACTATTTTCAGATATTCGATTCAAGGGGAAAAGATCTTTGAGCACAAAACCGCGTCATGTGCCGTTTTCCCCTCTTCAAAACCTCTTTTACTCTCGACTTTTCCTATTGATATCATTATCACATGAACCACTTGAAAACATGCGATTTATACTGGATTAATAAGGCCGGAATAATTATATTTGTGATTAAACGGTACATTTTGGACAGATAACCGAAGCTCTGGTTTTGAAATCCGAGACAACAGAAGCCTATAAATACCTTTCCCCTTTGTCGGAGACAACTTACGGATCGCTGACCACGCCCATTGAACTCCAACAGCTTCGATATTGAACGTCTATATTTCGCAAAATTAATGGCCATTAAAATGTATATAAAATATATGGTTGGTTAGCGGCTTAAACGTCGTAACTACAGCTTGAGGAAGCTGTAGTTACGATGTTTAAGTCGCCAAACCAACAAAAAAACGCTTCTCATGAATGTCGGCCAATGTGAGAGTTCAAAGTTCACTTCCTGTCTACATGAATGTTTTGATTAGACGATTGATTCTGTGATTGTCAATCATGATCGGGTTAATTTAGCCCCGACTGCGCTTTTACAAGTTTAAACGACAGAATGAAATATCACTGTGTCTTCTAGGTCAATTTATTGTCAGCACCATGTTAGAATACCCAGTAATAGCTAGTACTTGTTTAATGAAGAAAGACAGGTTCGATATTTGAGTGATAAGCACACTCGGCTCATTAATTGAATAGTTGAGGGTTCAAGCTCGTTTTATAAAGACACTTTACCATCGATTCTACTGTTTATGAAATGGTAAGATTCTAGATCTAGTGAGGTTGGGGCTTGTAAAAACGATCTAATATCCACAACAACATTTTTGAAAGCGATTTTATCTATTATCGGAACGTCTCTAAAAAATTGCAGTCAATGCATGGAAGAATTTTCTGTAAAAAAATCTCAAATTTAACCAAATCTATTTTATTTGAGACTCATTCCAGTGGTTTCGGGGATACTTTTTTAGGGGCAGACTGGTCCTTTCGTACTCGAATCCCTAAATTTGTACTTAAATTGGTTGTACGCGAATTTTGGAACGTTTTAGCTTCTGACAGATGGTGGAATAGACACCTTAGTTAGATCTTCACTAGCACGAGCGTTTTAACTGTTTTACATTAGTTTTACGAAATGTGTTAAATATGTTAAAGTTTAACCCTTTCCTGTTCATCCCTGTTTCTTACGTCCCTGTGATTAGGTAATTGAGAAAACATTGTAGAAAAAGAAGAAATTGCTTGTTACAAGCAATTTCTTTTTTTTTTTTTTTTCTACAATATTTTCCATACCCAACTAAATAGTTATTTTCAAAATTAAATCCACTTTCAATTTATATCTTCAAAACCGTTACAAGTAATTTCTTCTTTTTCTACAATATTTTCTACCCAACTAAATAGTTATTTCTAAATTAATACCACTTTCAATTTATATCTTCAAAACCCTTGAATTTGGACAGGTCTAAAATTTGCAAAACAGGAAAGGGTTAACACATTCCCAAACGACAAAATTTTAGACAGGTCTAAATTCGAAGAAGCTGCAGACGACAAAATAGAGTTGATTTAAATTGAAAAATAAAGGTTACTTTAAGTAGAAAAAAAATAAGAAAAGAAGCAAGCAATTTCTTCTTTTCTCTCAATGTTTTCCATAGCTACATTTCTTTGACGCGTAAAAATGCAGGATTGTGTGGTAATGGGGTAAAGCAAATTATTATGGGTACACGTACAAGTAGATATGGAATGAATGCCTTAACTTCTTTTTGTGTTTTTATTGGTAGTTTGTTAACTATTTTTAACGTTGTTTTTACGCATCATTTTTTGATTATTTATTTATCTTTTTTTCATTTATCATTTACTCTCGAGAATGTGCTGTAAACGTAAATTTGAATTCCGAAAATATGCGTCACCAACCCTAAAGTAAAATATGTTTTATTTTTAAACAACATTTAAATGACAATGATACTCTAAGCTTTTTTTTAACACGCATAAAATCGAATCGAATCAATTCAAAAAGAAATACTTGTGACACTTTTTAAAAAATGGAATTCATCTTCGGTGGTCATGTGTCATTTATAAATCCATTAAAACGGGGGCGGGAGAAAAGAGGTATTTTGAACACAAAAATTTAAATAATAGGGTACATTCAGATCAGAGCGCATGTTTCAAGCAATAATAGAACATTCGAATATTCGGATATTACCGATGATTTATAAACGTTTAAGTGTCTATTTCAATACCATCTTAAGCAAGTTATAATTATTATTCTAGGTTTCCTCCGTATTGAAGATTGCATATATTTACACAACAAAAAGTAAAATACAATGCATAGAGATGCATTCAAAATAGAATAAAAATGACAGAACGAGACCACAAGAATTGCATAGGAAAAGGATAAGTCAAAGCAGACGGAAAGAGTGCAGAGAAAGAATGCATTAATTGAGATCAAAATGGGATCAAAATAAGATCGAAATTTTACAATATCGGTGAAAACACGAAGTTTAACGTAAAATAATGATTATAGAAACTTGTATGTGCAAGACACTGGATGATATTATTTCATCATATATGTACGTCTGTCCATTCAGTATTGAAGTCTATATTGACATAGATATCAATTACCAGAACTGTATAATACGCAGCTTGGTCTACGCGAGAAAAATATTTAAAACTGGTTTCGTGTTTTTTATTAAAAGTTTTTCTTAAAAAGCACGTACTACATGTTTCATAATATATACGGGTTATTATATTTAGGAGGAAAAACAAACAAATTGAAAAACAATATCACACTTGTATTGTTCAAGAAATGGCAAGTATGGTGAAAAAATCAAATGGTCATTTAAAACGTTCGTTTATTGTAAGTATGTTCTTTTATGTATATTATACAATTTATTTTTTAGAGGGGGGTGTTGGTGTTGTTGTTGTCTTTGTGTGTGTTTTTTGTTTTTTTATTTTGTGTGTGTGTGTGTGTGTGTTTGTGTATGTTTTTTTGGGGTTTTTTTTTTTTTTTTTTTTTTTTGGGGGGGGGGGGTCAAATACTTATAGTGATATGTGAAGCTATGTGATGATATCGTGCAAAATAAATCTATTACAGAGAACAGAAACAATTCATCAAACAACTGTAAAGTACCAAAGGTAATCAATTGTTACTGCTACTAAAGAAATCATCTGAGACACTCTTATGCAATATAACACTGAAATCATTTTAAAGGCAAACTATCTTTTCATGACTCGACCCGTTTAAAACATTCTTGGGGTGGAGAGACACTCAAAGACTGACACGCCTGCGCATCACTTCATTTCAGAAACACAAAAAGATAGCACAGCATTTAAATTAAGTCGTATAAAAGTAATTTTCGGTTTTCTTTTCGCTTCAAAACCATCCCTAATCTTCGACCAACGGCCCCTAATTCCCATGAGCAGACCCCGTAAAGGAATCCTATCGATCGCTCGGTCACGCATCTTTGCCGAAATCTCTTGAACATCCGAAAAGCGTGACGTCCGAATTAGCAGCAATTTCAGAGCTATAATTGCCGCTTTTATTAGCTATTGAGACGGAATTAAACTGTAATCATTACCAACCCCCAGGGCGGGGTCGTACAAATCAGGAAAGGATTCTGCTTTCTGTTCGGACGATATAAAATCGAGTTAATGGATAAAGCTGATTGGGCTTTAATTGACTTGTTCCGCGGAGTTATGGAATTTTTGTTCGGGGGTTTACGGCTTAATCTCCGATTATCGGTGAATTGCTGATAAATTGATTGGAGTCCATCTGGTCACGTGATGCTATTTATGACGTTTAGTGTTCTAAGTGAAAGTGATTCTATTTTATGCGGCTTCTTCCCCCAAAGTTAATTGAACATCAGATAATCCTTGCAGACTTACACCGCTTGAAACATGCACTCTGATCTGAATGTTCCCTTTACAGTTTACAAAATTTCAGACTTGTCCAAATTCAAAGAGGTAGCAGACGAAATTGTAAAGTAAGTACCATTAAAAAACTAACCATCCTATATGATAGAAGATATTGTTGAACAAATTTCTCACGTATAATATCACAGGAATGTGAAAATTAGGAATCGTACCGGAAAGGGTCAAGAAAAGATATCTGTCGCCGTTTTCTCTAAGAGGTCGGCTTTGAATACATGAATAAGTGAAAAGCGCCAAACATGAATAAACGAACATCGCTAAGATATAACTGTAAGATTCTTCAAAACGGCGATAAATCCCATATAATATGTAGCTGTGTTCCAGGAAAAGCAACGCAGTGGTGCAATTTACAAACCTTTAGCTTTAAGTGTTGTAGCCTATCTGAACGCAGCCCTGGAATCGATTACGTTTTATGAAAGAGTACCGAAACTGCAATAGTATTTTAAAGTGTTACACAGAATTCTTTGAAAATAAAGCTGTTTAACCCATCACCATGCAATGACTCTTTCTGAAGCCCTGGAGGAATAATATCATGTTTAAAACTTTGTGAGAAAAGGAGAAATTACAATTTCACCTTTTCTCACAATATTTACTACCCTATTTGGCACATGTTTTCCAACATTAGCACAATTTGAAATGTCGTCTACAGCTTTTCAATTTGGATCAGTCTGAAATTTTGTTGTCTTGTAGTGAGTTAACCAAGTCTATATAGAATAACAAATTATAAAGCGAATCTTGGCGGACCTAATAACTTAAGATGGGCTTGTCTTAAAGAAAAAACCAATGACGAATTCTTTTCTTTAATCAAACCTTCAAAACTTCGATTTCGATACAAGAAAATAAAATCAATAATGCGAAATGATTCGAAACATTATGTGACCTGGTGACGTCTTTTTTTTAAAATTAGTTCTACACATGTGTAGAACAAGGCTATTCGCTATAGAAATATTGACAGCTTTGTAAGAAATATTCATTCGAAGGTTTGTTTGTTTCTTTTGGGGGTAGGGGTTGTTGATGATTATGTTGTTGTTGTTGCTGCTGCTGCTGCTGTGTTTTTTTTTTTTTTTTTTTTTTTTTTTTTTTTTTTTTTTTTTTGCTTCGGTTTGGGTTTTTTCCCAAAGAATATAAACTGTTATAAAAACTTACATGCTTTCGTCGGTGTTTTTCCATATTTTACATCGATACGTATATCCGCTCATTTTCAAATCTAAATTGAATTGAAGTTATTCGGTGTGAAGAGATTTCATTTAAAGATTTAGAGATATCATTGAATAAAATGATAAATTCAAAACTAATATGCAACAATTAATCAGTAATTAGCGTTCTAAACGTCTTTACGAGCATTTAGAATCTGCTTTGATATTGTCAGACATAAATGAATGGTTCAATAGAAGACGGTGCGCCGTGAGAATGCAGTACAAAATGTATTCCAACCCAACTTATATGATCTGTTTAATTATAATTATGTACAACGTATAATTAGATTTGCGAGTGTGCATTGAGGGTGAATTTATATGATCTTCTAATTGGAGATAATTTGTAAGTTTAGCGCAAATGATAGTTGAATTATTGTACAAAATGGCGTCAGATCAGTTTAAAAGATAATGCATAGAATTGTGCCTACGTCATTGCATGATTGATTTATTTTGACGAATTCTGTTAGCTACCATACAATACAAATGAGAAAAAAACTACGTTATTTATCTTAGGAATATTTACCAAAATGTTTTATAACGAGATTCGTGGTTGATTTCGTGTTCCTTTCAATAGATATCGTCTCTGTCTCTTTGTTTAGTGTTGTTTTTGTTTCAGGTTTAAATTTAAGTAAGCATTGACATTCGTTCCGATAGGATTCGAACCAATTAGATTCAAACCGATTGTTACCAAAACATTTAACCCTTTTCTGTACAAACCCGGGTTTTTCGTCACAGTGATTTTATACTTGATAAAACATTGTGGACAAGGAAGAAATTGCTTGTGACAAGCAATTTCTTCTTTTCCCACAATATTTTCTACCACATAGGATGGTTTCATGTCAAATTGCACCTAATTTTCATTGTCTCTTTCATTTGGACCAGTCTAAACGGGAAAGGATTAAAAAATCTTTAAATCATATCGCAATATTTCTACAAATGAAATCCCGTGACCAGAAAAAAAACGCTATTTTATCATCGTAATTCAATGTCGATGTCTAGACAAGTAAAATATAGCCTTCGGTGACGTCAGCAAAGATTACTTGTCAAAAAATAGAAATAACTGTTGCCATATATACGCCTTATACACGATGCCCATGATGTACGGACATGAATCATAAATGGAAAAAAAATCCCTGCCTCGAACGCCTATGGAAATCGAACTCATGTTATTTTTATATCACTATCTAGCTTTGTCAGTCTATGTTAGCGTTCGACAACTTTTATATATACATTTTTATAATGTATATCTACATTTCATTCATTTCATTAATGAGTATGACGAAAAATTACAAATTAAGAAAAAGAAAATCCAATCTAGCTTTTAATATTTTATAAAGATATCCAAGGGCCTCTTCTGTTAGCGCGCTCCTCTTCTGTGTACGTTTAATGCTATTAAACTGTATGTTATATTATGTTATGTAAAGAAACGTACCGTTACGTTATGTTAAGTTATGTTACTTTATGTTATGTTATGTTAGCAGACGGAACTGTATTTCATTTCAGAAAGAAAGTAATAATTATATATCTCAAGAGCTTAGAGAAAAAACGTCCTATGGGTCTATTATCGAGGGCTTAAAGCAAAAACATAGTATGGCTCTATACAATGTATAGAGACATACTATGATTTGCTCTAAGCCATTGTTATATAGCCCATACTATGTTTTTGATTTAAGCCATTGTTATATAGCCCATACTATGTTTTTGCTGTAAGGCCTCGATGTTATATAGTTGAAAATCATTTTCAAATGCCGTGGTTTGTCTGCAATTTTCACGTCAGACTACAAGATTGGAAACTCTCTACCCTTTGATTGATGGGGACTTTATAAATTTGGCAGACTTTAATAGCAAGGTTTAAACTATTAGTTTATTTCTTATATTTTGATGTATGGGTGTGTTGTATTTAATATCTATCCATTAGAAATAAATCGAAGTTGGTAATGGAATTGTGGAGTAAGAAATTACAAAAAATTACATAAGCTTAAATCTATGATATGAAGAGAGTGTTTTTAGTTCTGTTTTGTTGTTGTTGTTGTTGTTGTTGTTGTTGTTGTTGTTTAATGGCAGTATGAAACTTTAAAAATCTAATAATTTACGGATCGCCGATATCAATCGACCAATCGCTGGCCACGCCCACTGACTTACTTGAGTCCGCCCATTAACTCCAACAGGTAGTTCCGCATTAATTTTTAACGGCGTTATTTTACCAAATTTATGGCCAGAAGCATTTAATAAAGAACTAAACTAGTTGGTTGGTGACCTAAACGTCGTAACTACAGCTTGAATAAACCAACCAACTAAAATGTTTGACAAAAATGGCGGCCAATGTTGAAGTTGTAAGCGCAGGTCCGGTCTGAATAAATGATTTGATTGGTCGGTTGATTCCTTGTTTGACAGCCGCGATTGGTCAATTAAAAAGCCGATTGACCAACCAAATCATTCATTAAGATCGGAAGTGCACTGTTAACTCAGACCTTGTCAAACATTAATTTTTAGTATTATGATGATATGGCAACTTAAACATCGTAACTACAGCTTAATCAAGCTGAATATACGACGTTTAGGTCGCCAACCAACAATTTTACATTTTTGTTACGAGTTACTGACCTTAATTGTTGCAAAATGACATCCTTAAATATCTAAGTTGAACTTCCTGTTTGTGTCTTGGGCCGAGGGCACCGATTTGTCTATTACTTTGCGCACTGATATACAAGTTAGTTCCTTACACAGTTTTATTCGTAGAGGTATGAAACTATTCATATATTCAAAAGTGGGGGAAAACGAATGCCAAAAACTAATCATGGACGTCAGAGGAAAAGATTCTATTCCGATGAGAATCTCAAATTCGATTCTATTTTAATGTGTTTGTACCACTTAATTTGAAAACTTTTGATGTACATGTAGTTTTAAAAAATGTTTCAATTGATAATTTTTTTTAATCAACGTTTATCTTTTAGGTGAGGTAGGCAACCTTCGGTAAAACTGAAACATAAAGTTTATTTATATAATTTCATCCATCCGCTTACATATGTTTCTGAGTAGAAAAAGTACGATAACATCGTTTAACCCATGCCCACATAACAAAATGTTAGAGAGGTCAAAATTCAAGGAAGCTATAGATGACTATTTCAAGTTGGCGAACTTTGAAAGTGTTCGTCTTTTTGAATAGAAAACATTGTGGATAATGAAGAAATTGCTTGTATCAAGCAATTTCTTCTTTTTCAACAATGTTTTTCGAAGCCTTTTTCTTAAGGCGCGTAAAAGGGAAGGATTATGTAGGAATGGGTTAATACAGCCGTATTTACAGTTCTGACTACTATTCGTTAATTTGACAAGAAAGTTTATTTCCGTTCTGCACAGATCAATCAAATCTACCAATCAAATCATGCATTTAGACATGCAGTGAACTTTGTACCCCAACATTGGCCGACATCAATGCGAAACATTGTTGATTTGGCGACTTAATCGTCGTAACTACAGCTTGAATAATCTGTTTGGCGTTTAACCCATTCCCACTCAGTCCCTCCTTTTTACGCCCCTCAACAAAAAAGCTTTGGAAAACATTGTGGAAAATGAAGAAATTGCTTGGATCAAACAATTTCTTCATTTATCCACAATATTTTCTACCCAAAAAGACGAAATAGTTTAAAATTCCATCAACTTGAAATTGTCGTCTGCACATCTTTTCAATTTGGTCCGGTCTAAAATTCCACTGTGTTGGAATGGGTTATGTCCCCAACCAACCATTTTACTTTTTTGTTACATGTTACATATTTTTGCAAAATAACGCCGTATAATACCTAAGGTAGGGAGTTACTTTCGGAGCAGCGAGGCGTGACCAGCGACAAGTTAATTAAAATTTCTGCATCTTTCTAAGATCTAATACGGGGATACTATTTTATTCTCATTATTTCTCAATAATATATATGGGAATGTTTAATCAAAAACCAGGTCTATAAAAGATTTCTGTCAGAAAATTACAAAAAAAGTTATGACTAATATATTTACATGTAGTTTCATTTTAGTTTTAAAGCGTAAACACGTTAAAAATCGAAGGTTCTACTATTCTAACTTATATAGTGATGCCAAGGTAAATTAGAGTACGTGTTAATCGCTGTGGATGCATAGGAATAATGTTTACAGAGAAAATGTATGTACTTTCGTAAAATCTTATTGAAAAAAAAAGATAAATGATAAATTTGAATTACGTTATAAAAACGTTAAAAACGTTATCTACGTCTGACGTCCTCGACCAGGTTTAACACAAGAACTTGGCCTGTTATTTATCATAGGTCGCAAGGTAATCGACATAATAGATGTAAGATATTTCCGGTCCCATTCGGTCTTGTGACAATTATTCAGCCAAACCGCTGATTCGGTTAATATATCTTACTTCGTTATATTTTCTCAACCTAAAAAGGCCATGCCTTTATTTTCGATTTATTAACAAAACAGAATTATGAGATCTAATTTCAAGTAGCTTGAATTTATTTCATCTCGTTTCAACATACTTTATACCAATCTATTGAAACATACTAATTTTAACCATTTCCTGTTTTGCAAAATTTTAGACCTGTCCAAATTCTAAGGTTTTGCAGACGGCAATTAAAAGTGGATTTGAATGATAACCATTTAATTGGATGGAAAAGATTGTGGAAAAGAAAAAAATTGCTTGTTACTAGCAATTTCTTCTTTTTCCATAATGTTTTCTCAGGTTTTAAGAAAAAGGGACGTAAAACCAGTGATTGTACAGGAAAGGTTTAAACGAATCACAGTGCAGTCAGATTTTCTTCACTAAACTAAAGAGTAAGACCCCAAATACTAACGTCATTGAACTCACGAAAAAGATTCTAATAGCTACGTTAGGATCCACTTTATTGTATAACTTAAATAATCTATATATTGAGGAAATAGTATAAATTGAATACGTTTAAGATTATTTTTTTTAACAGACTTCCCATAAGGCCCCTTCCACTTGATACATTTAACTAAATACGCTTTAATCTCGCTCCGTATAACAAATATATGAAAAAAATGATTGGATCCAGCAGAGGTCAACCAGAGGTCGCACCAAGAAAATATTTATACAGTAAGATAGAATGGTCTTTCTATTTTCAGAAAATTTACAAATATCGAAAAGTTTCGATCCTTTTCAGACTGCGCGATTTCGCGCAGTCTGACCGGGCTCGATGCTTTTCGCAGTTCCCATGAGTTCCTTTCTTCTCTGACGGGTCGCTAATACATATGACTTACGGCAGTTTTGCACCTTTCCCACGATTTAGCTGTTACTTTTTTCACAAAGTAGCACTTATATTTTTAATAAAGGGTGGAGGTTAACTTGGTGTACACCGGTTATTTCGGCAAATTAATCACTATTACTATTTTAAAACTGGTGATATTTTTTGTTAAGGTCATTTATCCGTAATTTATGTGGCTTTTACCGGTACAAAAATACATACTTATTATTTTGTCATATAAATACCCCACAAAACGTCTCCATTAAACATGCACGATTTGCTGAATTTATACCCCCTTGGGTTTTGACTTACTAGTAGGATTACCCTTTTGCTTAACCCTTTCCTGTTTTGCAAAAAATTTAAGACCTGTCCAAATTTAAAGGTTTTTGCTGATGAACATTTAAAGTGGGTTGAAATTGAAAAATAACCATTCATTTTGGTAGAAATTATTGTGTAAAAAGAAGAAATTACTTGTAACAAGCAATTTCTTCTCTTTTTTTTTTACAATGTTTTCTCAATTATAAAATCACAGGGACGTAAAAACAAGGAATTGGACTGGAAAGGGTTAAATGAACAAAAATTATTTTATCGATTACTCTTTAGTAAATAAGCATAAAAAATATTCGCGATTTGTTTCAACCGGAAAAGATCTTTGAACTCCAACACTCGTTGTGTATGTGAAGCTGTTGTAAAGACGTTTAGTTGGACAACGAACTTATCTTTGTTGTTATTGTTTTGTTTGGGGTGTTTTTGTTTGTTTGTTTGTTTTGTTTTGTTTTGGTTTTTGGGTTTTTTTTTTTTTTTTTTCTTTCTTTTTTTCCGTTTGTTTTTTTGTTTGTTTTGTTATGTTTTTAGGGGGATTAGGGTTGTTGTTGTTGTTGTCGTTGTTTTGTTTTTTGTTTTTTATTGTTTTGTTTATGTTTTTTTTGTCATTTTTTGTTTTTTTTTTGTTTGTTTGTTTTTTTTGTTTTGTTTTTTTTTTGGGGGGGGGGTTGAGGGGGTGATGCTGTTGTTGTTCCTTTTTGATTGTTTGTTTGTTTGAGGGGGTATTTTGATATTATTTATCTATTCATTTTTCTCTTCTTCTCCTTCTTTTTCTACACTGTATGTTACCGATCATAATATAGGCAAAATTACATGTACTTCGTTTAGTATCATAGTCGAACTGTTGGAGTTAAGTGGGCGGAAACAGCGATTCGACAATTACAACGCCGAGGTGTATTATCAATAAAGACTTTAAACAGAAAAAAAAGATTAATTCTTTTGATCTTTAGTAGCATTTGCAGATTTCCTGATTTGAAAAGAATCCTTCTATAGGCAAAATATCTCAGTTTGAAAAAAAAACTTGGTTTGATCAGTATTGAATTGTTTATATATTCTGTTATTTAATAGTTGCAAAAATTCAAAATTTCCTATTTCGACTGATCTGATTCGTATTCGCAAAATAGGCTTAGATAAGAGTCTAACTGAAAGTTTGTAACAAAGACTGTTATTTGACGAGACATGTGTGAATCCCCGTTATAAAATCCAAAGACCCACTTTCCTTTCGGGCTGATTCGTAGAAAAATGTAGAGGGTTCCGGTCAACTCTATTAACCAATTCCCACACAATGACGCTTTTTGACGCCCCTCAAGAAAAACACTCGAAAACGTTCTGGAAAATTAAGAAATTGCTTGTAACAAGCAATTTCTTCATTTTCCTCAATGTTTTCTATCGTAAAACATCAACTGAAATTTCATAAACATTTAATTATCGTCTAAAACTCTTTTCAATTCGGACCAGTCAAAAGTTTTGCTGTCTGCTAATGGGTCAAGATACATTAAAAAACTAAGGGGATAATTAGTCAAGTAGATGTCAGTGTACATTTCAAATTGGGAATATCGCTAATCCATTTCAGTATTTTCCAACACGCGATCGGGGGTTAAAGGTGAATATTTAGACTATAAATTAACACTAATTACCTTTAACAAAGATATCTATTGTAAACGGAATGTAATACAAACTATCAGCAGCCGTTAACTGTATTGAACGATAGACAACTGTACAATACTTGTTTGAAAAATAAATAGGAAATATTTGTTTAAACGCAACAAATGCATCCTTTCTTCCTCGCATGTGATTCAAATACATCAGCAGAGTCGAAATCGGTAATATTTGGAATTTGATTTTGAATATGTATATCGTCGGTCGAAACTCGAGTGCTTCTGTTGTTGTTGTAGTTGTTGTAGTTGTTGTTGTTGTTCCCCCCTTTTTTTGAGGGACCAAAATTAATAAGGTTTCTGAAATACCTCGACATAAGATAATAGACAAATCTTTAACTGTTGACGTAAACGTCGAAACTACAGTCTAGATATGCTGTAGTTACTACGATTATGTCGTAAAACAACTAAAATGAATAACATAAATGTCCGATTTCAAAGTTTTCTTCCAGTCTAAATGAATAATTCGATGGATCAATCGACTATTTTATTGACAGTACTGGTTCGTCAGTTAGAGCCGACCTATTTATTTCATGCATTTCTTTTTTATTAACCCCCCCCCCTCCTTTTTTATGTTTTTATGTCTCGTAATGAATGAAAATTTAGTTCACTAACCTGTGTTTCAGAAAGCTGTAGCTCGTTGGCCAAGTCTTTCCTTTCTTGTCCAACTACGTAGTGACTTTTTTCGAAGGATTTTTCTAGCTGGAGTAATTGACTTGGTGAAAACGCTGTACGTATTCGTTTGGGTTTTCTGTAAGGTTGGAAAAATAGTCCCGGCATACCACCCACTGAAAAAGACAGAAAACGAGATTTGTGTTAGGTAATTTTTGTCTCTTTTTTACAAAATGAACAAAAAATCCACGACAAATCGTCGGTGCGTGAGAACGATGTCGTAACTACAGCTTTATTGAACCTGTAGTTGCTACATTGTGTTCGCGCATCTACGATATGTCGATAACGACCAAATATCCAATTTACACAAATGTTGTGAACATCCCCCTTTTTTCGCAGAAAATGAAAATTCCCTCGATACATAATGGTACGATTCCTTTTTTCTTATTCTCATCTATAATCTAATACTTTGGTGGAAACAATATTAATCAATTCCCATACAGTCTTCCTTTGTGTGCTCCTAATGAAAAGGGCTTTGGAAAACATTGAAGGAAGTGAAGAAAATGCTTGTTACAAGAAATGTTTCATAACCAAGAATGCTTTCTATCACAGAGGACAGCAAATCTTAAAATTGCATAAAAAATTAATGGTCGTCTATAAACTCCCTGAATTATACCAGTTTTAATTTTCTTGTCATGGTATGCGTTCGCCCATTACCAGATTACAAATAATTAGACTGGTCGAAATTGAAAGGTGCAGACGACAATTTCTGTTGGTGAAATTTCAAAAATCTCTTCCTTTTTCGGTAGAAAACATGTTGTATAATGAAGAAATTGCTTATTTTCAACAATGCTTTCCCAAATGTTTATTCTTGAGGAGGGGGGGATAAAAAGCGTCATTGTGTTGGAATAGGATAAGCATTTGCCTAACATACGTGTAATCTAAATTTTGAAAGTTAATCGATATCTGAATTTTTCAACGAAATGTCACTGGAAACATGTACAATGTTCCTAAAAGGAAAAAAAAACGTTTTAGAAATTTCGTTTCTGTCGATTTGGTTTGCGAAAAACTCGGTCGGCTTGTAAAGATTGGAAGAGTTGTGTTCTCCCGGGCTGAACCTCGTAAAGATCTAAACCCCCGATTTTCGCAATGTCATACAGGGGTATTGTGAAGTTTACTAATTACCCTATTATCTCTACTAATTAGCGATAGATTAATTACTCTGTTAACACGTGCACTACCGCGACGCCAGAAAAAATATATCGACAATATATGATATTTTATTGACGTAAACTTTACAGAATAGCACAGATTTTGAACAGAACAGATTCTTTATTCAATAATTTGACTTGAACACGTACGGTTCATCGTCAAAATAAAACATGTACATATATAATGAATGAAAAACATGTACTTTACAGTTTCTAGTAATAATAACAAGGCACTACATGAATAAATCACGATTTGAAATATATCAAGATAATTTAATTGTCAGTTTCGTCTATCAAAAACGAGCGATCTGCTTGGTCACTTCCTACTCGAATTCTCGATTTTAACTTGATGAATAAAATAAAGCGTGGTACCATGGATTGTATTTGAAAAATCGCCCGTAACCGCCTTCCCATTCTAAACTACAGGTAATACTTGTATCGATATATTGTCTGTGATTATAAAACGAAGGTTCGAAATATCTTCTAATAGTTCTTTGTCTGTATTTGATCATGCCGTGTCTTTTTTAGGTATATCTTTACAAACACCGATTCACCTTATATCGAAGTAATTAATCAAAGAATGCAATCAATACATTTATGGGTTAATTAGCCCATTGGTGCCCGACCCCCTAACGATTTGAATGGGCTCCGTTTGTAAAGTCAAAAACTTTTGTATACAAACAAATGTGCATATGCAACCATTAAGATAATATTTATAATTTCATGCAATCCTTAACAATTGTACAATGAAAGAAATATAATGTAATAGAGGTTGTGTTTACTTAACTCGTGTATAGCCGTCAAATGCGAATTTTAAGATGTCGACAAAAATATCGTAACTACAGTTTTAATGAAATTCTATGTACGGCAGTTTGGTCACATACCGATTATATGCTAGAGTTTTGTAACCCGACTTGCATTGGGAATTTGTCGTATTCGTCAAGTTCAGGGCCATTCAATTCTTTATCATATAAAAAAAATAGGCCTAAGCCCACCAAACAAACAACGATTTATTCAAATAATATCATCAAATACAGATGTATGAGCTGTTTGCTGTTGGGTGATATGTTGTTAGATTTCCAAGTTGGATAGTAAATGATGAATCAAAGTCGAAAAAGGAACATAATTCGTGAAAATATAAGTTGAATTCTTGTGTATGAACATATATTCAAAGTTTCAAGATAGTTTCACCGGTGAAAGCAGAGACAAAGTTTGTGTGATTGATTTTTCACCATGACACCGACAAGAACACGAATTCTTTATCAACATTTTTGGTTTTCGCCGAAAGCAGCCTAACTAAAATTCTAAAATCTTCATTCCAACGAAAATCAAATAGACTGTCAGAGAAAGAACTACAGAATAAAGGAAATATTTTTATTATTTATTTACATGTATTTATTCGTTTATGTACTTAATTATTTATTCTTTGATTTATTTATTTATTCTGAAATAGGACCATTCAGTGCTTTATGTACCATTTCATTTGTGTGTGTCCTCTATAAACAGATTAGAATAAAAAAAAATGAATAGGAGTCTATACGTAAGTCCATCTATGTTTAAATTTTGTCAACTTCTTCAGTCAAATTTTAAGCAAGATTTGTGTAATTTATGTAAATTTCTAGAAGAATCTTTTCTTAGAGGTAAGATGGAACAACAAAGCAACTTAACATAAAAAAGCTGATAAATCTTCATTTCACATTAACTCATTCTCTGATAAATATTCGTCGCCAATGATAAGTTATATATTATAACGCTTTATTGATTTACGTGTTTATTTATTTTTGTATTGCATATGCTATGATGATGTACCTTGTGTAAACGTTTGTTCTGTTATGTTCTGAAATATCATAGAAACAAGTTTGCGACATTTCAAACTGTTCCACAAGTCAAGAGCTGAGAGCAACACTGTCGTAAGTGCATATACAAACTAGCCACTTACGACACTGATACTTTAAGCCTCTGATGTGTGCCAAATTTTGTCTCAGATCAGCACGTGCTTCCTGACCAGAGTCCTAACAGTACGCTTTGAAGATAGAAACTAACACAAATCGCCGGTCTAGTTCTAAAACTGCGTAAATACAGCTTGGTTCAATCCGTAGTTACGATGTTTTAAAAATACATCGACGAAATGTTTTTAGATGGCCAGTCAGAACCTTAAATACGATGTATGCTTAGTGCCTGCTACGTATGAATTTCTTGAAAATGTCACGCACCGGCTTGTAAATTAATTAATTGATCTTTATCAGTTACTGTAAGTATCTCTTTCTGTTCATTTTTTCGTTGAAGTTCAAGTTTCTTGTAATATTCAACCATTATTGCATGGCAAAATTTTTACATTTGCCATAAATGAAGACGGCAGGTCAAAATGATTGCATACAAGTTTGAAACCGGACATGATTGTATGTCCAGTAAATCTATTGATTCTTTACCGTTTTCACAATTTTGGACTTGTCCAAATTTCAAAGGGTAAGATGGCAACAGTTTATAGACGGCACAATTAAAGAAATAACCGTCCTATATGATAGAAAATGTTGTGAAAAAAGAAGAAATTGCTTGTCACAAGCAATTTCTTCTTTTCCACAATGTTTTTCTCAGGTATATGACAGCAACGTAAAAATCGGAGATTATGCGGGAAAAGTTGAAATATCTATCTTCTTTCTCCAATGTTTTCCTGGGGCATCAAAACAAGGGATTTGGCGTCAATGAGTAAATTTGCTCAATGCAAATTCTCACGCTATAAGGAATTCCGATACAATACCACTTTTTTACGCCCTTCAGGAAAAAACTTCAGAAATCAATTAGAAAAATGAAGAAATTGCTTGTTACAAGCAATGTCATCATTTTTCACAATGTTCTCTACCCAAAAAGACAAAGCTTTTTTTTTTTTTTTTTTTTTTTTTTTTTTTGATTTAACAAACTAAAAATTGTCGTCTTCAACTTCTTTCAATTTACCAGTGTTATTTTTGTCTGTGTGGAAATGGGTTAATGTGTAAATTTGCTCTACGGAAATTCTGACGCTATAACTCATTCCCATACAATACCGATTTTTGACGCCCCTCAAGCAAAACTCTCTTGGAAATGAAGAAAATGCAGGTTGCATGCATTTTCTTCATTGTGCACAAAATTTTCTAACCAAAAAGACGAAGATCTTTTTTTATTTTATCAAGTGAGAATTCTCGTCTGCAACTTCTTTCAAATTGGACTTGTTTCAAATTTTGTCGTCTGGTTATTGTGTTAACCTTTCCTATTGTCTTTTTTTTTATTTATTTTTATTTTTTTTTATTCTTTTTTTTTATTTAAATCTGTCTTTAAAAATTATCAATTGATTGATAATCCTGTTGCTCGGCGAGTTATTGGGGGTTTTTTTAAAACATTTTTATTAAATAGTTTTATTATCACTTTTGAATTGATTTAATTTGACCCATTATCATGATCATTATCATCACCAAAACGCTCTATTTGTGATCTGTTAGCGAAAGCGAACCTCTAAACTTTAAAACAGCCCGAGTCTACCAGATACCAATCCCAGATAAGTTTTCTTTTTTTTAAATCGGGGGATAATCAAATATTCTTGTAGTGAGGTAAAATTTCCATTCCATTTCAACAAAAAACTGCCAAAAGTGAAAAGTCACGACCATGATCAGACTGCGCAAGTCGTTACTTCTCACACTTCCTAAGAGATTCCCTTCTTAGCTATAATAAATCAATTTGATTGTGGTCATTTATATTATTATCATCATCATTACAATATAAATTCCCAAATATCCGATTGATATGCTAGAAAATGCATTCAAGAAGATCGAAAGTATTGCTGTTTTAATCTCATCAACAAGTTAAATTTTATGTACTAGAGTTGAAAAGGCCGTTTTTGTGGCGTCATTTTTATGGTCTGTCTTTTGTGTAATTTTGGTTTTTTGAATAACAGAACAGGAACTCGAATTTAAACTCCTTAACCTTTTTTGAAAATATTCTGAAAATGCGATAAATATTTTTCTGGTTCATTATTTGTGTGCGTTACACCATTCTTTCATTAGAATTCATTGGTAGCAACGGTTTATTTTTTCTCTCTCTCTCCCTTTTTTCCGAAGAGAATATTACTTTTTTTCGGCAGTCCAGGGGAAAACTATATGACAAAAAGAAATTGGTGTTTTTTTTGTTTTTGTTTTGTTTTGTTTTGTCAGAATTGAATATATGTACTCGATAATTCTTCAATTGACAAGTCTATGAAATTTATCGTTTTATCGTTTGGTCTTGGGTAGTTAGAGTCTGAATTAATGTTGTGTGGCACATTACGAAACAACCAAGTATTTTTGGGACAATGAAGTAAATGTTCAAAGAACCAGTAGAAAGAAAACGAACAATTGCTTGTAACAAGCAATTTCTCCATATTTCATCATGTTAAATGTACGAAAACGTTATTTTGCTATTCTAACAAACACAGAAACGTCGTCTAAAATGTATTTATTTATTTATTTATTTATTTATTTATTTATTTATTTATTTGTTTATTTATTCATTTATTTATTGGTTTATTCATTCATTCATTCATTCATTCATTTATCTATTCATCTATTCATTTATCTATTTTATTTATTTAATTATTTGCTCAATTATCTATAATTTATTCATTTAATATTTTTAAAGTAATCAGATTTAATATCAAAAAAGAATATCAAATATCAACATGTAGTTTTGTGTGTTGAGATATTCTAATGTTGGTTTCCTTTTATCTATTACCAAACAACAAAATTTTAGATTGGTCCAAGTTGAAAGAAGCTGTAGACGACAATTTCAAGTTGATGGAACTTTATTTGTTTATTTATTTATTGAATTTTTCATCTTTTTGGTTAGAAAACGCTGTAGATAACGAAGAAAATGCTTTTTTTTTTTTTTTTTTTCATTTTCTACAATGTATTCCAAAGATTTTTTCTTAAGGGGCGTGAAAGGGTAGGATTGTGTGGGAATGGGTTGTAACAAGCAATTTCTTCATTTTACGCAATGTTTCTACCCAGAAAGTTGAAAAGATCTAAAATTTAATAAAGTGAAAGTTGTCGTCTGCAACTCTTTTCAATTTTGACCAGTCTATAATTCTCATATGGGGTAATGGGGACAGTTTTTATGGAACTACTGTGTATGAAATAATCCAAAATAGTTCCTACCCTTCTTTTTTCGTGGGATCATGAAACAAATTTTCGGCCAATTAGATGGGAGGAACTTTGATAGTCGAAAACTAGAATCAAAATGTATTTTTGAATAAAGTAAGAAGTTAACATAGCAATATTTATTACATAGGTGCAGAGAGCCGTCATAGCGCAGTCTTCAATCATGGGATGTCGTGGGTTCGATCCTCGGCGGCGGCACATATTTTTTCCGACATTTGTCTCTCACCAATGGGTGGATAATCGTAAACCTAAGTGAGATAGCAGCTGGTGGCTAGGAAAGGATGTAGTGCATGATTTTTATTCATTCAAAACGATTTCAATAAGTGATTAAAACTATCTTTCAAGGTTCCATTCTTTGCGATGTTTTTAATGAAACTTATTTTAATTCTATAAAGAATATTCAAAACGGAAGTGTTAGAAATAGAGAACATTTCTTTGTAAAACCAGTTTTAATTACATGCAAAAATTCATCACGAAAAAAAGTAATTCCGACGTTTAAGCCGTTTTAGGCATATCGGTTAATATTATCAGAACAACGCTCTTTTAGTCTTATCGAGTTTATAATCTGAAGTGGATTATGTAATAGTTTGTGATATTCCTTGCTGTGATAAATCAGGGAATCAAGTTGTGCAAAATTGGAGCACGAATTGGAAATACTTTAATCTATTCCAACGCAATCAAGCTTTTGACGCCGCTAAAGAGAAAAACATTGTGAACAAATGAAGAAAATGCTTGTAACAAGCGATTTCTTCACAGTCCACAATGTTTTCTTCCCAAAGCAACGAGGATTTTATTCCATCAAATAAAAATTGTCATCTGCAACTTCTTTCAATTTGGACGAGGTCTAAAATTTTGTCATCTGGTTATGGGTTAAAAAAATTGGTTAGAATCTCAATACCATTATTACAAAATTCTTTTTCATATCTATATATAGAGAGAGAGATTTAAGTGTGACCAAGAATTTCAAGACACACTCTTTAAAAAGTGGAGAGAAAAGCGAATAGTTTCAATTCATTGAGTAGTTTCGAAGCACATCAACAATTATATAACAAATAATAGCCCCCAACTAAACCTTTAATACAGATATCATTGATACCATACTGTTTTCCGCCATCCTTGCGTATTATCTCAATAGTTTTAACCAAATCTATAATACATATACTTCAAATCCATTAAATAAAACATCAATAGATGTTTAGTTCTAAGGTCGGTCATAAGATTCAATTTCAATGCTAAACAGTATCTCTTTCAAAGGTTTAAATACTTAAAAAGGTGCAAAATCGATTTTAATTTGTTACTTATAAATTTTTACTTGATACTCGTATACCTTGTATAGTGTTTTACTTCTAAAGAAGAAGTGAATAATTAATAAAGTCTGTGTATGTAATATAAATATTAGAGTTTTCGTAATGTTGGTTTCAGAAATAATTTCAAGTCGTATCAAAGAACAAACAACAGTTTATGACAAGAGAGTGTTTGTTCTATTGATTTGTGTGATCAGCCGTACAGTCGTAATAATCCACTTTGTATTTGCAGAATCTTGTAAAAATGAATATAGAATAGTCAAATCGATTGATAAAACAGATTTTTGAAATTGTTATTTCGTTAATAATCACTAGATGAGATTATACTTTTAGAGGTATAGAAAACCATAAATCCAAAGGAAGTTGTTGTTGTTTTCTTCAGTTTTCTGTTGCAGCTAGAAATAGACGTAGAATATTTTTGAAATGCTAGTTATACTAAAATCGTCTCTTGATAATTTGTTTTACCTTAACCATTCATTTTACCAGCGGTTGACAAATTGTCAGCTAAAATTTGAGTAAGATATCAAAACGTAGTTTTTGAAGCTATTGAAGATATCATAGATGGACTACTAAACTTAGTAGCTACAGCCTATATAAATTGTGGTTAAACTATTTTTTAGCCTACTAGCCATATATGTTTTCATATTTGATTTAAAATATACAAGCACTTACGTCCAAATCTTGGATGAAAATATCCGGGGTATCTGTCTGCTATATATGGATACATTTGTCGTATATCCCTTGTAGCCCCGTTCAGAAGAACCCCGGGATGTAACTGTGGGTGTGCTGGGAGTGGGGACGGATACCCAGGGATATTGAGGCCCGCTAGGGGATGCCTACAGTGTCTCTGTGCGTCAAAATGTCCGAAAGGCATCCCCATACCCGCTAGATTGATCGCCGAGTTAGCTTGTGTTGCATTCTGCATTAATGTCTCATGAAAATGCTTGAGTGTTTCGGACGAAGGCCCGTCCCGAGAGGTTGTAAAGTTCAAATCCCGCACGGCGTCCCTATGTAATGATGACACTGTCCTTTGAATATTTCCATTTTCTATAGCACTATGAGGTATTGAATCCTTTCTACGAAGCCTTTCATGTTCAAAAGTTGTGGTATGTTCATATGAACTATGCTCATTATCCCGACGATGCGAGATATGCTCACTGTCCCGATGGTATGAAGTTTGATCACTGTCCCGGCGGTTTGGGGTGTGATCACTGTCCGAACACCGGTCTGAGCCCCGATCACCCGATAATCTGCCTGTTATATCACTCTGTTTTGTTGCAGAATCCGGAGATTTCGATACACGTTCGTACACCGACGTCTGTTCATCCGTCTGTCTGTCTGAATCACAACCGATAATCGAATCTATTGTAAATCCTTTGGACCGTTTAGTGCGCGGCTGTCCCTCGCTCATTGCAGTCATTTTTATGGTTTTATTTTTTTTCTAGACCGATTACACTGAATTATTTGTACTGGTAATTTACTAATGACGTAAACTTAAACAATTCCAACCCTATCACATATCAACTAAACACCATTTATTTCACATCATTACAAATACTTTAAAACATAGAGAGCGTTTTGTTTCAAATGACTCCGGTTTTAAAAGACGAAGTTAAGATCACACTTGTTTGAAAAATTAGTCTGAATAATGTAACAAAATATCCAATTTTGTCTGTTAAAATCTAATTTTTCAATCAACTCACCAAGAGAACCAATAAAGCTCACGATGGGCGGAGAGTAGGGCGGAGTTTACAAGTGGAGGCGCTGAATGTCATCTGATTGGCTATAGAGATATTACTACTGCGGTTTCTACAGTTAGGATGTTTTCAATTAACAGGAGTCAATGAAGATAGAAAAATGTGCGTCCCCAGGGACTTAAATGATCATATCAGGAGAGAATCATCATGTAAGACCAGCAGAAGGCGGGCAAAAATAATCACCCTATTTGTGAACAATAAGTCGATCATTAAATAATGTACCCCCACTCTGTAAAACTGTCTGTATATTATTGTAAATATTATGACTTGGCATTCTAATCGAATATCGAATGTAGTGACATGAAAATTATATGGCATAATTACAATCGATATGACATCTTAATCATTTATCCCATTTTTCATTGAATATAATTTTCTAACGTATTTCTAAATTATTGTATCGGTTAAAATGGTTTCTGGAAAAAGAAAACACGTTCGAAAACTACATAAACTCTTTCCTGCATTTAAAATTTAGATCTGTCCAAATTCAAAGATTTTGTGAACGACAAAATTTAATCGATTTTATTTGAAAAACAGTCATTCGATAGATCCGAAAATATTGTGGAAAAGAAGAAATTCCTTGCAACAAGAAATATCTTCTTTTTCCACAATGGTTTCTCAAGCATAAAAATGCGATGACCCGAAAACCAGAGATTTAATAGGAAAGTGTTAATGAATACTTTTTATTTCGTTGTTTTGTTATATTGCTGTTAATTTTTTATGGAGCGTTGTTTTGTTTGAAGGTTTTAAAATATTTTTTTATTTGTGAAAATAAGCGAATTCAATTGACTTGAAATGACCTATTTTAAAACATAACTATGGAATTTTATCTTTTTAAACCAAGGGATTTAATTTTTTTATCACATTTACTCTTACAATAATAAAATGAAATATACCCGAAACTCAGCACTGTCAATCAAAGAATTATTTGACCAATCAAATCATCTATTTACACCGAAAGTGGACTTTGAACTCCGAAATTAGTCGACATTTATTCGGCATAAGCATTTTTGTTGCTTTAGGGACTTAGACGTTGTCACTACAACTTATTATCAAAATTTTAGACTCATCCAATTTTAAAGAAGTTGCAGACGACAACTAAAAGTAAATGCAATTTGAAAAGTAATCAGCCTAAAGAATAGAAAATATCAAGGAAAAAAAAGAAATTGCTTGTTTGTTTTCAGAGTGGTTTGTTGATATTATTGTTGTTTGTTTGTCTGGGTTTTGTTTGTTTGTTTATTTGGGGGGGATGTTGTTGTTGTTCTTGTTGTTTTCATAAGATTGAACTTGTCTGCAAAATAGTGGGTTGATAAATTTTGAGAAAACTGTGCTTAATCAAGAAAATACTAATGAAGCCAGTCTTTTCTTGCTAACAAAATTATTTTCTACCCTTCAATATCAACACTAGAATAATTTATCTTTGAAATGTATTTCGTACCATTCCAAGATTTGTCATGGCATTTACTTGACCTTAAAAATGAGTAGAACCTTCGCTATGAAACCTTTAACTCATTACCAGACAACAATAATTAGCCTGGTCCAAATTGTAAAAAGATGCAGACGACATTTCGAACTGCAATAACGTGTAAATAAATGCCAAATAAGTTAGAAAATATTGTGAGCAAAGGAGAAATTGCTTGTTATAATTTCTCCTTTTCTCACAAAGTTTTCCACTGTCACATTGCTTTAGTGCGCCAGAAAGCGGTATCTTGTGGTCGCGGTTAAATTTAGCTTGTTAACGCTTTTAATGCTGAATACGGAAATTTCCTCTTTTGGTAGATGGTATAGACTGAGATCAGCCTGCACATATGTGCGGCCTGATTTTAATCTACATTCCCCGCTTGTCCCTTTGTAAGCCACAGTTGTTTATACACGAATTTTTAGAACGAACATTAACCAACAATAAGTCTTTTCAGTGCTTTCAGCCCTTTGGTTTTAATTCATTTCTGTAGAGGATTTTATTCAGCATGACAAGGGTTAAAAAGGCCGGTGGTAGAATTTAATCCTAAAGTAGAATTATTGGTAGAAACTGACCATCTTACATTACAAGTTCACTGGAGTCTAAAATAAAGTGATCTCCTTAGAAGTATGGAAAATATCGAACCTGGTCGGACTGTGCAATCTAGCCTGTATCTAAACTTTTGGCCTTTAGAAGGTTTCCTGAATCTATAAAAGTCATTCTTCCTTGGTGTATGTACCCTTTACAGTTTTCCGAAATTTTAGACCTGTCCAAATTCAAAGGTTTTGCAGACAATATTTAAAGTGGATTTAATTTGAAAAATAACCATTTAGTAAGATAGAAAATATTGTAGAAAAAGAAGAAATTGCTTGTTACAAGCAATTTCTTCTTTTTCTACAATGTTATCTCAATCATAAAATCACAGGGACGTAAAAACCAGGGATTGTACAGGAAAGGTTTAAAAAAAAACAAATTTCTGATTGACCGCTGCTTTCACATTGAGTTGGCATCATAAGTCACATGTATACTAACCCATTACCACACGAACTAATTTTAGACTGGTCTGAACTCAAAGAAGTTGCAGACGATAATTTCAAATTTAGAGAATGTTTAATATCTTTGTCTTTCTTTTCTGGTAAATAAATTACTTGTAACAGGTAATTTCTTCATTTTAAACCCTTTTCCCCCTAAATCTTTTCTTGGTCAGAGTAAAAGAGGGGGATTGTGTGGGAATAGGTTTATTTTCTGAATGCGAATCTGGTCGGAAGTCACTTAAAGTCCCAGTAACGCTCGTGCAATTTAACAGATGAAAACACATAACAATAGTCTACAAAGGATGATTGACTTAGTAGTATTACTTTTGGTTTTATTTTCAATTTCATCAACCTTTTAGATTTAGGGGTCGGTCACTATTTCGTTTAGGTACAAATCACGTGTTGTTATTCTTGTTGTTGTTGTTTGGGGGCGTCATGTTTAATATTAAAAAAACTTATACATTTTAACTGAATGATATCGATTAAACGTAAAAAGTAATAAGTGTTAAGAGCATGGTATATTTTGAATACATTGTAATTCTTTTGCTAATAAAGTTTTACTGGGAATCTAGGTTTCTGGACCCTGGGCCCGAGATTATAAAAGTTTTTTCGAACTCAAGTGAGAATTTACTCGAAGTTCGATTCGAAATTAAAGATTTAAAGATGAATATTATCCATTGTAATGCTTATCCCGGAATATTCCTGTTCTGGAGGGAGGCATAGACAAAGATCAGCCTGCACATAAGTGTAGTCTGATCTTGGTCTATACCTCCTGTTTGCCCCCTTTCAGCAAGAGTTGTTAAATAATCAATTAAAAAGAAATATTTGGTCCTCATAAAAACTTTCCAGTGCCGTCAGTCCTTTGATTTTTAAGCAATTCTGTATAGAATTTTTATTGAGTATGACAAGGGTTAACTTGAATTCTACTTCAAGTGAGTGAAAACGAAATATTATATTGGTAAGCTATGATTTACAACACGAATTTTATTTCAGCTTGCAGTTTGAGTAAATTTTTAACTGAGTATGAAAAAAGTTTTATAATCTCGGGCCCTGGTTAAAGAATATCGATACCCACGGCCATAGCGCAGTTGGTAGCGCATAGGACTCCTAGTCATGGGGTCCTGTGTTCGAACTTGGTCGTTGCGAATATCCTCTCCGACATTCGTCTACCAGCAATGGGTGGATTATCGTAAATCTAAGTGGGATGAGCAGCTGGAGGCTCGGAAAGGATCTAGTGGTAATACTGGTGTGAGAAATACTAGGAGTCCATAGTTAGGTGCTCCAGCCGCCGCGATATAACTGGAATAATGTTAAAGTGGCGTTATACTCCAATCTATCAATCAGTCAATCAATAATCATCGTAATGAATCAGATAAATGCAACTTAAACATATGAGCGATAGATGAACTTATTATTTTTATTATTATTATTATCACCATCATGATCGTAATCATAGATTGCATCACTTGTACAAGTTTTTGTTGTTAAACCATTATTAAAAAGTGTCACTTTTAACCCAGTCAAACTATTTCTCGTTTTTTACGCCTATAAGGAAAAGAGTTTGAGAAAAAATGTGGAAAATGAAGAAATTGCTTCTTACAAGCAATTTCTTCATTCTCCACATTTTTTCTACCTCGAAAGATAGATTTATTCAAAATTCTATCAACTTGTTATTGTCATCTGCAATTTTTTTCACTTTTGAATAATCTAAAAACTTTTTAATTGATAATTTGATTCGAATACAGAGAGATGTAAAATTAAAATCTTGTTATCCGTTATGCGGAAAGAAAACCTCTTGTGTTCCATAAAACAAATATTTACAAAAAAAAGATCGGGTAAACGAAATGTAACATTTCACAACCAAATACATTGTGAAGTAAGAGTCTTTTTTCGATATATGCCATCATCGCAGTCGGCGCATTCTGATCAGCGTCTATACTTTCAGTACATCCCTGGGAGACCCTTTTTTGTCTGGCGGGTTTCTGTTATAAATAATGCTGAAAATTGAGCACAAAGGCTCGTTTTCAATTTCGTAAAATTATTTTGAATTTATCGTGGATATAAGCGATTTCATAAGTCGATAAAATCTCTCTTGGCTATTTAACCGTGTTCAACGAATCTGTTAATATTTATAAAATTGACATCATTTATGCAGATGACAATGTTTTTATCCCGCATTTCCCTTACTTTTTTCTCAAATCATTTCTCTTGCTACTTTTTTTACCCTTCCAGTTTCATTGAATATAGCTATTTTCTCAAAGTTTCTTTGGACAATCAGTGACTATTCTGTATGCGATATGTGACGGTCTAGCGTGTCGAATACCTGCGATGTACACGCATATCTTTTAACTGTTTTAAAAAAATGCAGGGAAAAGCTTTCGTTATTCAAGTATTGATCCAACCACAACATAATAATTTAATTGTTAGTTTCGTCTATCAAAAACGAGCGTTCTGATTGGTCGAAAAAATTTATTCATACCTCCATGAACAAAATTTTGAGCACGCAGCCATTTTGTATGCTTTCGCATGAAATAGTTCCATACAAAAAGGTATCAAAATTTGTACAGCTTTTGGTTTTTTCGCTGGATGCTATTAAATTATAAGAAATGAAGAGAATACTTTTTGTTTTCATGGAGGTATGAACCGAAAAAACTAATCACACAATGTATGAATCCGCTTCGCGTATTCATACAGTGTGATTAGTTTTTTCGGTTCATACCTCCATGAAAACAAAAAATATTCTCTTCATCTCGTAAATAAAATTTTAGACTAGTCTGAATTGAAAGATAATTCAAACAACTATTTAGAACAGGTTTAATTTGATTTTCCTTTTATGATAGACACTATCGGGGACATTGAACAAATTACAGGTTACAATTTTTTTTATTCACTGTCCACATTGTTTTTGAAAGCCGTTGTCTTGAGGGGTGTGAAAAGGGGATGTGGAAATGGGTTAAATAAGCAAACAAGAACGGGTGGACGGATGGATGGATGGATGGATGGATGGATGGATGGATGGATGGATGGATGGATGGATGGATGGATGGATGGATGGATGGATGGATGGATGGATGGATGGATGGATGGATATATGGATGGATATATGGATGGATATATGGATGGATATATGGATGGATATATGGATGGATATATGGATGCTGACATACTATATATATCTATCATCGCCATTTTATAGCTAGGCTATTATTAGCCTCACCACATTATCTTTACGGAGAATCAAGCTGATATGAATCTATAAATTATTCCGATATATACAAATTGAGTCATCTGTTTCAAAATTACCCTACAGTTCAGTGGATTTACCACACACTAAACGGTAAATGAAGCTTTACCTTACAAAAAGAAGTACCGTAGATCTTGCTCGAGAGACCACCTCTGTTAAGCGACCACTTCCTTTAAGCGACCACTGTTGAAATTCCATGTTAATATACCAAAACTCCCATAAAGAAGTGGTCGGAACAGCTTAAAACATATCATACCTAATTTCAATGTTGTTAGAACTCATTAGAATCGTCTCTCTGAGACGATTCTAATGAGATCAAACAACATAGGATTTTGGTGGAATTATGTAATAATTTATATATGCAACCAAATCAGGATTTGATTGTAGCAACCAATTTCTCCTCGTCTCACAATGCTTTTCTACCCTATTTCGGCAATTATTTTAGATTTTCAGCGCAATCTGAAACACCGTCTACAACACTTTCCATTCTTGACAAATCTTAAGTTTTGTCGTTTGGAAAAGGGTTAAGTCAAAATTTATCCGCTTTTCTGTATTGTGAAAACGAGCAATATCTCCTTTTCTCACGATATTTTCTACCCTTAGTGGCACTTATAAATCAGTTTGGACACACTTATAAAATGTGTTCTGCAACTTTTCTAAATTTGGATCAGTCTAAATGTTGTCGTCTAGAAATAGATAAACTCATCACCAGACTATAACATATTAAACTGGTTCAATTTCAAAGAAGTTGCAAAAATATCCTAAATCTTTATGTTTCGAGGTCAAAAATATTGTGAAATATGACTAAATTGCTTTTTAGAAGCAATCTATTCATTTTCCACAAGGTTTTCAAAAGCGGGGTTTGTTCTAGATTGGGTTAAGCGGTTCGGTAATCTATAAAAAATAAATGTGACGATGATGCAGTCCGTTGAATTGAGGGTTTGATTTTTATCTATTAAATTGATATCTTTATCAAATCGCTATAAAATACATAATTTATTGTCAAATTACTTTAGGATAATTTTTCATATGTCAATATTAAATTAGGGTTTAATGGTTTATATGTTTTTGTCGAATTGTGTGGTATTTAATGGGAGTAAATGAGTCGTGACAACTTGCGTGGTGAATGTTTATACCGTATTTTATGGAAAATAAGTCGTAAAACGAATTTTATTAACTGAAAAAAAATGTATAGCTCATCCTGGCAAATAAGCCATTGTTTACCCCATTAGCAGACGACAAATTTTTAAACACGTCCATATTATGCTGACGGCAATTCAAATCTTGTGCGAATCACTAGGTCGTATAAGATCGTCCAACTGTTCTCATGATATTGACGATTCCTAACGGTGATAAAATAAGCTTTCAATTCATAAGACTTAAAAAAAAAGTCCTGATTTTTTTAAGTCAACGCCCTCAAGAAATTGGCTTTAAAAATCTTGTAACAAGCAATTTCTTCTATATCCACAATATTTTCTACCCTATTAAATGATTATTTTTCAAGTAAGTTAAATTATAGTCTGCAAACCTTTCAATTTGGACCAGTCTAAAATTTAAAAAAAAAACGGGAAAGGGTTAAACGGCAAAATTGGTGAATAAAGATTCGATAATTGACCGACATTTATGTAAAGTGTTTTATTTTATTTTTTTTTTTTTTTTTTTTTTTTTTGTTACATGGTACTGACCATAAACTTTGAAAAATAACACCATGTAATATTGAAGTGGAACTTCTTTTCGGAGTTCAGTGGGCGGGGCCAGCGGCGTCAGTGGGCGGGCTAAAGATCAGCTACGCCAAAAGGGTTTTGTTTAAAAATAATACACAGGAACATTTAGGGGGGGGGGGGTCAATAGCTTTATTTATAGTATGACCTACGACTTGGAAGTGAAATAATCCCGTTAAATATTTTTGAAATTACACTTGTGTAGTTTCTCTGTAAATGAGCTCAAACATGTGATAAAGACTTCTCGACACCGTGAAAAGAACGTCACATAGTGCTTGTAATGACGTCATGGAATATCTAAATCGATTTATCGGGGAAATATTATCATAAATAGAATATTGAATTCGTGCTCGTAAGATATTGAATTTAATACATTGGCCTCGTTCTTATCTGTTTTATAATTCGGTATTTCATGAACATTCTATATCCTCTAAATCGTCCTTAATTAAGCCCAGAGTACCATCTCTTAAACGACAACGGATGTTTCGTCATCCTGGAATTAGGGTTGTCATCGTTTTATTTTGGATCAGCATCTGGGTGCAAATTGTTATAAAAACGAACATACTAAAACAAAATGAAATTCACCCTCTTCTTTTTAAAGAGACTAGATACCTATGCGTCTCGCCGGTGTATTTATGTAACAATTTATGCAATAAGATGTCACTTTCACATGTCATCATACATTCTTTATTCTTGTCTTTTTTGTGAGATCTGGTCTATTTACGATTTATCACCATTGAAATGACGGTTATCCTTGTGTATGAATACAGCGGGTGAACATCTTGTGTTTTGTGCGGACGGAACTATATTTGTTGCGGATATGTAACAGATGAACAATAATTCACTCATTTAGCGTGATTAATCCACGATTTATTTACCAAATAATAAACGGTTTTTACCTCGCTAATCGCATCTGACGTTTGCATGGTATTTTTTAGGGGAAAAAATATTAATGCGTTTTGTATAAGAAATCAGGAGATTAGGCAAGCTTCTTTAACCCTTTCCAATACAAGCCCTGATTTATACTTACCACCACCAACAACAACACAAACAACATCATCAGCACCGCCATCACCACAATTACCACTACTACCACCAACAGCAACACCAACACCATCATCCCCACTTGAATGTACTTGTTTGAGAAAAGAAAAAAAAATTGAATTAAGTTGCAGAATAATGATGTTCAGAGAGATGATTTTTTAATTTGTGAATTGACGGATCACTAGCCCCGCCCACTGCCCTCCGACAAGGAAGTTTAACTGAGTTATCAAGCAATAATAATTTATGAAATATATGGTCTGGGACATTGATCAAAGGCTCAGTGTTCGTTGGCGACGTAACTATAACTACAGCTTGAATAAGCAGAAATTAAGACTTATTACCCACTCCCACACAATCCCTCTTTTTTACGTGCATAAAAGAAAAGAAAGCCGTGGAAAACATTTTGTGCAATGAAGAAATTGCATGTAACAAGCAATTTCTTCTTGTTCCACAATATTTTCTACCCTACTAAACGGTTATTTTTCGAATTAAATCCACATCAAATTTTCGTCTGCAAAACCTTTAAATTTGGACAGGGTAAGGATGAAGGCGATTAAATGCACCTTTTTTTAGTAATTTGCCTTATCACAAGTATGTAAAAGCCCAAATAAATTCCTGGCAAAAGAAATGTACATCTGACAGATCGCTGGTGCTGCCCTCGGAGCTCCGACAGGAAGTTCCACTTCGATAATAAACGGCGTTATTTTGGCCAGTAGCGTACAAAAAAAGTAAAATGATTGTCTGACGACCTAATCGTCGAAACTAAAGCTCGAATTAGCTGTAGTTACGACGTTTAAGTCGCCAAATAAAGAAGGTGCTTCACATAGATATCGATCAATGTCTGAGTTTAAAGTTCACCTTCGGTCTAAATAAATGATTTGAGTGGTCGATCGATTCTTTGATCGTAAATCACAATCAGCGAAGTTTAGGTCGCTAGCCAACTTTTCTACCTTTTTTTTTACATACTTCTTCCCATATTTTCTTTTTAATTTGACGCCGTTTGAAATTGAAGTGGAACTTCATGTAGGAGTCAAGGGGGAGGGGCAACGGATTAAGTGGGCGGGGCAAGCGATTTGTCAATTTAGGCGCCCCTCTTCCAGTCTCAATCTTGATTAGACTCCAAACGGTTGATTGATAGAATGGGGTTTAGCGCCACTTTTAACAATATTTCGATCATAACGCGGCGGCTAGAATTCCAAACCATGAATTCCTGGTATTTCTCACACCAGTACTACCACTAAATCCTTTCCGAGCCTCCAGCTGCTCATCCAACTTACATTTACGATCATCCACACATTGGTGGAAGACAAATATTGGAAAAGATGTTCGCCGCGGCCGAGAATCGAACCCGGGACCCCTTGACTAGGAGTCTTACGCGCTACCACTGCTCTATGACTGCGGCCTGGTGAAAAGTTGGAGAGACGAGGAACGGACGACAGGCTGCCCCCCCCCCCTTAATTTCGTTACGACTGAGGGTGTACTTTTTTGTACCAATCAAAAACATTCTAATTAATTTCCAGGCTAATTTCCCGGCTAATAATTTGAAGAAAGGTGTTGCACGTGCGAACGGCTCTAATAACAGAGATCATGAGCCAGGACGAACTAGTTAATTCGGATAATGGCGGAGGACGGCAGCTTGCGGTCTTGTTCTTTCTAAGACAGCAATTAATATTATATTTGTGTAGCATTTGTTGACAACAAGCGTATTATGATGTGATTTAATATGAATTCCCTTTCACTGGCGGTCGTTACCACCATCTTGAAAATCCCTTGTGTGAATACAAATTAGGCTTGACATGGGAAAAGCCGCAGATACTTTGTCAACGAAAAATTACAAATCTTGCCCTTGATTGGTAATTCTTGAACTTTCTAATCCTGATTACATCTTCTTTTTTTAAATGATGTTTTAAGATAGCAAAACAATTTCTTTTAAGATTTCAGGTTCATACTTCAAAGAAAACAAAACAAAAATATTATCATCCTTTCTTAAAATTTAATGCCATGAAACAAAACAAAGAAAATATTTAATTAAGAGATGAAGAGAATATTTTTTCTTTTCATGGAAGCGGATTCATACATAAGTGTGATTAGTTTTTTCGGTTTATACCTCCATGAATAGAAATAATATTCTCTTCATTTCTTATATTTTAATAGTATCGGAGGAAAAAGCAAAAATTTCACAAATTTTAATACTTTTTATATGGAACTATTTTGTGCAGATGCATACAAAATGGATGCGCGCTCAAAATTTTGTTCACGGAGGTATGAATTAATTTTTTTCGACCAATCAGAACGCCCGTTTTTGATAGACGAAGCTAAAGATTAAATTATTTAGTTTTGAGTAAGATTATATGGATCTGCTCTATGCGCAAGCATACAAAATGATTTCACGCTCAAAATTTTGTTCATTGAAGCATAAAGAAATGAGCCGATCAAAACGCTTGAATATTGACAGTCGAAACCCAAATTAAATTATGAAAAAGAAAGAATAGATGCACGGCCCGAAAACACGCGTCAATGTTTGTTGTGTATTAAATGGCATTCATGTAACAATTGACCAATCGCGGCTGTCAATCAAGCAATAAATCGACCAATGAAATTATTTATTCAGCCCGGACCTGAGCTTATTACCTCCAACATTTGCCATTTTTGTTTACCTTTATTGTTGGTTTGGCGACTTAAACGTCTTAACTACAGCTTATATAAGCTGTAGTTACGACGTTTAAGTCACCAACCAACCATTTTACATTTTTGTTCATGCTGCTGGCCATAAAAACGCTGTTAAAAAAATCGAAGCGGAACTTCCTGTCGGAGTTAATGAGTGGAGCTTAGGGAGTCAGTGGGCGGGGCCAGCGATTTTTCAATTGCGGAGAAGCCGAAACAGATTTCAAAGAAGGAAATGTAAGTAAGGTAGACTTCAAGAACTCACGCGAAAATTAACTAAGGGGAATACGTAGTCAATATTAGTAATTTTCAACTATTTTAGCCTATGGAAACAACTGGTGAAATACATTTTCACGTATCAACCCATTCCGACACAATAACGCTTTTTTGACGCACACAAGAAATAGAATGGAAACATTGTGGCAAATAAAGTAATTTCTTGAAAGATCAAATCTCAACGCTTATTATGGAGTTCAAATTGAGAAGAAAAAAGATAAACCTTTGCCTGATATTTCCGACAATTTCACATGAGACATTTGGTAGCCTGGACAAACACTCATCGCCGGTAAGAAGCTTTGCGATCAGCATCTACAAATAAACGCATAGTGAATAATCTGATCAGACCAAGTGAATACAAAGGCTGGTCTAAGTCTTTACAAGGGTACAAATGAGTAAAGATTGGTTTATTGATTGGTTTATTTATTGATTGATTGATTGATTGATTGATTTATTGATTGATTGATTGATTCGTTCATTCATTCGTGGGTTGGTTGGATGGTGGATCGATCAATCGATTGATATATTGATTAGGAGTCATATATTTCCTCAAGTCAGTTCTAAGCAAACACTCTGATTGGACGAGGTATATATCTCGACAAATCAATGCGCTCTAATAGTTTAGACTAGTTTTCAAATACCTTCCCCACAAGAATTAAATCGAAAAATGTCATTATCGACGCCATTTTCTCATGATTTGGTCCAAATGAATTAGCCGCGGGCCCAGAACGTGATTTGTTGCGACTTTCGCGGCTGAAAATAAACAACAACACGTTTATTTAATACCGTGTCATCTTTTGAGCCTTCTGTCTTTCTGTTTTGGGTTTCACTATCCAAAATTAATTCTATAAAGTGTTTACCTAGTGGAGGTCTTTGTTATCTGGTTAAAAATGTTAAGACGTTACAATAATGTTAACGTAAATTGACGTACATGTATATCTGTTTATAATTAACCCATTTCCACACAATCTCTCCTTTTTTCGCCCCCAAGAAAAGGTTAAGAAAAATATTTTGGAAAATGAAGAAATTGCTTGTATAAAGCAATTTCTTCATTTTCCACAATGTTTTCTTTACCCAGAAAATTGGAAAAAATCTAAAGTTTCGTAATTTTAGACCTGCAATTTGCAGCCCCTTTCAATTTGGACCAGTCTAAAACGTTGCCATCTGGTAATGGGTACACTACGTCAGATAAATTTCTGCGAAATCTCAAATTTGGAAGAACTCAAGGAGAACTTAGCTTAATTGGAGCGAGGTTAACGCCTGAACGAGCCTTACCGGTCGAAGAGGTGTGAGGAAGAAAGAATATTGAAACCTTATTCATGCAGTTAGAACCTGGTGGAGAAGATGTTGCAAAAACACTTTTAACTCAATTGCATTCAGACTGCGTCCATCACGCTCTTAACCTATCCGTCCTAGGAACAGCATTGTGAAAACTTTCAACATTTAGCAGGAAAATATCAAATAAGATGCTACATCTTTACAGCACTATCACGGTAAATTTCATGTTCAGTTACATACTGTCGACCTTGCTTAAGCGACCACCTTTATTTAAAGACCACTTTCATTAGGGGATCAGCATCAAAATTCAAGCTCCAAAAAACAAAAAGGGGTTTTCATAATCAAAAATGTTTTCGCTAATAAGATTATCAATACTTAAACCTATATTGGTGGAACTCATTAGAATCGTCTCAATGAGACGATTGAAATAAGTTCCATCAACATTGGATTATTTGAAAATCCTGAAAATATTCATGTATGTAGTGGAACCGATCCCACATAATGTATCATAAAAACTTGTATTAAGCGACCATTCTCTTAAATGACCACCTTTTGGTCGTCCCTTGAATAGTCGCTTAAAAACAAGTTGAATGTTTCTGGTATTTTAGTAAACGTGGTACACATGAAAAGTTTTTAATATAATGATTTCCTCATTCTCGTTAATTGTCTGGTAGTGGTGGCAATACTTTGCCACCATAAATTCGTCAGGAATATCATTTCAAGACACAAAAGCAAAAGGTGCTTTACGGGATATTTTCGAAAAATTGCTAGTAAATTGATAATCTAAATTTGTTACGAAATATTTAAATCAATGAAAACCAAACGTTCGGTATTGGAAAACGCTTCCGATATGCGCCGATTTCCTTTAATTTCACCCTGTTTCTAAGATTTTTTATTAATATAAATTATCCTTCATAACCGGAAGCTGAAATTAGACTGTGTGCAGTGTATTTATATCATCAAACGACTTCCGGTTATGCAAGCTTTTCTAGAACCCGTCGATGCTAATTGGACTTTTTAGGCTTAATCTGAATATTGTAATTGCTGCAATTTCGTAAACGATACAAACTAAATCTGTACAAATTATGTTATTTTCCTCGCTTCAAAACGCCCAGGACGGAATCTTGTTTAGAATGATTGATAACCCGACTGCACGAATGTACCCGATTGTTCTGGGATTAAAACGCAGACCATTTTGCACATGGTTAATTTCAAAATGGCGGTTATTTTGTTATATTGCCGGTCTCCTGTTACTTTGGTCGAAACTAATAACTGGTATTCAATCGGGGCAATGTGAAATTTTACATACATTATTCTCTAACTATGTTCTAATTATATGTGATGGAAACAACACTATCCATTTATGGTTTGGGTCCGAAGATTTTACGACACCCTGTCAAATTTACGACAATTTACTGCCAAAACCTTTACCCAGACAGGACAATGCAACATGTTGGCCAAATCATTGGGTGCAAACTGAAATGAGCGATTTTTTTTATACAATTTCTGCTGAATTACGAATGCTTGAAACCAACAGTGCACATAGAAACTAAGGCATCGTATGTATTGCTATTTGTCCACGCTTTCTTACCTTGTGATTTACTTTTTGAGTCTCTGAAATACATAAAATTGTATATGATTTTAGAGAATGTCAATTACAATACATTGGAAGTTTTTGTAGACAAAAGGGGTCAAAAATGATAAAAAAAATCCTTTCTCGAAAAGATTTTTGTCGGAAGTAATCTATAATGCGATATAATGTAAAGACACGGATCGACCCTAGGTAAATAAGCCTGACAAGTTTAAAAATAAAACAATTGATTGATTAAATGGTGTTTAACGCCGCTTTTAATAGTATTTCGGTCATATCGCGGCGGCTGGAGCATCTCCCAATGGATTCCTTGTATTTCTCACACCAGTACTACCACTAGATCCTTTCCTAGCCTCCAGCTGTTATCCCACTTAGGTTTACGATTATCCACCCATTGGTGAGAGACAAATATCGGAAAGAATATGTGCCGCCGCCGGGGATCGAACCCATTACAACCCATGATTGAAAATAAGGAGTCTGATGCGCTACCGCCTGCGCTATGACGGCGGCTCTTAAAAACAAAAACAAACAAACAAAATCACAAAATTGTAGCTTATGAAACAATCCTGCGGTATTTTTTACACTACTTAAGTTAATATTTATGGTCTATAATCACAAAAGCTGTATTGTTCGTCACTTCAATTAAAACGTGTAATTACTAATATTAAAGTTGAAAAGGTACATTTTGCTGGTATCTAATCGTGGTGTTTGGGCTAGCCACCCAGATAGGGTGCTGGTGTCTGGATGTACAGCACGAACACATTAGAACGTTTCACTTTGATAGATGAATACGTTTTCTCCGAGTTGTAAGATGCCGACGTTGAATCCATCGATTAACCCGTTCCCACTCGATAAAATTTTAGACTGGTCCAAATTCAAAGATGTTGCAAGCTACAACTTCAGATTGGTGTAATTTTAAAAATGTTAGACTTATGTGGTAGAAAACATTCTGGATAATGAAGAAATTGCTTGTTTCAAGCAATTTCTTCATTTTCCACAATGTTTTCCAAAGCTTTTTAACGGCGGGGCGTAAAAAGTTGGAATGTGTGGGAATAGGTTAAGTTATGCTTACTTATTTCATTCAATCAGATTTCGACGCGTCTTTTAAAGTCGCCCTCGACCAACTATTCCAGATGTTTTCATAAAGAAGTCCAAATACACGTATTTTGTCCGTTGCTACAAATTGCAAAGTCAATCTGATTCACTCATTTTCAACACAATCTAGTTTGTGTCTCACCAATGGGTGGATAATCGTAAACCTAAGTGGTATAGCAGCTGGAGGTTAGGAAAGGATGTAGTGGTAGTACTGGTGTGAGAAATACCAGGAATCCATTGTTAGGTGCTCCAGCCGCCGCGATATGGCCGAAATACTGTTAAAAGCGGCGTCAAACCCCATTCAATCAATCAACACAATCTAGCTTTCTCACGCAAGTCAATAAAAAGGCGTAGGAGAACAATTCAGAAAATAAACCAATTGCTTGTAACGAGAAATTTATTAATTTCCCACAAAATTTTCTACCCAAAAAGACACCTATTTTTAAAATTTCACAAAATCAAATCGTCGTCTGCAACTTCTTTTAAATTGGAAAAGTCTAAAATTTTGTCGTCTGGTTATGGGTTTAAAGTCTTCCCTCTATCCTAAGCAGATCGAAAGTTTCTGATCTTTTTCAGTCGTTGAGCACTGTGTATAATCAATACAGGTACTGGTGCTCATTTAACGGCCATGGCTTAATGACAAAATTTCCTCACGGATGAAATACAAACTAGATAGAAAATGAGTACAATATTCATAAATTTGTTACCCTCACTCTTTAATTTACAGAATATGTCGCCAATAAAATGATACCACCATGCTTGTTATTTCTACCCACTTCGTTTATCTGTTAAAACGTCTATTCTTTAGTGCTTTAAGGCACGATATGGTTGGTCCAACCTATTCGTGTTAATGTTTTGCGGACCACCTGAAAGAAGATACATGTAGACAAAATTAATGTAAGAATTCTTCGGTGTAATTCTGAAATCTGGTAACTACAGCTTCATTTAAGATACATGTAGTTAACAGGTTTTAGAATTAACCTGGTGAAGTATGTTTTAATGTAGACTAGTGCGCTTTCTTAAAATCGACTGCGGTACAATGTACCGGTTTAGGTGTTTATGCCATCCCGCTAACCTTTCCCCGTACAATCCCTGTTTTTTTTATGTCCCTGTGATATTATAATCGAGAAAACATTATGGAAAAAGAAGAATTTGATTGTAACAAGCGATTTCTTCTTTTCCCACAATATTTTCTATCACATAGGATGGTTATTTTTTTAATAGTACGTACTTTATGATATCGTATGCTACCCCTTTGAATTTGGGCAAGTCTAAAATTTCTAAAAACAATAAAGGGTTAACACTTTCCTGTACAATCCCTTGTTTTCACATCCCTGTGATTTATACTTGAGAAAACATTGCGGGAAAAGAAGAAATTGCTTGTCACAAGCAATTTCTTCTTTTCCCACAATATTTTTTGACCTTTAGGTTCGTTACTTTTCAAATTGCACCCACTTTTGATTGTTGTCTGCAACTTCTTTCAAATTGGACTGGTCTACAATTTTGAAAATTTTGGGAAAGGGTTAAACAATAGTTTAGTTATAACCTGTGATTAAGTTCAATAATGATTGGCTGTCATCACTAGCCTGACTAATGTTGAGAATCTGTCTGACTTAGACCCCTACTAAGGATGATAGCCTATACATGAGTGACCTGCGGTGTAACTGAAATACGAACGCATGATCAACGGCTCTCCTGGGCCCGAGGTCCACAACCCTAACCACCTGGGACTCTTGGGTTGTCATAGCCGCTTATTGCAAGCCTTGAAAACGGAGGTATCGTTACAAAGTTTAGGAATAGAAGACAAGAAAAGACTGAAATAAATCAAAGAAACCATAAAAATCCGAGAAATTCATAAAATGAGTTTGATGTTCTGGATTAGAAGACGAATGGTTTGAAGTTTCTGATTAGAAAATGACAAGTTTAAAGTTCCGGGGTAAGAGGAAGAAATGAATTAACCCATTACCAGGCTGGTCTAAATTGAAAGGAGTTGTGGACAACAATGTAAAGCTTATTTTTTTACTTTGGGGGTTGGAAACATTGTTGATAATGAAGAAATTGCTTGAAACAAGCAATTTCATCATTTTCTACAATGTTTTCCAAACTTTTTTTTCTTTTTGGCGTCTAAAGGCGTTTATGTGAGAATAGGTTAAGCTATAGCAGAGGTCAATAAGGGGCGTTTTGCCATAAAAGTGAACTTGCAATACTTTGAGTATTGAAATGTCTATCATCATAGCCCATTATCATTCCACAAAATTTAAAGGAGTTTCAGACGACCATTTTAAGTGCACGAAATTTTAGATTTTTTTAACTTTCTGAGAAAATTGAAAAAAATGCCTTTTGCAAGCAATTTCTTCATTTTGTCAATGTTTTCCAGATTTGTTTTCGTAAGGGGCGTCAATAAACGTCATTGTGTGGGAATGGGTTAAAAAAGAAAAATGCTGACAGAGTACGAAAACCTAATCTAACCTAACTTCATTAGTCTGCATGTGGACCCATCATCAAGTCAGATGGTCCTGTGTCAAAAAATTCTATTACCTCCCTTTTATAATTTTATACTCGGGATCTAGTTTGCATGTTTAAAGTTGGCAAATTGATTCTTATATAATTTATACTGTTGTTGCTATTTATTGTACAGTGATTTAAACCAGACACATTACGCAATATATCGCAAAATATAGTAATTGAAAAATTTTCGAGAATCAAAAGTAATTATGAAATTATACTATTATTTTATAAATATTAAACAAAAACCTTCGTCCCTACCACTTTTAACAGTTTTAACGTGGTTTAGCTACTATAGAACCAGTCGGTAGCACGTCACCTCGACGATCACAAGTTTTGAATGTGAAGCCTTCGGCTTCACTAAACATAAAAAAAGTTCAGCGAAAGGAAATCAAAGAAACACATGTAGATCCATTCTAGATCTACCAATGAAATCTAGAGTCGGAAAAACCGAGCACGTAAAGAGAAGTGCAAGAACCACCTGTTTATGCACACGCCATCCGAAAATCCATTTTTAGAAGAACTTATCCATCATGGGATCAGTCGGAGCTCATATGTATTGTAAGGTAGAATGACTATTCTTTATACAGCAAATTTATCTTAAGGGGAAAAACGAGGATCGATTATTTTCGCACTATTGTTTGAAGAGCAAGAAAGAATTTAGGACTAACAAAAGAAGTTGAAGATGACAATTGAAATTAATGTTTATTAAATCACAAGTGCCAAATCAGGTAGAAAACATTGTTAGAAAAAGGAGATTGCTTTAGACAAGTATTTTCTTCTTTTCTCACAATGTTTCCCAAAGTTAATTTTCTTCGGTGCGTTAAAATACATGATTGTGAGAAATGGGCCATAACCCGTTAGGTAAAAAGGGACCTACCATGACCACCGTGAAGATACCAGATCAAAACAGGTCAAGCAATATTACAGTTTTTCTATACTAACGTGTAGTAGGGTAGAATAAACATAACAGTTTTAGAATTCTACCAATACCTAAAAGCTTCGATCCTGGTCAGTCTTATCAGGGCCGATACTTTTAGCACTTCTAAGATGGTACTTTTTCGCCTGACGAGGTACAGGTTGTTGAAAGGACATAGCACCCTTGTTGTCGACTATTTAATGGCCGCTGAAATAATAACGATTGGCGTGAAATAAAACCGGGAATTAGATAATATACAATGGCAGGGGTTTTGATTTATTTTTCCCTACCGCCATTTGTAATACGAGCCATCGCATTAACTGCAATTTTAAATAACTATTAGTATGGTAATAGAATCGACCCTATTCTTTCCCAACTGCATAAATTTGGACATATGCAGGTAAAACTGAGCAAAAATGCACAGGAATCGGCATATAGAAAAATGATAGAGACTTTGAATATAAGTATTTAGTGTTTCGTGACTTTGTTTGGTGAATCTTGACATAAGAACAGTCAGAAAAAAATGTTTATCTGATACAATTGACGCGAAGAAAAGGTAACTCTATCATAAAATGTCAGAATTGTGTCCCCTGCTGCTCCAGACCTCGCACCTGATGATGGTGGCGTTTATTTATGATGGATGCTTTTCATTAATTTGCGCCTCGTCCGGATCGAGTTACCGAACAATCAGCGAGGAAGCGGGGATTTGTGCCAAATCTTCCCGTGTTTTTTTGAATAATTACAAACCTTTTACTGAAATCCAATCGATTGCACAAGAACTAGCCTGGCAGGAAAATCGGAGCTGACGCTTTTCCAAACTTCTGTAAATGGTATAAGCACACGAGACCCGTCTGAACAGGATCTTTGGTGAATTTCTGAATTAAAATTTATTTTTTACCGTACTTTTACCTTATTGTATATTCCTTTTCAGAAAGCAACATCTTGTTCATCTGAATTCAATTCCTTAAAAAAAAACAAAAAAAAAAAACATAGATTTGCGGAACACCCGGGGTCCCCTTTTTCACCAATGTGTTTTTTTTGTTTTTTTTTTTTGTTTTTGTTTTGTTTTGTTTTGTTTTTGGTTTTTTTTTTTTTTTGTTTTTTTTTTTGTTTTGTTTTTTTTTTTTTTTTTTTTACTTATTTATTCTTAAAACAGCAATATAAGCCTATTATTGTTTTTGTTTTATTTCAATGTATCTTATTCTACAAAGCGGCAGATAATACTGAACATTTGACCTAGGAAAATTATCTTCTTTTCCAATAGTCATTAATGTGATTTTCATGACAAATATTCTTTCTTCGCGTTAAATCTATAAATTCACGATAAATTTAATTCAATATGATAAATTCTCTATGTCCTGCTTTGAAATATCGAAATTTATCGGAAGAGGTGGTTAGACTTCCGGTAATGTCGATAACGAATGAATTGCTAGCGGAAGGCTATGGCGTAATTGATACGTCATGGAAATCGCAAAAACTGGTAAGATAATTTTGTGCGCAATCGACAGATAATTACCCGATAAATTCCGGTTCCATTCTGGTTGGTCTTCGTTGACATATATTTTGCGACTCGTTACGTGAAATATTTTGCTTTTCTTTCTTTTTAGTAATGAACAGTCATTTTCATGAAAAAAAAGCCCTGTCTTCTGTGAAATGTCTGAAAGCATAACAGTTAGAAATTCTAAAATTGAGAGCAATTTTCTTTCTTTCATAATATGTGCAAGGCCTTGTACTTAGCATTAGTAAATGGTGACAAATGGAGCGATGTGCTCAATGCGCATTATTTGGCGAACACCCCAAAAATACCTTTTTAGACTTCTGTAGGTATACTGTCGTACAATTGACGGATAGCCGCTGACCACCAAATAGTCTACAGACCAATCAAATCGTTCATTTAGACCGGAAGTGAACTTTGAACCCCAAACATTTATGTTAAGCGTTTTCGTTCCCGGATTTGGCGACTTAAACTTCGTAACTACAGCTTTTCCAAGCTGTAGTTACGACGTTTAAGTCCCAAACCAACCATCTTATCTTTTAGTTTCATGTAACTGACCATAAAGTTTACAAGACAATGCCATTTAATATCTAAGTCGTATTTCATGCCGGAGGTCAGTGGGCGTGGCGAACGATCATTTACATGTACCACCCTATAAGATTTGAAATTAACCCATTAACACTCAATAACGCCCTTTGGCAACCCTGTAAAATAATACGTAAGAAAATATTGTGGGAAAGGGGAAATGGCTTGTGACAAGCCATTTCCCTTTCCCATAATTTTTTCAACCATATTCAGTCATAACTTTTTAAATCGCACACACTTTTAAATGTGGTCTGTAACTTTTTTGAATTTGGATCAGTTCAAAATTTCAACGTTTGAGAATGCGTTAAGACGACATTTAAAATCGTAATTTCGGAGAGATTGTCCTTTGCTTTTCAGTTAGCAAAAATTTTATCTTGTGTATAATAAAAGTACAAAAGCAATTAAATCGCCTTTGATTTCGGTCCATTCTTTACACCTCCGAATCTACAATCTTAGGTTGTCATGGTTTAATCTCCGGCGGCGGCACATACCCTTTCCGATATTTGTCTCTAACCAATTGGATGGGTATTCTAAGTGGTATAGCAGCTGTAGGCTAGGAAAGGATGTAATGGTAGTACTGGTGCGAGATATACCAGGAATCTATTGTTAGGTGCTCCAGCCGCCTCTACATTACTGAAAAATTGTTAAAAACGGCGTTAAATCCCATTCAAACAAAATATACCGTTCTATACGCCAATACGCTTAGGGCCACTAGAGCTTTCAGAGTGTCTAAACGACATCCCAGAAAGCGGATACATCGAACTATTTAGTCTAGAACCATTTACAACGTTTGACAGGCAAATTACTGCGCCACGCCCTAAATAATTTGTTTCGCGCTATTGAGCTACTAAATATGGGGTAGGGACTATATTTACGAGTCGTTAAGGTTTTATTTGCTTCTTTTCAACCATGATCCTGCACTATAAAGACATTAACATTTCCGTCTGAATTTATTTACGAAATACTAACTTTTAACAAAATTCCAGATTGACCTGTCTCTTGCTTTTAAGATGAATGTCGGTCACAGGATAATGTTAGAGAAAATTTTAAACCAAAATTGACCAATCGCGTCTCTCTATCAAGAAATAAACAGACCAATCAAATGTTAATTTAGCCTGGAAATCAGCTTTGAACCCCAAAATTGGCCGCCATTTTTGTTAGGTTTTTGTTGTTGTTGTTGTTTGTTTAGCGACTTAGACGTCGTAACTACAGCTTATTCAATTTTTGATTGGCCCTTTTTTCATTGATTGGCAGTCGCGATTAGTCAATTACATGTACCTTACAGCTTCATCACCTTCTCCGCCAATACTGGCACCACACTACAAAAACTTTTGTGTTTTTCCCATTTATTAGTAAGAGCATATTCTTGAAATTTTGCAACTTGATTTGTAAATAGATAGATGTCCTTGTTTTTACAAGAAGGTATATACGCATATTTCCGCATAACCCTCGTATACCGAATGAGTAATGTACCCCGGTATATTATGTGATATACATCTTCTTCAAGAGTATGTGTCGATCTATTCCAGGCTTGACGATATTGTCCACCCTGGCTGCAGATGACTGATGCAATCATTAATAATTACTTTCTCGTCATAATTCGCATTTAATCAATTTACGAGGACCATAATAAATGGTAATTTGAACTTTCCTTTAGACGACACAAATCCTGTAGATTGGTTTTTGAGTGACGTCACAACTAATATTCCTCGAAGTTCTTGGTTCTGGATTATACTTCAATTAGCGTAAATACACACTCTGAACCCATTACCACACGAGAAATTTTAGACTGGTTCAAATCCAAAGAAATTTACAGTTTATGACATTTTAAAAATCGTTCATAAGTGTGATTAAGTTTTTAGGTTCATTCCTTAGTGGAACCAAAGAAAATATTCTCTGCATTTCTGAAAATTTATTGCCATGAAGCAAAAGAAATCAAATATATTACTAGTTTGGGATAATATTTTATGGATCAATCATACAAAATAGTCGCGTGCTCAAAATTTTGATAATAGAAGTATGAAAAAATCAGCAATTCAAATGATTTAATCTTGACAGACGAAAAAAAAATATTATTTTTGTCGAGATAAAACATCCCTTGTGAACAAGATAAACACGAGTATAGTCTATTATCGAAAAGAACTATGGCATCTCCAAAAATCAAAACTTATAACCCGAGCAATGCCATTACTCTAGCAATTTGACAGGCCCAAAGCTTGCTCGAGCTTGCAAGAGTTAGCACAAAACCACTGTACCGAAAGGAATGGTAAAATATTGTTGTAAGTACCTCTGTATTTTGAATGTTTTTAAACAATAATCTATCGCCAACACCCCCCCCCCCTCCTCCATACAAGTCGATTTTCGTTCCTCTATAATCTTTTGAGTCTGTGTGAGACATCTTCAAAAATTGGTCTTGACTGTCAAATCAAAGAATCAATCGACCAATCAAATCGTTCATTTAAACCGGAGGTGGCCAATATTGGCCGACATTTATGTGAAGCACTTTGTTGGTTGGCGACTTAGAATTACTTTTTAGCTAGATAAGCGTCAGCTTTGATAGATTAAGTTAACAGACAGAATTCTGAGGCCTTCTCAAAGTTCAACGAGTGCAGAAGGCCAATGGAGGCTTAACCACTAAATCCATTGAATGCCTACGCCATAAATAGTAGTTCTTATTTATTTCAAGAATATTGCAAACTAGCTCACATGTCTATATTGTGTTCAAAATGAGTCTGATCATAATCTTCACTATGCGCACTGCTTTGTATGGCCACATAAATTAACCTATTCATAGTGTAGAGAACTCCTTCAAAATGGTGCTATTTTTCCATTCTCGCTCAATACCGCTTTTTAAGAATCTCAAGAGAAACTTTTTGAAAACATTTCAATAAAGACTTTTAACGGCGTTATTTTGCAAAATTTATGGCCAGTAGCATGTAACAAAAACGTAAGGTGATTGGTTGGCGACCTAAACGTCGTAACTACACCTTACATAAGGTGTAGTTACGGCGTTTAAGTCGACCAACCAACAATAAAGGCTAACAAAAATGGCGACCAATACCGGAGTTGAAAAGCTCAGGTCCGGGCTGAATAAATGATTTGATTGGTCGGTTTATTCCTTGATTTACAGCCGCGATTGGCCATTTCATCATGTGCGTAAAGGACAGGCATTGAGTAGCCTGGATTTCCACATAGTGCATAGCGTCAGTGCGCAAACAAAATTTAGGTTTAATCATGCTATAGTTACGACATTTTGCATGTGTACCAACGATATCATAAAGTCGCTAATCGGCCAAAGAAACTTCGAGTCAGAAGCTTTCTACATAGTGCAAAACGGAGACTCTGATCAGACTGTGCGGATGCACAGGCTGATCCGAGTCTTAACTTGGCTCACATGAAAATCGTTGAAAATGTCAGACCAAAGCTCATGTAGGATTTAGCCATTTTTATGGCTGTTAACAGATATCCGAACACTCCTTTCTGCTTGACTCGGGCCGTTTTTATTCACAGTCATGTATCATTATAGCCCTATACAAATATAATGAAGACATGTTTGACTCCGGAGCCCATAAATTATCTGTAATTTGCCTCCTTCGTCCCTTCAAACACGTCAAATGTCCAACAATTGAATAAACAACGTGAATGTAAAAAAGGGCTGGAACGAATTTAATTGAGCGAAAACAAATGTAAATGTTTGGAAATTTAATAAACAGGTTTCTTGTTTAACAGATGTCAGTCTTGGTTAAATGACTGACCTCACGTCAACAACGAGAACAAAACGTGAACAAAAACTGGTCACGTGATAATTTAAATTCCTAGACCTCGTTTAACCAATTCCTACACAATTCCTCTTTTATAAGCCTATAGATAAAAATACCTAAAACCGTTCGTGGTCAATGAAGAAATTGCTTGTGACAAGCAATTTCTTTATTATTTACAACGTTTTATACAAAATAACGGCAAAGAGTCTTTGTATCTCGTCAACTTGAAATGCCCTCTACAACTTCTTTCAACTTGGACCTGCCTAATGTTTTTGTGTGGTCATAGGTTTAAAATCATTTGTTAAAACGATTCTGTATATCAACATCGTTATTGTTGTCGTTTGTTTGTTTATTTGTTTGTTTGTTTGTTTGTTTGTTGTTGATGTTGTGTTTTGTTTTGTTTAGTTGTCTTGATTTTTTTCATTTACTCACATAATTATCTATTTTTCAACTGATTTGTACTTGTGAATATCATCTCCAACAATAAGATAATGAGCGCCTGGTATAGACTCGGATCATAATGCTGTCCGATCTTAGAATTCAATATGCACTTAGTAGGAAGATATGGACTCGGTATTTTCAGCAGATATTTTAAAATCCCAGTGTATGTGAGCAGTCTGACAGGTGTCTTCGCTTTTTGCTCAACTGGTTAAATAGTTTAAATATTTTTAGAATGACATAGGCAGGACCATTTAACCCATTACAAGACGACAAAATTTAAGGCCTCTACAAATTGAAAGAAGTTGAAAGCGGCAATTCAGTTTGCATTGCAAGTGAAAAGGTAAAAGTCAAATAGGATATAAAACTGTGTGTTATTTTGGGGAAATGCTAGTTACAAGCATTTTTTTTTTTTTTTTTTTTTTTTCATTTGTCACAATACTTTTCTCATTCGTTTTTTTCTTTAATCACATTAAAATCGTGTGCGTGTGTGTTAATGAATTAAGGCCGAAATTTATTTTGATAAATGTAGTTTTTCCTACCACGACACAACCCAAAAGTTAAGTAGTTGCCATTTCTTTCTATATTTCAACAACATTTTTGTGGGGGAAGACTTGGTTATGTATCTATATAAGGACTTCAAGTGAGACGTGTATCCACATAGTCTGATCCCGATTCGATACTGAAAAACCTCGCGGTGATAGATTGTTCAAGTGTCCAAAAGGAACGTTTTTATTTTCAATATTTCATGTGTCCTGGATTGACATCAAGTTAAAAGCATACTCACGTTTTGTATTTGTGGAAATGCTTTTTTGATGCTAAACGCTGACCATATTTATGGAAATAAATGGTTAATGAGAAACCTGTTTGTCTATGAGATAAGATTTTAAGTCAAGGTGTAATTTGTTAGAAAATAAACTTCCGGAATAAATCAGGGTACAATAAGCGCTTGGTGTCAACGTTGGGTAGTCGATATTGCACAATGCAATCGCCTGTGGAAACATGATTTTTAAACAAATCGCAATTGCTTGTAAATGTGATCGGAACAATGAGATGGAAGATAGTATTTGATCTAATGTGAGCATTACAGTTTGTCGCAGAAAGGGCACGGTTTTCACAAAAGCATCTCTACTAAATTGGTATTATTAATTTATTTCCTATTCAGCCCGTCAAAGCCTTTGATTCATATTTTCTGTTTTTATTCGACGTTTCACTAATGGGTCTCTAAAATGGTTCTGTTGATTGTTAAAACTGGTTATCCCATGTATTATTCAAAAGGCTTACGGTGGCTGAAGTATGTTTTTTTCACATTTTTATAATCAATTAATGTTCCTAACTACCTGTTCACATAATGGGATCTACATAAAAACAGAAACGAACTGATTCATTAAACATTATCAGTGAGTCAGTATTAATAGGGACTAATCATTAATGGGGCTTAACTGTTTTAGAGCATTACCAGATACTTTGTCTATAGGCCAAGTCAATGGAACTTCAGTTAAGAGGGACGGCGAAAATACGGTCGTTAAAGAGAATGGTCACTTAACCAATTCCCACACAATGACGCTTTTAAACGCCCCTCAATATAAAAGCTTTTGAAAACATTGTGGATAGTGAAGAAATTCCTTGTTACAAGCAATTTCTTCATTATCCACAATGTTTTCTACCCCAAAAGACAAATATTTAAAAAAAAACATCAACTTGAAATTTGTCGTCTGCAGCTTCTTTCAATTTGGACCAGTCTTAAATGTTGTCGTTTGGGAATGGGTTAATACTATTTTTCTGACATATATGAAGGATCGGTTCGACTGCATAAATAAATGGTTGCAGGTTTCTCACTTAATCCTATTTGATGGAACTAATTACGTTCGTCCCATTGATTCATTAACATAGGAATAAGTTTTGATAATTGTATTTGCAAAAACGTCCTTTTATGAAGATCCTTTGGGGTTTTTTGGGTTTTTTTTTTGTTGTTGTTGTTGTTTTTTTTTTTTTTTTTTTTTTTTTTTTTTTTGTTTTGTTTTGTTTTGTTTTTTGGGTTTGTTTTTTTTTTTTTTTTTTTTTTTTGTTTTTGTTTTTTTTTTTGTTGTTGTTGTTGTTGTTTTGTTTGTTTGTTGGGTTTTTTTCTTTTTTTTTTGTTTTTTGTTTTATTTTTTGAAAGGGGAATTTGATTAGTTGTCTCTTAATAGAAGTGGCCGCCTAATAGAGTTGGTCGATTGAGAAAGATTGCCTGTACTCTAAAGGAGTAACTCACAAGCTGCATGTACATGTATAAGAAATCATGGCCCCTAAATAACCTTAATTGAAAACTATCTGTACAATAAACCTTTGTTTTTATGGGTTTTAACGCCATTTTCAACAATACTTTACTAATATCACAGCGGCTGGTGCACTTAACCTTTGCATCTTATCGTTCCTGGAACCTGTACAACCACATAATTTCATTTTAACTACCAGATTCTCATCCTACTTTGAAGCACTAGTTATGATTCGCCAAGTGGTCAGAAACAAAAGACACTTGTCACAATCAATTTTGTCAAATGTGGGAAAAAATTGGTTGAGCTAGGGTTCGAACTAACGAACCGGGATTTAAAGCACAGCGCGCCACCGACTTTGATTACCTGGCTCAGCAAGACTTTTGTTAAACGACTTTTAATTGGCTGTCAAAGAAAACAATCGCTAAAGGCAGAGGTTTGGAATTCCCATGCCCGACTTTTCAGACATGGACTTTTCTTCTCGAGAACAAGTACATTTATCAAGGTTATTTGTCCTGGGTAAAAGTAAATACCAGGGCAAATATTGGATGTTATGCTGCTCTCACACCTTTGCGTATCTGCGGCGTTTGGGCCAAAAATATTTTACGTGGATCAAACGCCGATGACCAAGGCGTATTTTGTTCGATCTCAATGGTATGGCGTATGTACTGCGTTCCTGCGTCGTTTCCGCGGCGTTCCTGCTGCGTTCCCGTGTTTGTATTGAGATCCAGCGGCGTAAGTACCACGTTCTGAGTCGTAAGCGTGGCGTATAAAGCGTTGTCGCGGCGTAACCGCTACGTAAGCACAGCGTTCCATTCGTTCGCGCGACGTTGCTGCTGCGTAATCACGACGTTTACTGTTTACTTTGGGGTATAAAACTGTTTATTTCACGTCGTTGTAGTCATTCATCAGAAAGCAGCCGAAGATGCCACCTAATAGCTGTTTCAGTTTGTTTTTGTAAGCAAAATGTCCAGGCAAGTCCGACAACAGCAATATCATAATCTTCTTGGTCCATGACTTTGGAAATAATGAGAGCAGACCAAGGATACTGGTACTATGGCGCTATTCAGACACAAACTCTTTGAACGCCATAGAAACTCCGACAACCCAACACCAACGCAGCTGCAACGAAATAGAAACGAAACATACGTAACACGTACGTAGCATGAACGCGAGATATCCCGTACAAACATAGCTCTTACGCCGTGGTTACGAAATCAAAACCAAGAAAACGTAGTGATAAAGTGGTTAACGTCGCACATACGCCGCACATACGCCACGCATACGCGGGCTTACGCCGTGGTTACGCGGCATGATTAGCTTTTCGCTCGTGCCACGTACAATGCGTAAGAGCTACGTTCCCGCTATGTAACTGCTACGTTGTTTTCTTTTCTACGGCGTATACACTACGTAAGCGCGGCGTATCAGAGCTGTCACGTACGTGCTACGTATTTTTAAGTGCACACTTAAAAATACGTCGACCCTCGGCGTACGAGGAGATCATGCTACGTATCGAGGCGTATGCGCTACGTAAACCCGCGTTCCTGCTACGTTGTCACGACGTTCCTTTCTTATCGTGATACGCCACGCTTAAGCGAGTCGATACGCAAAGGTGTGAGGAACGTATTACAAAATAGATCTCTCAATTATGAAACTACAGGGACGTAAAAATCAGGGATTGAGCAGGAAAGGGTTAAAGTTTTATTTATTTATTTATTTTTATTGGTTACAATGTTTTCTAAAAATTTATCTATTCGCTATCATGCGGATAATTTCATATGGGTTCCCGACAAGTAGAAAATCACAGGGACAAGTGGAGAAAATCTACACCCCTGACTAATGTAATGGTAGCAAAATACAACTTCAGCAAAAATCATTTTGAAACTATCACACTTTCTTTTAACTATTTGCTAGAGGGTCGTAAAAACGGAATAACATGGAATTTAAACCACTTTTCAATCAAGATTTCTCGATTAATGATTTAACAAAATCCATGTACTTAATCTAACAAAAAAAAACAGGTGAAAAACAAGTAAGAAATCAATTCAATAACTGACGACTCGCGGCTGTCAATCAAAGGAAAAATCGACCAATCTAATCCTTCATTTAGACCAGATATGATCTTTGAACTCCGACCTTGGCCGACATTTATGTTAAACACTTTTGTTATTATGGTAACTTATGGTAGCTTATATAAACTGTAGTTACTGCTTTAGCTCCCCAACTAACCATTTTACATTTTTGTTACATGTTACTGTCTCTACATTTTAAGTGTAATATCGAGGTGAAAAATCTGTCAGAATTAATCGGCTTAACCAGCTGAGTCGGTGGGCGAGGTCCAACTTTCCGTTAATTAACCCATTACCAGATGAGAAAAATTTAGACTGGTCCGAATTGAAAGGAGTTGCAGACGACATTTAAAAGTTTATGAAATTTTAGATATTTTCAACTTTCTGGGTTGAAAACAGTGTGTAAAATGAAGAAATTGCTTGTCACAAGCAATTTCTATATCTTACAGGATGTTTTCAAAATTGTTTTTCTTGAGGGGTGTCCAAGAGCGTCACTATGTTGGAACGGGTTAAAGCCGTTTAGGCTTATGAACGTAGGTCTCTTTTGATAGTCCTTTCACAAGAGGATTGCGTTTCCGTATGCCGTGAAGAAGCAACGAATACATAAGTCCTAATAATAAAAGAAAAGATAAAAGGTAAGCTAGTTTTGATTTTAAAATGTTAATGAAAACTGTTGCAGATTTTGCATTTTAAAAGAGCCCGACGAGAGTTCGTCAATATAAGAATTCCGTGGAAATTTTGCTTAGTGTCCAGTAGCGAGAGTGTACGCGAAGATGAGGTTCCCAAGTTCGATTCCCGCGGCTTTCGCTCTTCGGTCCGTTATTGGTTCAGATAATCGGCGCGAGTTCTAGTGTATTCTCCTCGAAACAGATTAGTATATCTAAATTGACCAATCGCTTGTCCCGCCCACTGAATCCCTAGGCCCCGCCCAAGAACTCCGAAAGGAATTTACGCTTAGTTTATTAACGGCCTTATTTTGCAAAATTCATGATCATTAGCATGTAATCAAAAAGTAAAATTGGTGGTTTGTGACCTAAACGTCGAAACTACAGCTTGATTAAGCTGTAGTTACGACGCTTAAGTCGCCAAACCAACTATAAAGGTTTGCAAAAATGGCGGCCAATATTGGAGTTGAAAAGCTCAGGTCCGGGCTGAATAAATTATTTGATTGGTCGGTGTATTCCTTGATTGACAGCCGCAATTGGTCAATTGGAAGAACTTGTAACCTATCGTTGTCTGATGGTATAGTTTTAATTTCAAGTTCTCGTAGCTACAGCTTAATTAAAGCTTTAGTGACAAATTCTAAGAATTAAACTGATGGTAAATAGGTTTAAACCAAAAATTCAGTAGTCATTTCGATATTTGCATTTCCATAGATTCTCCCTATAACCTGGTTCAAATTATTATAGCAACATGATCTGAACAATTACCCGACAATCACCGCTTAAGTAAGATAATAGATGAATAAAATGTTTTCTTAATTTGTTCATATCACTGATTACCCCACCCACTTCCTCCCCAAATCTTTATTACGGACAATTTGTCATGTATGCCATTCCAATAGGCAGGTGTATGATATCACTTTAACTACGGGACAACCCGGGGGCCGGGATTCTAATGACAGCCTTAATATCAATAAGGACTAAACATGAGTCGTGGCATGTTCTAGTAGGTCCACATGTAAGGTTCCCGTTTCAATCGCGGTATTTACTGTACAATCCTGACATCATAAGAAGGGAGACCATGATTGTTTTTGAATGGCAAAGATGCAACTAAAATATTACTGAGTACGCTTATTATCTTGTATGTTTGTAAATTATATATCATAATGATTACGTCTTCTTTTTGATAGTCCTCTTCATCTCTCTCTGTCTCTCTCTGTCTCTCTCTCTCTCTCTCTCTCTGTCTCTGTCTCTGTCTCTCTCTGTCTCTCTCTCTCTCTCTCTCTCTCTCTCTCTCTCTCTCTCTCTCTCTCTCTCTCTCTCTTTCTCTCTCTCTCCCCACCTCCTTCTCCTCCGTCGCCTGCCCCTCTTCTTTTTCTTCCTTTTTTTTCATATTTACCACCTCCTCTTTACAACTACCGCAATTTTCACAAGTGTGTGAAGTTGGCAGGACATTAGACATTAGACATAGACATTCGACCGAATGTCTAACTGGAAAATTAGACATTCAAATATCAATGTCTAACTGCCTAATTAGACATTAGACATTCGATTAGACATTCGACCAAACCCGTTTTTGAATGTCTAACTGCCCAATTAGACATTAGACATTCGATTAGACATTCGACCAAACCCGTTTTTGAATGTCTAACTGCCCAATTAGACATTAGACATTCGATTAGACATTCGACCAAACCCGTTTTTGAATGTCTAACTGCCCAATTAGACATTAGACATTCGATTAGACATTCGACCACACCCATTTTTGAATGTCTAACTGCCCAATTAGACATTAGACATTCGATTAGACATTCGACCAAACCCGTTTTGAATGTCTAACTGCCCAATTAGACATTAGACATTCGATTAGACATTCGACCAAACCCGTTTTTGAATGTCTAACTGCCTAATTAGACATTAGACATTCGATTAGACATTCGACCAAACCCGTTTTTGAATGTCTAACTGCCCAATTAGACATTAGACATTCGATTAGACATTCGACCAAACCCGTTTTTGAATGTCTAACTGCCCAATTAGACATTAGACATTCGATTAGACATTCGACCAAACCCGTTTTTTGAATGTCTAACTGCCCAATTAGACATTAGACATTCGATTAGACATTCGACAAAACCCGTTTTTGAATGTCTAACTGCCCAATTAGACATTAGACATTCGATTAGACATTCGACCAAACCCGTTTTGAATGTCAAACTGCCCAATTAGACATTAGACATTCGATTAGACATTCGAGCAAACCCGTTTTTGAATGTCTAACTGCCCAATTAGACATTAGACATTCGATAAGACATTCGACCAAACCCGTTTTTAAATGTCTAACTGCCCAATTAGACATTAGACATTCGATTAGACATTCGACCAAACCCGTTTTTTGAATGTCTAACTGCCCATTTAGACATTAGACATTCGATTAGACATTCGACCAAACCCGTTTTTGAGTGTCTAACTGCCCAATTAGACATTAGACATTCGATTAGACATTCGACCAAACCCGTTTTTGAATGTTTTACTGCCCAATTAGACATTAGACATTCGATTAGACATTCGACCAAACCCGTTTTTGAATGTCTAACTGCCCAATTAGACATTAGACATTCGATTAGACATTCGACCAAACCCGTTTTTTAATGTCTAACTGCCCAATTAGACATTAGACATTCGATTAGACATTCGACCAAACCCGTTTTTGAATGTCTAACTGCCCAATTAGACATTAGACATTCGATTAGACATTCGACCAAACCCGTTTTTTAATAACTAACTGCCCAATTAGACATTAGACATTCGATTAGACATTCGACCAAACCCGTTTTTGAATGTCTAACTGCCCAATTAGACATTAGACATTCGATTAGACATTCGACCAAACCCGTTTTTTAATAACTAACTGCCCAATTAGACATTAGACATTCGATTAGACATTCGACCAAACCCGTTTTTGAATGTCTAACTGCCTAACATTAGATCAGATAATCGACCAAACCCGTTTTTGAATGTCTAATTGCCAAATTAGACATTGGAAAATAGGAAGACTTAACACTTTTGAAACATAACGTATCAAAATTCCTTTGCGTATGGCATTGAATACACTTAAGTTTCTCTAATCAAATAAACGTTCTTTTAAAGATGTTTTTAAGCGATTGAAAGATAAAATTATTGAATTTCATGTCTTTTAACTCATTCGTTCTGATGTCAGTTTGACGCTTATTTCATCTACAAATTGATTGTAAATTTTGCCATACCCTATACCAAACGGAACATTTTGACCAAAATCGATAATTTAATCCAAATTACCGATTTATTGTTATTGTTTTCCGATGACAAAGATGAACAATTTATGATTAGAATTTCAAACGGTTTCATTCAAAGACTTCTTTTTAAATCTATCATTGCACGTCAAAAAAAACTAATAAGTAAGCTGATCAATGTCTAGGCCAAAGATATGGTTTAGGTATCCGGACAATAGCCCCTCCGGACAATATCCCCTTCTATGTTTTTTGACATGGCGGACATTTTCCCCTACCTAAATTTAACAGGGCGGACATTAGCCCCTTCGCCATTCTGACAGGGCGGACAAAATCCCCTTCCTCATATTAACAGGGCGGACATTATCCCTTTCATCGTTTTACTACTACGGACAAAAACTGGCGACTGATATGTTGTAAAAAAAACTCATACAAAATTGTAGCTACGATGTTTCGGTCTCATACCAACACCATGTATACAAAAGAGAAAAAGATAAGATCATATGGAAAAGGTAATAATATAGCTAATATTCAGCATGTTCTATTTTGTTAAGTCGGATTTATAATTTCGAGTGTCAGGACAACATATTTCCAGATGGCTTCGAATAGTAAAAAGTTAACACGAGGTTCATTTTAAAGAAACATGCTGGTAAAGAGGGACAAGCTCCTCTTTGCCTTTACCATGACGTTTTCTAGAATACAAATTTTATGGAGTCGCTCGCATAGAAATGTGCAAAAGTATTCAGTTAAAAATTGAGCACTGGTTTATTATTCAATAAAAAAAGAGTAAAATTTATATTAATCTGGGCTTATTGTACGTTTCGTTACCTAAGCCCGAAGAAACTTGGTACAATTTTACGAAGGTGATAATATCCGCCGATCGAGGGGATGGTGTCCGCCATGCCCAATTAGACATTCGAATAGACATTCTACCAAACCCGTTTTTAATGTCTTACTGCCCAATTAGACATAAGACATTCGATTAGACATGTTATCATAAAGTTAAAAAAATACGAGTAATCAAATAAAGTCAACATTATATCGAATGTCAAATTTTTCATGAAAAAACAAGAAACCCGTTTAAAACAACAATAACAACAACAAAACAAATGGACATGCTTCTTTTTCAGAAAATTCTGTTCAAAAATAGTTTTTTTAAATTTCAAAATATATAACATATTTTTCCACTGCTTAAAGTGATAAACAAAATTAACGCAATTGTCGTATTAGAATATATATACATGTAAATATGACCAGCTGATGGTAGAAAATCATTAAGTAGAACGGTGAAACCTTTACCAATTTTCTGTTAAGTTTCTGTCACACTACAGCGTATAGCACCAACGTACGCCGACGTATGAGAAATTCAGTCTGTACGTTGGTGTACGTTGCATACGTTGGGCATAAGTTTTGCATACTACTCTTAGTACGCTGTCATACGCTGGCATACGTCGTCGTAAGTCGAGTATGTTGAAAAATTTTGTGCATGCAGTACGTTACTCATAAGTTTCATGTACGCTACTTATAAGTAATGCATAGGTTCATGTACGTTACATGTAAGTTACTCATACGTTCGCATACGTTGCCATACGTAATAGTCCGTTGGACGCTTGTGTAGCGTGTGCTTAGCGTATGCATAACGTGTTTGTAACCTACAAGCAACGTACTTCTAACTTATGGGTAACTTATTCCAAACGTTCATCGACGTATTGAGCGTATGTCCGACGCACTGGGAGGGTACTCAGCGTACTTTGAACGTATGTAGAACGTACTGAACGTATTTGTAACTTACGGGTAGCGTATCTGCAAGCGTTCTGAGCTCATCTTGTACACATGAGTAAATCATACCACTCAGATTGGTGAGAAATGGAAGACCATGAGAGACTTAGACGAGAATATCAGCTAGCCATATTAAATCACCAAAATAATGTGATTGAAGCTGCTTTGTATGTGGCTAGTAGGATCCGAAGGAGAAGAGGCCAACGCTTCTGTCTGTCGTTTTGTGTATGCGACGAGTTCGAGTCAGACGGAGCAATAGAGACTACAGTTTCGTTCACAGACGCCATTGAAGAAGCATTTGAGTCCGAACGAGGGCGGTTTTGATCATCATTGTCCGAATGCTGGTTATTTCCGTTATCGTCTGTCTGTTTAGGAGATAGGGAAGACGCCGAACGTGTAGGCGCTGAAGTTTTCTTTGCGCGGCCTCTTCCCGAGTTTTTCCTTTGTTTCTTTAGGGACATGTTTACCGGTCTTCTACTACATAAATAATGAAGACTGGGTAGCCAAGAGATAAATATCATATATGTATCTGACGTCACGAACGTCACGTGCACTACAAGCACGCTGTGCACAAGTTTGGCGATCGTTGGGCATACGTTCCTCATAAGTTCTTCATGCGTTCCTCATAAGTTAAGAACGCTAGGCAAACGCTGGACGTGCGCTGTTGTACGCTTTCATAAGTCATGTTACGCCAGAGGTAAGCAATGCATAAGTTACTCATACGTTGGACATGCGCTATTCATTCGCTCAGTACGTTGCACGTACGTTTTGCATAAGTTCAAACAGAGGCTTTCTCTCATTTTTTGTGACTTTTCTTCAGCGTATGACAACGTACGACAACGAAATTATTTCTTTTCATGCGTTCGGCGTACGTTGGCTTATACGTTATAGTGTGACAGGGGCATTAAATACTGAAATGCTTCCACACGCCAGGAACGCGTTAAAGACTGGCCAGGCACACGTTCTGTGTAACTTTTAGCCAACGTGTTTCTAGCGTGCTCGCAGCGTATGTGAACGTGTACATTGGCTGTCTCTAGTGTACTGAACGTATTCGGAACGTATTTTAACTCGTTCGTAACACACTGAGGAATTGTGAGCATGCACGACATCTGTCGATATACTCAGCGTGTAACAACGTGTGTCAGTGTGTCGATGGCGTGTGTGGAGCGTGTTGTTTAAAATCAAACACGTCCCGAACACGCTGGCTAAAACATAAAGGTGCTACTACACTACTATTACGCTCTAACTATTTCAAGAAATAAAATGAAGTGATCATATAAATAATGGAAAGCTATAACACTATAAGGTGGGAGTTTTACAGTGAAGATTTTACTCAGTACAATATACGTGTGTTCTCGGAGTAGACAAGTAACTAAAGCATAAGATAAATATAGCTTAAGTAACTAGGCTCTGGTTGTTTGTGTTACAGTTGTTTGGTTGAAAACATTTAACCTCATGTTGGCCGCTTTTAACATCAAATAAATAATTTGTTTTGTATTGTGTTTTTTTTTATGTTTTTTTTTTTTTTTTTAAATGGGAATTTACACCGCTTTTGTCAATCTTTCAGTCATATCGCGGTGACTGGAGCACCTGACAACGGATTCCTTGTATTTCTCCTACAACTACAAACATTTCATCTTTTCTTGACCCCAGCCGCTACCCCACATAGGTCTACGATTATCAGCCCCATTGGTGGGAGACAGATAGTCGGAAAGGATGAGAGACCTATAGACTGACAGTTCGACGCGCTACTAACTGCGCTATGACGATGGCTTGATTTTTATTGTATTTAATGGCGAATGAGTTGCAAAGACTATATAATATGCATAGCGTTTACGAGGACTTTTAACGATAAAGGAATAGGCCGATCAAAGTTGAGAAAATTAAATTCGATGATCTGTTATTTGTATTTAATTGCTAAATAATGTACATTCGAGTATTCATTTTAAGTCTTTGAGAGTAGGGCTGCTTCACCATATGATGTATAATTTCGAAAGCTGTTTGGTAGTCGCCAAAACATGGTAACGGTAAGGTCATGCCAATCTTATGGGTATCAAATTATGACATAGCAAGTGAAGGGATATCAATTAGTGGATTGCTGGCCCCGCCCCTTGGCCTCCGTCGAGACATAACAACTCAGAAATTTATAAAATGTCACTATACTCTTTTATTTTGATTAGGACATAAACCAAATACAAATCGATGTTGGACCTTTAGCACGTCTTGGCTACAGCTTATTCAAGCTGTAGTTTGTTTCGACGATCAAGTCACCACACATATATTAACTTTTTCTCAAATGATATGTTAGAAAAATAGAACGTTCGTTGTCTTTTGCACTTACAGATTTATCGCGAGATGATTTGGTACTTGTAAACCCCTACATAGATCATACGACATTTTACGGCTGATGTCAACTATTCGACGCACACTCCTGGTCTCTGTCAGGGGCATAAGCGATTACCTTGCTATTTGATTTTAATCTCAATGCTGGATTTTAATGTGGTTGGTTTTTCAATTGTATCGTGGATAACATAAATGCACAACTCATACACTGAAGGACTAAAGAAACGCAAATTTCAGTTTTGGTTATTTTTATTAGCCTTGCTGGTCGATGTTGTTTCTGTTGTAAGGGTTTACAGTTAAGTCATTACATTAGCAAAGATTGTTCTAAATAACTACACGCCTAAGAGCAGTGGCATTTTAAAGGTATCTACCCCTACTACGAAAAAAGACTAAAAAAAAAAATAATAATAAACCAGTCACCGTTCTTTGGCAAATCATTGAAAGCTCAGTAAATTCAAGCATATCTAGATTTTTATAACATCTGAAAATGAAACTCAACATTTTGTCTTGAATTTTTCTAGATATTTCCATCTTTCTGGGTAGAAAACATCCGGCAAAATGAAAATATTGATTGTTACAAGCAATTTTGTCATTTTACACAATGTTTTCCCAATTATATTTCTTAAGGGGCGCCTAAAAGCGTCATTGTGTGGGAATGGGTAAACCAATTTAAATCAATCAACCTGCACAAGCTTTAGCATCTGATGAAAAAAATATATTTTTTATGTAAAATTTATTCTTGTTAACCCTGGTTTATACGTCCCGGTGGCTATCAAATTGAGAATACATTGTAGAAAAATAATAAGCAAATTGAGAATGCATTGTAGAAAAAGAATAAGTTTGTTGCAAGCAAATTTGTTCCCTTTCCACAGTATTTCTACCCTATTGAATTTCTTTTTTTTTTTTTTTTGATTGTTTTATATATCATTTCATATATTTAAGTATTTGAGAAAAAGTGAGAAATAAAAAAGTGGAATATAAAAGAGATGACCGTAAGAAGTGTCACAAAGATCTAAGACAATCTTTTTGAACGTGTTAACCCATTCCAACACAGTGGAATTTTAGACCGGTCCAAATTGAAAGGACCTGCAGACGACAATTTCAAGTTGATTGAATTTTGATTCTTTTCGTCTTTTTGGATAGAAAACATTGTGGATAATGAAGAAGTTGCTTGATCCAAGCAATTTCTTCATTTTCCACAATGTTTTCAAAAGCTTTTTTGTTGAGGGGCGTAAAAAGGAGGGATTGAGTGGGAATGGGTTAATCCATTCACCAAATTCTTATTACTATATTGAGATATATCATGCAATAACATATATGATACAATGTATGTAAATCTTTTTGTTGTATTTTTTTTTCAGATTTTTCTCACTTAAACATTTTTTTCCAAATTTTTCTAAATGAGAAACGTTTTAAAATAGATTTCCTTTACCTCTTGCATTTATAATCCTATCTAAAATGTACAAACTCGTAATTTCCTTAGAATTAAAGGGAATAGAAAACGACTTCCTTTGTTACTTGTAATGAGGGGAATTGGGTGAAAATCAAAAGCAAATAGCCGATTATTATGAGATATATCCAGTGTACATCCAAAATACCACCCGTGGTCTATTACGCAATCAGAGATAACGATCAGAAGCGTGTAAGTCACTTGTATTAAAACAGCACTTTTAAATTTGATTTACCATTAACCCTTCACAGAAAAAAAATCTCAGAACGAAAGAGGATACGAACGAAAAATTAATAGCCATGTGTACCGAAAATAATGGATCTTTCAAATGTGGAGAAAATCGGCGTAAAAAGTACTCTTTATCGCAATATGGTTATTCTTAGTTGTTGTTGTGTGGTTTCCTTGTTTTAATAAGTCTTTTCAAGTTAAAGAAGTAAACGCAATGATTTCCTACAAAGGACGCCTTTGCTAATTTTGTTTCGAAAATGAGAATTAAAATATGAAAACTGGACGAGAATGAAATTGGTTCCTAGGTCGGGAGAAAAAACGATTAAAACGTGTCAACGTTAATACAAACTACCACATCAATTCCATATTCTAAGAGAATTTTAAGAGTACTCAACATTCCTCTGTATTGATTTATGAAAAAAATATCTGATTCTACGCAAAATAGGAACATTTAGTCTCAGCCCTTATATTCTCTATATAACAAATTTAAACCGGAACTACCCAGTTAAGTCAAGGGAGTTAATTATAGGGCAATTTTCAGGACAACTCCGTATATCGGAAGGGGCCCATTGAACCGTTCTCGTTGCAAACATTTGTGGAAATTAATATCCCGCATTAGACGACCCGTATTTTTTATTATTACTTTTCAAAATAAAATGCTAAAAAAGATTGTCCGTAAAAAGTTTACACGAATAAACTTGCGCCCCGCTTAGGTTGAATCGCGTAAATTGTCAGAAATGAACTATAACTATTACTTCTTTTAGGCCATGAATCTAGGACAATAGCCCCTCCGGACAATATCCCCTTCTATGTTTTTCGACAAGATCGACATTATCCCCTTCCTAAATTCAACAGGGCGGACATTTGCCCCTTCGTCATTCGGATAGGGCGAACGAAATCCCCTTCCTATTATTAACAGGGCGGACACCATCCCCTCGATCGGCGGACATTATCCCCCTCCTAAAATTGTTCTTAGTTTCTTCCGGCTTAAGTAACGAAACGAACAATAAGCCCCGATTAATATAAATTTTACTCTTTTTTTATTGAATAATAAACCAGTGCTCAATTTTTAACTGAATACCTTTGCATATTTCTATGCGAGCGACTCCATAAAATTTGTATTCTAGAAAACGTCATGGTAAAGGCAAAGAGGAGCTTGTCCCTCTTTACCAGCATGTTTCTTTAAAATGAACCTCGTGTTAACTTTTTACTATTCGAAGCCATCTGGAAATATGTTGTCCTGACACTCGAAGATATATCCGACTTAACAAAATAGAACATGCTGAATATTAGCTATATTATTACCTTTTCCATATGATCTTATCTTTTTCTCTTTTGTATACATGGTGTTGGTATGAGACCGAAACATCGTAGCTACAATTTTGTATGAGTTTTTTTTTTTTTTACAACATATCAGTCGCCAGTAGAATCAGAGTATATCATTGATTATCATTATAATTTTTACAATCTTTGACTGGTTTTCATGTGAAATACCGGAATTATATCCAATCCAGAAACCGTGAATTGCCTGTGATATATTACAGAAAGGGGCTTTTGTCCGCAGTAGTAAAACGATGAAGGGGATAATGTCCGCCCTGTTAATATGAGGAAGGGGATTTTGTCCGCCCTGTTAGAATGGCGAAGGGGCTAATGTCCGCCCTGTTAAATTTAGGAAGGGGATAATGTCAGCCATATCAAAAAGCATAGAAGGGGATATTGTTCGGAGGGGCTATTGTCCGGTTACCTAGACCATATCTTTGGCATAGACATTGATCAGCTTACTTTTTTCGACGTGCAATGATAGATTTAAAAAGAATTATGAAGTCTTTGAATGAAACCGTTTGAAATTCTAATCATAAATTGTTCATCTTTGTCATCGGAAAGCAATAACAATCAATCGGTAATTTGGATTAAATGATCGATTTTGGTCAAAATGTTCTGTTTGGTAAAGGGTATGGCAAAATTTACAATCAATTTGTAGATGAAATGAGCGTCAAACTGACATCAGAACGAATGAGTTAAAAGACATCTAAAGTGTTGAAAGTCAATAATTTTATCTTTCGATCGCTTAAAATCATCTTTAAAAGAACGTTTATTTGATTAAAGAAACTTACGTGTATTGAATGCAATACGCAAAGGAATTTTGATATGGTATGTTTCAAAAGTGTTAAGTCTTCCTATTTTCGAAAGTCTAATCGAATGTCTAATGTCTAATTGGGCAGTAAGACATTCAAAAACGGGTTTGGTCGAATGTCTAATCGAATGTCTAATGTCTAATTGGGCAGTTAGACATTCAAAAACGGGTTTGGTCGAATGTCTAATCGAATGTCTAATGTCTAATTGGGCAGTTAGACATTCAAAAACGGGTTTGGTCGAATGTCTAATCGAATGTCTAATGTCTAATTGGGCAGTTAGACATTCAAAAACGGGTTTGGTCGAATGTCTAATCGAATGTCTAATGTCTAATTGGGCAGTTAGACATTCAAAAACGGGTTTGGTCGAATGTCTAATCGAATGTCTAATGTCTAATTGGGCAGTTAGACATTCAAAAACGGGTTTGGTCGAATGTCTAATCGAATGTCTAATGTCTAATTGGGCAGTTAGACATTCAAAAACGGGTTTGGTCGAATGTCTAATCGAATGTCTAATGTCTAATTGGGCAGTTAGACATTCAAAAACGGGTTTGGTCGAATGTCTAATCGAATGTCTAATGTCTAATTGGGCAGTTAGACATTCAAAAACGGGTTTGGTCGAATGTCTAATCGAATGTCTAATGTCTAATTGGGCAGTTAGACATTCAAAAACGGGTTTGGTCGAATGTCTAATCGAATGTCTAATGTCTAATTGGGCAGTTAGACATTCAAAAACGGGTTTGGTCGAATGTCTAATCGAATGTCTAATGTATAAATTGGGCAGTTAGACATTCAAAAACGGGTTTGGTCGAATGTCTAATCGAATGTCTAATGTCTAATTGGGCATTTAGACATTCAAAAACGGGTTTGGTCGAATGTCTAATCGAATGTCTAATGTCTAATCGGGCAGTTAGACATTCAAAAACGGGTTTGGTCGTATGTCTAATCGAATGTCTAATGTCTAATTGGGCAGTTAGACATTCAAAAACGGGTTTGGTCGAATGTCTAATCGAATGTCTAATGTCTAATTGGGCAGTTAGACATTCAAAAACGGGTTTGGTCGAATGTCTAATCGAATGTCTAATGTCTAATTGGGCAGTTAGACATTCAAAAACGGGTTTGGTCGAATGTCTAATCGAATGTCTAATGTCTAATTTGGCAATTAGACATTCAAAAACGGGTTTGGTCGAATGTCTAATCGAATGTCTAATGTCTAATCGGGCAGTTAGACATTCAAAAACGGGTTTGGTCGAATGTCTAATCGAATGTCTAATGTCTAATCGGGCAGTTAGACATTCAAAAACGGGTTTGGTCGAATGATTAATCGAATGTCTAATGTCTAATTGGGAAGTTAGACATTCAAAAACGGGTGTGGTCGAATGACTAATCGAATGTCTAATGTCTAATCGGGCAGTTAGACATTCAAAAACGGGTTTGGTCGAATGTCTAATCGAATGTCTAATTGGGCAGTTAGACATTCAAAAACGGGTTTGGTCGAATGTCTAATCGAATGTCTAATGTCTAATTGGGCAGTTAGACATTCAAAAACGGGTTTGGTCGAATGTCTAATCGAATGTCTAATGTCTAATTGGGCAGTTAGACATTCAAAAACGGGTTTGGTCGAATGTCTAATCGAATGTCTAATGTCTAATTGGTCAGTTAGACATTCAAAAACGGGTTTGGTCGAATGTCTAATCGAATGTCTAATGTCTAATTGGGCAGTTAGACATTCAAAAACGGGTTTGGTCGAATGTCTAATCGAATGTCTAATGTCTAATTGGGCAGTTAGACATTCAAAAACGGGTTTGGTCGAATGTCTAATCGAATGTCTAATGTCTAATTGGGCAGTAAGACATTCAAAAACGGGTTTGGTCGAATGTCTAATCGAATGTCTAATGTCTAATTGGGCAGTTAGACATTCAAAAACGGGTTTGGTCGAATGTCTAATCGAATGTCTAATGTCTAATTGGGCAGTTAGACATTCAAAAACGGGTTTGGTCGAATGTCTAATCGAATGTCTAATGTCTAATTGGGCAGTTAGACATTCAAAAACGGGTTTGGTCGAATGTCTAATCGAACGTCTAATGTCTAATTGGGCAGTTAGACATTCAAAAACGGGTTTGGTCGAATGTCTAATCGAATGTCTAATGTCTAATTGGGCAGTTAGACATTCAAAAACGGGTTTGGTCGAATGTCTAATCGAATGTCTAATGTCTAATTTGGCAATTAGACATTCAAAAACGGGTTTGGTCGAATGTCTAATCGAATGTCTAATGTCTAATCGGGCAGTTAGACATTCAAAAACGGGTTTGGTCGAATGTCTAATCGAATGTCTAATGTCTAATCGGGCAGTTAGACATTCAAAAACGGGTTTGGTCGAATGATTAATCGAATGTCTAATGTCTAATTGGGAAGTTAGACATTCAAAAACGGGTGTGGTCGAATGACTAATCGAATGTCTAATGTCTAATCGGGCAGTTAGACATTCAAAAACGGGTTTGGTCGAATGTCTAATCGAATGTCTAATTGGGCAGTTAAACATTCAAAAACGGGTTTGGTCGAATGTCTAATCGAATGTCTAATGTCTAATTGGGCAGTTAGACATTCAAAAACGGGTTTGGTCGAATGTCTAATCGAATGTCTAATGTCTAATTGGGCAGTTAGACATTCAAAAACGGGTTTGGTCGAATGTCTAATCGAATGTCTAATGTCTAATTGGGCAGTTAGACATTCAAAAACGGGTTTGGTCGAATGTCTAATCGAATGTCTAATGTCTAATTGGGCAGTAAGACATTCAAAAACGGGTGTGGTCGAATGTCTAATCGAATGTCTAATGTCTAATTGGGCAGTTAGACATTCAAAAACGGGTTTGGTCGAATGTCTAATCGAATGTCTAATGTCTAATTGGGCAGTTAGACATTCAAAAACGGGTTTGGTCGAATGTCTAATCGAATGTCTAATGTCTAATCGGGCAGTTAGACATTCAAAAACGGGTTTGGTCGAATGTCTAATCGAATGTCTAATGTCTAATTGGGCAGTTAGACATTCAAAAACGGGTTTGGTCGAATGTCTAATCGAATGTCTAATGTCTAATTTGGCAATTAGACATTCAAAAACGGGTTTGGTCGAATGTCTAATCGAATGTCTAATGTCTAATTGGGCAGTTAGACATTGATATTTGAATGTCTAATCTTCCAGTTAGACATTCGGTCGAATGTCTAATGTCTAATGTCTAATGTCCTGCCAACTTCACACACTTAATTTTCACCTAGTTTAATCAATGTTTCATTCCAACCATATTTTCTTTGTTGTTGTTGTTGTTTTTCAACATACTCCAATTAAAAGGAAAGTAAAGTTAAACAGTTAACAGTCCTATATGATAAAAAATGTTGTGGGTAAAAAGAAACCGTTTTTTACAAGCAATTTCCTCTTTTTCCACCATGTTTTCTCAAGTATGATATAACGGGAAATTAGGGAGTAGATGTGCGGTAGAGGTTTGATAAGTCTTTCAAATATTTACCGATTTTGAATAAAATTTCAAGATTCCACGAATGCAAGACGAGGCATCTCCCATCCGCGAATTGGGCGGTTTTGTTTGTATTGTTTGGCATGATGTGGCAATAGTTTCAAAATGCATTTTACATTGGCGTTAACAGGGATAATTATACGTTTGTCAGGTTGCCATTAGCCCCGGCGCGTTGGGTCTTCGACTGATTTCTTAAGTTTAATCTCACTCATAATTCATTGATCGGCATGCGATCGAAATGTGTTCACATGCTTGCGTCATGTGGTTGCTATGTCGATCGTTATTGACTGGTCGAGGTTCCCGCCCACTGACTCCGCTGGCCACACCCACTGGCTCCTACAAGAAGTTCCGCTTCGATTTTAAACTGCGATTTTTTACAAATTTTATAACCAGAAGCATTTAACCAAAAAAAAATGATTGGTCATAGATAATGTCATAAATACAGTTTGGATAAGGTGTAGTTACGACGCTTAGGTCACTAAACCAACAAATATTCTTCAAAAATATCTGCCGATGTTGGAGTTCAAAGTTCACTTTCGTTCTAAATGAATTATGTAAATGGTCAATAGATTCTTAGATTGACAGCCCCCAATGTTCAATTCAATGTCTACCTAAAGTAATACCTAGAACACATGGAAGGAAGGATGTCGTCGGTGCACGAGCAATATGTCGTAACTATAGCTTTATTAAAGCTATAGTTACGACGAAATTTGCTCGCGCATCGACGGTATAATTGTCTACCGGTGAAGATGGTGTATCGGCCAAATAAATGGTGAGTATTAACTAATTTACGAAAAAAGACCTCCTAGTACAAAACTGTCTTCCACCGATAGCCTTGCTAATACAAATCACATAAGATGAAGGATAATCTATTGATATCCGACTATTACCCCATTACCAGACGCATAATTTTACACTTGTTCATATTGAAAGGAGTTCCGGACGACATGCAAGTGTGATCATTTTTTTTAAACTCTGTGTCAGATAGGATAGAAAATGTATGTTGTTGGGGGTGGTGGTTGTTGTTGTTGTTGTTTTTATTTGGAGGGGGGGTTGCTGGTCAATGTTTCCCGAGTTAATTTCCATGTTTAGTTCTTTTAGTTGTTGTTTTTATTAAATGCGTAAAAATGCTAGATCGAATAGTAATGTGTTAATTTTCGTACGTTCTCCTCGAGTTAGAGGTGTAATCAAAACGACTTAATATAATAAATGAGACAATTCTAACTCTTTTACGTTCAGAAACCAAATAACCAAAAAGAGACGAATAAAACCCTTGTTTAGAAATGCATTAAGATCAAAGGCGGTAGAACGTCAGACTCCCAATCTTCAATCATTGGATGTCATGGGTTCGATCCCCAGCTGTGATTTAAAATATTCTTTAACTCTGATTGTCATGGCAACAACAGAGGGATGGAAAATAAGATGTTTGGTATGAACCATCTTCTATCATTTTTGGTTCCAATGGGGCGCACCGAATTTTACATGGAAGGAAACACGGAAATCTTAAAAAGAATATTCTCTTAACCCATTCCCACACAACAAAATTTTAAACTGTTCCAAATTGAAAGCAGGTGCAAACGACAATTTGAAGTTGGTAATTTTTTTAATTTTTCCGTCTGTATGGATAGAAAACATTGTTGATAATGAAGAAATTTCTTCATTTTCCACAATGTTTTACAAAAAATTCTTAATGGGCGTAAAAAAGAGGGATTATGTGGGAATGGGTTTAATATGAAAGCCTAGAGCATTAATATTGACATGTTGGATCTGCTTGTAACCTCTGCAAAATTCCTTCGTGTAGTTTTCATGTGGTGATAGTTAGACTCTACAAGTATATACCCTTTCTTATACATTGTATAAAACAAAGAAGAAGGAAATATTTTAATTTTAGTTTTGTCTATCAAGATTAAAACATTTTTATTGGCTTAAATTTTCTTTTTCATACTTTCATAATCAAAATATTGAGCCCCCTATCATTATGCATGCTTGGATAAAAAAAAAATACTAAAACTAGCAAAATATTTATACGAAAGACCGATGGTGACTTCATGTATTCACAGTTCGCACTTCAAACTTCATACATATTAAGTCTGATAAATGAAGTGTGAAATGTGAATTCTGAGACCTGTGGTGACTTCTTAAATTCACAATACATAATTAAACCAAATTAAATGTGAAGCGTGAAGTGGGAAGTTTGAAGCGCGAAGTTGGAAGTTTGAAGCGTGAACTCAGAAGTCTTAAATGTGAAGTCGGAAGTGTGAAGTGTGAAGTTTGAAGACGGAAGTTTGAAGCGTGAAGTGGAGAGTTTGAAGTGTGAACTGAGGAGCTTGAAGCGTGCGGTGTGAAAACGGAAGTTTGAAGTTTGAAGTCGGAAGTGTGAAGTTGGAAGTTTGAAGCGTGAAGTGTGAACTCTGTAGTTGGAAGTTTGAAATGTGAACTCGGAAGATGGAAGTGTGATGTTTGAAGTGTGAAGTTTGAAGTGTGAAGTGTGAACTCTGAATTCAAGGTTCAAACTTCCGACTTCACACTTAATACTTCCAACTTCACACTTCATACTTCCAACTTCATACTTCCAACTTCACACTTCACACTTCATATTTCCAACTTCGTAATTCATACTTCCAATTTCTCACTTCTGACTTCACATTTCTGACCTCGAGAAATAACAGGATTCCATTGTTAGGTGCTCCGGTCGCCGCGATATAGCTGAAAGATTGTTGAAAGCGGCGTTAAACTGCATTCAAAACAAACAAACAAACAAACACTTCTGACTTCAAACTTCCGACTTAACACTTAATACTTCCAACTCCACACTGCATACTTCCGACTTCCAACTTCCGACTTCCGACTTCCAACTTCCAACTTCTGACACCCAACTTCATACTTCAAACTTCACATTTCATACTTCACACTTCCGACTTACAGCTTCACACCACATACTTTCAACTTCTCACTTCAAACTTCCGACTTCCAACTTAACACTTCATACTTCCTACTTCACACTTCAAACTTCCGACTTCCAACTTCATACTTCCAACTTCACACTTCACACTTCAAACTTCACACTTCATACTTCCATCTTCATACCCCTTACTTCACACTTCATACTTCCAACTTCAACCTTTCGACTTCCAGCTTCACACTTCATTCTTCCAACTTCTCACTTCAAATTTCCGACTTCAAACTTTATACTTCACACTTCACACTTCAAACGTCACACTTCAAACTTCAAACTTCCTGCTTCAAACTTCATGCTTCCAAATTCACACTTCACACCTCATACTTCCAGTTTCACACTTCATACTTTCAACGCCACACTTCCAACTTCACAATATAAACTTCCAACTTCAAACTTTCGACTTTTCACTTCCAACTTCACACTTCATACTTTCAACTTCAAATTTCCGACTTCATACTTCCAATTTCACACTTTATACTTCCAACATCACACTTCAAACTTACAACTTCACACTTCATACTTCAAACTTAAAACTTCCAACTTAATACTTCCGACTTCCAACTTCACATTTCAAACTACACACTTCAGACTTATTATGTATGAAGTGTGAACTGTAAATTCTTGATGTCACCACCGGTCTTTCGTATATTTGCCTTGGTTTGATTAATGGTATTAAATCATAAGAAATGGAGCAAATATTTCATGTTTTCATTAAGGTGTGAACTTAAAGATTTATTACATTAATGTGTGCATCGGCTTCGCGTATTCATACAATGTGATTACGTTTCTAGGTTCATACCTGTTCATTCTTTAACCTTTTCCCACATTAGAACATTTTAGACTGGTCCTGATTGAAAGAAGTTGCAGATGACTATTTAAAGTTTATGAAATTTTAGATTTATCAACTTTCTTGGTAGAAAGCATTGTGTCAAATGAAGAAATTGCTTGTTACAAGCAATTTCTTCATTTTAACACAATGGTTTCCCAATCGTTTTTCTTGAGGGGGGTCAAAAAGCGGCATTTTATGGGAATGGGTGAAATATTTTAAAATCTTATGACAAGGCCTATGGAGCCCTATATATATTACAGAGAATATTGTATTTTATGTATTTTAAGTTGTTACGGTGACTTCCCTTTTTTCGACATTGTTCATCTTTGACTCATGTGAGCGATGTCGGGCCAATGGTTCTCGCGGTTTAGAACGTCTTTAGATCTCCCCAGAGACTTTTTGTTGATAAAAAAAGTTAGCCCGACGGTATAGGACGTTGTAGGGAACCGAATTAAGTTGAAGGTAATAAAGGAAGAATTTGTTTTACTGCATTCCAACCCACCCGTTTATCCGTAAACATCTTCGAAAATCTCAGAAACTGCTGGACAAATTAAAACCAATTTTAAAATAAAATTTATTTTTGGCGGAGAAAAGTTTTATTATACTGTGTAAAAAGGGTATAAAAATCGTTAGACATTTTCTTTTTAGAAGGTGTTTGGTGAATTCATTCAATGTTGGATCAACCAGTTGATAAAAATGGCCCTACAGTACTTCGAGTAGTTGATTACTTTTAGCATGGGAATCGTAGAATTCCGTATACTGTCTTATTATGTATACATGTATAATGGATCTATCTACAGTGTAAGACGTATTGACCACAAGAAACTAGGGAAAGGGGTACAGACTGGAAAATGAAGCTCCATAAGAATATCAATATTCTTTCCTTCAAATGCGAAAATTATATTGACTGCACGCGTATGTTTAATCCATTCTTAGACGACAAAACGTTAGACTAGTCCAAGTTGAAATTAGTTGCAGACGACAATTTCAAGTTGATGAGAATTTTAAAAAAAAATCTTTGTCTTTGTGAGTAGGAAACATTTTGGGAAATGAAGAAATCATAAGCCATTTTTCTATTTTCAGCAATGTTTTCCAGTGTTTGTTTGGGGGGATGTTGTTGTTGTTGGGGGTTTTTTTTGGGGGGGGGGTCGTGGAGGAGGCGTCAAAAATCAGCATATTGTAGGAATGGATTAAAAGTTTACGGTCTTGTTTTCCCTTTTTTCTTGGAGATTAGATTAAATCCGAATCAAGTGTCTTACGGAAAGTTTAATGTTAATCTGATGCGTGTACAAACAAATCCAATTAGAGAAAAGAAAAATGATGCATTAATCTGAATGGTAATTTATTTTAATTCTTCAATTTTACCAATTACAAACTGATACTGAACTTAATTAATGATATCCCTTTTTCAGGCAGATAGTTTCATTTTTCTATCTTGAAATTCTCTTTGAAAATGAGTTTTGGTAAAAGATGATTAAAATTTCAAGATAAGTAGTGTATGTGTATTTGTTAAAATGCATTGTAGCCATTCATTTAAGAGAAGAAGAGAATATTTTGTTTTTTCATGAAGTATGAACCGAAAACAAAAATAACTTTACTATATCAATACGCGAGTAGATTCATCCATAAGTGTGATTAGGTTTTTCGGTTCATACCTCCATGAAATAAAGAAATAGTCTCTTCGTTTTAGTAATTTAATAGCATAGAGCGAAAACAGGAAAAACTTTTAAAAAATGTTGATACTTTTTGTATGGAACTATTTTGTGCGGAAGCATACATTATGGCTGCGTGCTCAAAAGTTTGTTCATGAAGGAATGATTTTTTTTCTACCAATCACAACGCCCGTTTTTGATAGACGAAACTAAAATTAAATTATTATGAGTAATATGTAACCAGAAGTTGCTAGAGGAGTTGACTTAAATTACCGGAAACGTACAATTTAAATCAATCCCATCCAAAAAGATTTCAAAGAGATGAAAAGAAATTGTATTTATTTATGATTTGTTATTAACCCATTCCAACTCAATCCCTCCTTTTTACGCCCTTCAAGAAAAAAGCTTTGGAAAACATTGTGGAAAATGAAGAAATTGCTTGTATCAAGCAATTTCTTCATTATCCACATTGTTTTCTATCTAAAAAGGTGAAAAAATTTAAAATTCCATCAACTTGAAATTGTCGTCTGTATCTTCCTTCAATTTGGACCAGTCTAAAATTTTGCTGTGTTGGAATGGGTTAATAGTGTTCATCTGTAAAAGCGGTGAGTATTACAGAACGAGTTAGGCACTCCTACACAGGCTTGGTTCACGATTTCGCAAAGTTTTCATCTGGAAAAATGTGAAGGTTATTCGTTTTCGACTGTTGTTGTTTGGCGTTTCGTTGAATGAATGAATGAATGAATGAATGAATGAATGAATGAATGAATGAGTGAATGAATGAACGAATGAATGAGGTTTTATGGCGCACCGAAATCCGAGGACATTTAGCGGGCTTAAAACGAATACAGAATTTATAGTTCAAGTAAAATTCGAAGCCTTCTGCTTGGTATGATAAGGGAAACATGAACAGACATGAAGGGGCAAACAAGCGTAAAATGAGTTTATTTAAGACCACACAGTCCTCATGACAAAATCAAATGGAAGAGCCTCCTTGGCTGTAAATTGAATGTCGGAGAGGTTAACTATTAAATTATTGTCTTATTTTTCTCCATGACCCGTTTCGAAATCTAGTTAATATGAAAACGTGATTGCGACTTTTTCTTGCATTCAATTAATTTTTGATTAAACAAGTGCAGATTTCTTGATTAGGGCTTCAATACGAGAAATTGGTTGTTGAGATGACAGGAAGATGGCTAAGTGTACCATGCACTAGGAATTAAAACAAATCGTTGAAGGACGTGTAAAATGTCATAAGTACAGCTTGAATAAAGCTATATTTACGATATGTATTTGCTCGACCACAAACGAGATGTAAACGCTTGTCATAATTAAAGAAAAATAAAGACTTCTAGTTTGGGTAAAAAATGATACAAAAATAAGATTATAAAAACATATTTCATTCAAATTTTCAGTCCTGTTGCCAATAAGCATTTGTAAGCTAATGAAAAAAGTAATGCGGTAACTTGTGATATAATGACAGACCGAGTCTAATTTGTATGAGGCGTTTGACTCCTTTTCGAAAAATAAGATGATAAAAACATATTTCATTCAAATTTTCGGTCTTGTTGCTTATAAGCATTTGTAACATAATGGAAAGAGTAATGTTACTTGTGATTTAATGACAAATGGTGTTTGTCCAATTTTTCGTGTTTTTCTTGATGTTGTTTTTATTATTGTTGACTTAATTGACCAGTCGCTGGCCCCGCCCACTTACTCTTTTGCTCACGCCCACAGACTTCGACAGGAAGTTCCGCTTCGATTTTAAACGGTGTTATTTTGCAATTTTTATGGCCAATAGCATGTAACAAAATAGTCGAGTAGTTGGTTAGCGACCTAAACGTCGAAACTACAGCTAGAATAAACTGTAGTTACGACGTTTATACCAACATAACCAACAAATTATTTCACAAAAATCGCGGCTCAAGTTGGAGTTCAAATTTATTCCGGGCTGAGTGAATGATTCGATAAGACGATTGATTCTTTGAGTGACAGCCGCGATAAGTCACTTATTCTATTCTCGGAATTCTTTGTAAAGTAACATTCATATCAACAATTTATTGTTTTATACATGTACAAAAGTGACAGGAGGAATAGAATTTAAATTTTCGAAATTAATAAATATATACATTTAAGCTAATAAAAAGGTAATTTGGGTTTCCTTGATTTATCTATCCTAGATTGTGTTAAGGGGAAAAGTAGACAATTTCTACAAATGGAAATTGATAACGGTATTTATGCGCGTCGTTTGTGATTTGAAATGTGCAATAAAATAGCGATGGAGCATGGGACATTGACTGGAAATGGCGGGAAAATTTACGACTCGGAGGAAATTGACAAGCGCCACTGGCACTAGTTAAGAGAGACGGTAATTGCTCTCTGCTACATTGGCTATCGTGTGACAGAGGGGCAAATTGATACAGTTCAAATCAATTTTATGGGCAAAGAGATCTTCTTGATATAAACCAAAATAACACTATATCAAAAAGCAACAAAGGCGACTCGTTTGTAATAAAAACCGTCAGTGGCTGTGCTTGATCGATTATCGACACATTTTGTAATGTTAGGAGTCATTTAACTAAGCTAGTTAATGCTAATGTTTGGTTTGATTTCGGACTTTTTTTCGTCGCGCTTGACATCATGCTGTTACCTGCCGGAAACTGACAAGAAAATTTAGAGGTATATAACTATGTTGGCGGAAGTGCCACTCAAGAAGTAATGTCCAAGATGGCCGACACGCGCACTATCAAGTAATGTAAATGCGTCACTTAAACAAGCGAAGACGGTTAAATTGAAAAGAGATCGTCGAGATCACGTGAGATCTACAATTTGATTGTTATAAAAATCTTTTATCAAACGCGGTCAAATTAGGAGCACTTGTCGTATGTAATAAAATAAATGATGCTTGAAAGCAACCGAAGTCGTTAACTGTTCACAGCGGTTTATTTTAGCCTCATTTGATTGTTTATGTGTCATTTTAGGTAATAAGAGCAATTCGATTGGTATATCAATACAGAATATCTCTTGCGTCGGTCGGCTATTTAACATACCAAAATAATGGAATTTCGTTCAGGTGAAATGCAAAATCAATTATAATGATCACAAGACTTGTTCGATTACATTAGACAACACACACACACATGTGTGATAACATGCATAACAGTATATAATTCATACAATATACATGAAAGTAGAAATTAAGACTGTTACAAGAATGAACTATTACTTTCCTGATTTTTTTTTTTTTTTTTTTTTTTTTTTTGTTGTTGTTGTTGTTGTTTTAATCTTAGATTGGTCTAATCTAAAAGAGGTTAAAAACAATAAAAATTCGGTGATATTTGAAATGAAACAATTCTATGTGGTAGAAAATATTGTGGAAAAGGGAGAAATTGCTTAGTTACAAGCAGTTTCATCTTTTTTCCACACTGTTTTCTCAAGTATTAAATTACAGTTACGCAAAATCCCAGTTTGTTTAGGAAAGGGTTAAAGAATTCAAGACAGACAAGTCTTTTCATTCAGGATTGCCTATTTTATCCTTCATATAATGGCTCGAACAAATTACGAGTTTCAGAAATAACATAACTAGTTTTATCTTTAATAGGATAATTTGATTATTCTTAAGATGAAGAGCTTATCTAAAATTAGGAATACAGCCAAGATGGTGTTTCCATTATAAAATTCAGATATTAGGGAGACTAATTTTGGAATGAGAGCCTAGTTTAGATTCATGGGCGATTCTCATTAAAGACGAATTGGTAACAAAAGTATGTGCTTTTATGTGGGGTTTTTTGTGTGTGTGTTTTTTTTTTGTGTGTGGGGGGGTTGCTGTTGTTGTTGTTGTAGTTGTTTTTAAGATTTATAGCCGATAGCCACTTTTTCTGTAGAAACATTTGATTTAAGTTCAAATGGGAAATGATGCTTTCTCTAAAGGGAGGTGTCGATGTATATTGATTATTTTGTTCCCTCTCATAAATAGTTTGCGAACATCAATAAGTGTTCTATGCATGCCACGTGTCGTAAGATGAAATCTGAACATGGTACTATTCATTTTGAATAAATTCGGTACAATTCATTTCGAATAAATTCGCCACTATTCATTTTCAATAAATTCGGTACTATTCATTTTCAATTACTTCGATATTATGTCACCATAATTATGTCACATAATACTCCCTCACATTGCTTTTGTTTCAAATATTACCCAATGTTGTACTTGTATATGTACCTTGGAGAATTAAAGGTCAGTCTTTCGGATGAGACGTTTTTTATGTTTAAAAAAATTAGCCCACCTGACCACTTTAATCCTTCTTCCCCAATATCTCTTTTAAATTCTATCGCAAATATTCATTTTATCCAAAATTTTAATTTGATTTGGTAAAATCTTGCAATACTTCGCGTCCACCGAAATTATAATGCACATTGCATATCTGATCTAGCTTGTTCCAGCATTATAAAACAAGGAACTGTGTTTCTATAAATGACATAATTACATACATCGGATAATTAAAAAAACGTCTGTTGGCGACAAAAAATCGTAAATACAGTTTTATTCAAGCTGTATTTACGTCATTTTGCTCGACAACAAACGAATAGTGCTATATATAGTGTTCGAAAAGTATATAAGTCGATGGCGCACTTCACCATTTCCTGGTGAAGTGCGCCATCGACTTATATACTTTTCGTACACTATATATAGCACAATTTCCTGGTAAGCCCGATTACCTCAGTTGGTAGAGCACTTGACTTCAAACCTCAAGATCACGTGTTCGAGCCCTAGGCTGACCATATCAACTAACAAAACTAATTGTCTTTCGGATGAGACGTTAAACCGAGGCCCCGTGTGACGGTGCTATCCATCGAGCACGTTAAAGAACCAGGCTCTCAGCAGTTTCGTCCTGTATCCTTGCACTATCCCCCGTAACAACTAGCCGTTTTCTTGGGGCGTCGCACATATGGGCATGTGCCACGGTAGCGACGATAAATAAACGGAAATACACACACCATTTTCTGTTGTTTATCAGTTATATCACATCGATTGTCATCTATTCGTTTGCTATCTATACCTCTGTAGCTGAAACAACGGAATACTCACTGTGACTCTTTAACCCATTCCCACTCAATCCCTCCTTTTTACGTCCCCCAAGAAAAAAAGTTTGGAAAACATTGTGGAAAATGAAGAACTTGCTTGTATCAAGCAAATTCTTCATTATCCACAATGTTTTCTACCTAAAAAGGCAAAAAAACTTAAAATTCCATCAACTTAAAATTGTCGTCTGCAGCTTCTTTCAATTTGGACCAGTCTAAAATTTATTGTGTTGGAATGGGTTAAGCACAAAGCGGACGTATATCGATATTGCAAAGACAATGGACCTTAATTAAACCACACGAACTGTACAGTCTGACCAGGCTCAAAGGTCTTCACTTTCCATAAGAACCCTGTCTCTATAATGGTCATTCTATCTTACTGTAACACCATCTTTTTAATGGTACCTCTGATTTGCCAATATACGATCCGACCTCTCTAAAATAATGTTGCATTGAATCCTAAGTTTGAAAAATTTGTTGATCAGTGCTGTCTATCAAAAATCGATTGACCAATCAGATAATTCGTTTGAACCGAAGTAACAAGTTTAACTCCAAAATTAATTTGTGTATTATTTGTCGGTCAATATAACCCATCACCACACGACAAAATTTTAGACTGGTCCAAATTCAAAGAAGTTGCAAACAGCAATTCATAGTTGAAGAGTTTAAAATTCATTGTCTTTTGGGGTAGGAAACATTGTGGAGAATGAAAAAATTGCTTGTTACAAGCAATCTCTTCATTTTCCAAAATGTTTACGACAGCTTTCTTTTTCTTTAGGCGCGTAACAAAAGAGGGATTGTGTGGGATAGGATTATTAGTCTTATTTACTGCTTATTCAGGCTGTAGTTATAGTTACGACGTTTAGGCCGTCAACGAACGTGTTGTCTTTGGTTCGTGTTTCAAATCATATATGTCATAAAATATTGTCGCCTGATAACTCAGTTGAACTACCTTTGGGCAGGAGCCACTGTTTCGTCAATTCACAGATTAAATAAGAAACTATCTCTCTGAACCTTGCTATTCTGCAACTTAATTTAAACTTTTATTCATCGTCGAAAACAAGTATATTGAAGTTGCCGTGGTCGTTGAAGTCTTCGTTGTTGCTGTTGTTGTTGTTGTTGTTGTTATTGTTATTGTTGTTTTATTTATCGATGATGATGCTGATGAAGAAGAAGAAGAATACTCAAAAACACGTCGTCATCTGTCGAAAGGCTCACAGATCTTTTTCAAGCCGATGGAGGTGACAAAAAAATATCGCAGTCCACATACAGCAAAATGAGGTCGAAATTTCCATTGAATGCAATACGATTCCTATTAATGGTTTATAATATTTGTTAATTGGGTTTATTTTCTAAGCTCATTAAGACCATAAATACCTTATTACTGTAATCCTCAAGCAATATGTTACCTATGCAACATGCCGGCGGAGATGAAAAAAAGCGCATTAATTTCTTTTTTTACCAAACTGATCTTATAGAGCATTTATTATATCGCCGTTGGGCGTGCAAAATGTCGTAACTACAGCTTAAATTAAGCTGTAGTTACGACATTTTGCACGCCCAACGACGAATTTTCGTCCGTTGGAAGGTCAACGTAATTGAAACGTTTTCCTGAAATGTCTAGTCTCTATAATATTACGTTAGACGCTCCTCTTTTATGTTTGGTCTTTTAAGCTTTCAACCCATTCCGACACAATCCCACGTTTTACGCCCCTCGATAGACTCGCTCCAAGTTTCAATGATATATATATTTTTTAGAAGAAAGGTTTCTATTTTCTCTAGCTGTTATCTCTCTGTTTTGCTGATCAGTGTGTCAGTTTGTGAGACGTAAGGGAGGTAATCTTAAGAAATGAAATGTATTCGCATGATTTATCTATCTTACTTTCGAACCCACACTTACTGACAGCCTTGGACACAGGCTAGCCCCTCGGGGGAAAAACTATCGAATAAAGTGTAAAAAATAAGAAATTGCTTGTGACACGCGATTTCTTAATTGTTAAGAATGTTTTCTACCCCAAAAGACAACGAATTCTAAAACTGTACTAGCCAAAAATTCTCGTCTGCAACAGAATTTCCCAGTTTACCATTTTGTCGTCTGGTAATACGTTAAAACTAAGGTTAAAGCAAGAATGCCTTCAGTGTACAAAGACTTGGCTGTGAAATACACTACATAACCCGTGGTTATCATTGTTACAAAGCGCATGTTTATTTCATATATGTTAATGCCTATTTTAGGATGGCATCTCATCTATTAATTTTAGGAACAAAAACGCATTTACAGGATAAAACGTACAACACATCTCCGCGTGGTATGACTTCCGGTTTTAACATCCGGTTCCTCAAAGAACTAATGAATCTCGCTTTTAAAATTCCAATTTTCCTCTCTTTACGTTATTTACGCTGCTATTAACACAATTACCCCTGATAATTGGTTAAATGAGCGAATCTGGTCCTGAGTAATAAGTTTTGTTTGTCAATTTGTTACTGAAATGATCTTTTGTCGGCCCCAATTAATTGTTACATCCAAATTTGTTTGAAACGGTAAAATTATGCCATTTTCCGTGTTTCGCTAATAGCATTTTAGACTATTCCGGGGGTCGATAGTGATGACATTTGACATATTATATAACGCGTGTTCACTATCCCATTCAATGTATTTTTCTGTTGTTGTTGTTGTTGCTGCTGCTGCTGTTGTTGTTGTTGTTGTTCCTTTGTTGACAATGCTGTCTTAACCATATGGTGACTTGTTTTCGAATTCATTTAAAAGATGAGAATATTTCTATTTTCAGGAAGGTATGGACCGAAAAGACTAATCAGACTCTATGAAAACGCGAATCGGTTTTTATTCGTAAGTATGATTAGGTTTTTCGGTTCATACCTCAATGTATCTTCATTCTTATAATTTAATAGCGTTGAGCGAAAAAAGCACCAACTTTACAAATTTTGCGGATTTTTTTTTTCGGAACTGTTCATAACTTCGTCGTAGGATTATAGCCTAATTGTAGCTTCTCTATTAAGGATCTGGTTTTGATTTTGTATGTTTGTGTGTGTGTGTTTTTGTTGTTTATTTTTTGTTGTTGTTGTTTTTTTTTGTTGTTTTTTTTTTTTTTTTTTTTTTTTTGGGGGGGGGGGGTCTCTTTTTTTTGGGGGGGGGTGGTATTGTTGTTTTGTTTTGTTTGTTTTTGTTGGGGTTTTTTGTTTGTTTGTTTGTTTGAATTCATTTCAAATAAAGTGATTAAACCGAGTCTAGAAAAGTAAAGTTAGATGGCTAGCCATGTATACTCTGTCTATTTTAGGCGTGGATAAGATCGAATTGTCCGAGAACAGAAAATCGAGCAGCAGATTAAGTCCCATTCTTGGAATTCCAGGACCAAAGAGTTTTTTTTTTAAAAAAAGATCTCGTAGTTATATAACGCCATGGTGACATCGATAATCGAATGATTCTAAACATGTGCAACACGTCATGATGACGTTGTTTTACGGATGATTCTACACATGTGTAAAACATAATGATGACGTCGTTTTTACTAGTGATTCTGAGGTGCGTTCTTTTCGTCGAGATTCTGAAGATTCTTATTTAGATTTTCAAGATGAAGCGTTCTTTAGATTAAAATTTTTAAGAATAAGAATCTTAAGAATTCTTAATGAGGAATTTAAGCGTACTCAGCATTGGCTTAAACGAGTAGCCTTGACGACGTCGAATATTGTCACCTCAAAGAACAAAAATCGTTCTTTATGGCGTCTCAAAAATCGGGATTTTTCATCACGACGAAAAGAATGCACCTCTGCATATGTTAAAACGTCATGATGACGTCGTTTTTATGAGTGATTCTTACACATGTTTAAGACGTCATGTTGACGTCATTTTACGAATAATTCTACACATGTATAACACGTAACGAAGACGTCGTTTTACGAGTGACTATTTTCATATGTAAAACGTCATGATGACGTCGTTTTTAATAACTATTTTGCATATATGTAAGAAAAGAGTATTTGTGTTGGCTATTTACTATAACAACACAAGTGTATCTACTTTCTCAACACTAGTGTATCTGAAAAATGCTTAATCTCCACAACACTTTTGACTGGCCAAAAAAATAGAGGACATTTAAAAATAAGTGCCATTCGAAATATAGAAATTTTTTGGAAATATAAAACATGGGGGGGGGGAATAATAAAGAAAGTTGCCTTCATTACACATGTCCATTGTATGTTAAGGGTTTCCTTATTCAGAAAGTGTAAAATTCATAATAAAACACGTTTTCTACGCAAATAAACCCTCTTTTTTGTCATTTATAAATGTTTTTACATGATGCAAAAGCGAAAAGTTGCATTTCATCAGATTGTTATACAATACGAAATTATGATTTTTAAGAAAAAATATCAGTTTTCCGTTTTGGAAACGTAAGAAAATTCTTCATTTAAAGCAATGTGTACTTTGAAAATGCTTACGGGTATCGATACCTAATAAATTCTACGAACATTGTATTTTGTCGTTTTCACAAAGAAAGTTTTATATTATATTTTATACAGAAGGTAGCGGACAGGTCTTAAAATTCACAGGCAACATGTTGTATTCAAGTGATTATGATCTATTTCAAATTCATTTCCTTCGTCTTTATTTAGACAATCAATTGAAAATTAGAGTTATAAAGAACAAAGAAATGCGTTAAATGTAAGCAAATGATTTGAAATATCCCTTTATGAAAGCTTAGAAATAAAAAAATGAAGACGTTTAAGTTAAGAAAGGACTTCATTATTTCTACTTTCCAAATCCACACAATAAGTTCATCACTGAACCCTTTAAATTTCCTTAGGACTAGAGTTCCATTGCTTTGTCTTAATTCTAAGTTGAAAGCCATTGAACGAGGAGTACTCTTTTGGCTGGATAAAAAGAGAACCCGTTTGACTTAATGGGTCCCATAACAAATGTTCCCAAATCGTGACTAGTAGTATTTCTTATCCACGGTCCCAGTCGGTGATAGAGCAGTAAATGATCTAAAATAACATTTAATGGGTTTAACCAAATGCTATTATTGATATTAATGGTCTTCTAAGAGGCTAGACGCTCATGAATACGTATGCTAGACTTTGGAACACACAAGAATAGTGCGACCATTCAGGCTAAATGTAGTTAAACCTTCCCTGTTTTGCAAAATTTTAGACCTGTCCAAATTCCAATGGTTTTGCAAACGACGATATGAAATCTATCTTATCTTTAGAAAATGATCATTCAGTAAGGTAAAAAATATTGTGGAAAAAATATAAAACGCTTAATAAGCAATGTCTTCTTTTTCAATGATATTTTCTCAAGCATAAAAACACGGGGACGTAAAAACCATGGATTGAACAGGACAGGATTAATAGGTTTAACCAAATGCTATCGTTGATATTGATGGTCTTCTTCAAGGCTTGACACATATGATAGGCTTTTGAACACATAAGAGTGGAGCGACCATTTGGGCTAGATGAGATTTGATGGCTTCTTACAAATCTCATATCAGCCGCCGTCATAGCGCAGTTGGTAGCGCGTCGGACTTTCATTCAAAGGGTCCCGGGTTCGATCCCCGACGGCGGCAATACTCTTTCCGACATTTGTCTACCACCAATGGGCAGATAATCGTAAGCCCATGTGGAATAGCAGCTGGAGGCTAGGAAAGGGTGTAGTGGTAGTACTGGTGCGAGAAATACCAGGAATCCATTGTTAGGTGCTCCAGCCACCGCGATATAACTGAAAGATTGTTAAAAGCGGCGTTAAACCCCATTCAAACAAACAAACAAATCTCATATCACTATTAAAACGACAACAAAATTTAAGATGTTTCCTGTTGGTACTTTAAAAAAAAACGTATTCGTCGTATACCTTCAAGCATGAACTAATTCGTCTGTTCTTTTTCTCGGAGTTTTCCGTAAAAGTGCCGATGATATTTGTATTTCTTGTTATTGATGTTGCTGTTGTTTTTATTATTGTTTCTTAATTATTTTAATGAATTTTCTTAAAGATATGTAATAAGAGGAATATTACAACTCTGTGTTTTTCTAGTTGATGTTTTCGTGTTCTCGAATCCTGTGTAGATATTCATTACTAGACTCGCCCTTCGCTCTCATCCAATAAAAAAGTACCAACACACGATTCTCAAACACGATAACAACAAACAGCAAAACACACTGTCATAATATTTTTGAGTTATTGATAGAGTGTTGACATTATAGAAGATTTGTCTATATATCGACTGAATAGTATTGTCAACTTTATTAATTATATATAGTCCTCTTAACTCATTACCAGACTGCAAAATTTTAGATCAGTCCAAATTGAAAGGGGTTGCAGAGAACATTTTTTCAGCTTTTTAGGTAGAAAACAATGTGAACAATGAAGAAATTTGCGTGTTGCAAGCAATTTCTTCATTTTCCACAATGTTTTCCAAATTATTTTACTTCAGAGGTATCAAAAAGCGTCATAGTGTGGGAATGGATAAAGAGGTTTTAATAAGTACACTATAGATCTTTTGCTTACTCATTCTTTTTTCTGAATGTTTCTTTAATTGATAGACGATGATAGTTATTAGATCATTCCCTTTGTTTACAATCAGGACAACTTTGAAATATTTGACAGTTTAATTACGTGTTCTCACGACCCTCAGTCGTTATTCAGCCTTTTATGTCTCAAAACATATGAATGCGTGGACTAACTTATTCCAAATTTTATATTCGTAATTTCTTTATGATTTACAGTTCTGTATCGTGGTTATGATGCTTTGCTTACAAAGTGGATTTTAGCCCTTGTCATGCTGAATAAAATGCATCAAAATCAAAGGGCTGATAGCACTGGATCCAGTAATTATGACTTAATATATGACCAATTCTTTTTTAAAAGAGATAAGTAGGAGGTGTAGAATAAGATCAGACTGAATACATGTGCAGGCTTATGTTTGTCTATATCTCCTGCCAAAACAGGAATGACAGCATGACAAGGGTTAAAACGACATCAGGTTGTCCCGTCATTTAAATATCACCACAGATTCCTAAGTAGTTAAATCATCTTATGTTAGTTTTCATGCGAAATGCAGGCGAACTTGCCATGTTTGAAAATGGAGGAAGGACAAAAAATCCTAATTGAATACCAAACAATACCCCCAAAAAAGGTGTTTAACAGAATATCTCTAATTATTTTCGGTAATTATTTCTTTACTGCTCCATTTAGACACATTTCGGATATTTAAGCCGTCAAATTGGTATAATTAAAAGAATATGGCACAATATTGTGGTACGCCTCAACAAATTTGAATTCCAATTTTTCGTATTACATAGTTAAAAAAATGACAGACATATCCTCGCAAATTAAAGCAGATATGCATGTTCAAAAATATATTTTTTATAAAATACCCATTAAGGTGCAAATATTTAGGATCATAGTAAATCTTGTATTAAGGGAACACCAAATGGACGGTCTAAAAATTGGTATTCAAAGAGAATGGTCGCTTAATACATTTCAGTGACATGATTACGATGGATCCATTTACTTGCGTACAAAGATTATTGCAGAATTGTCTACCAACCCTTTGTTGTTCGAACTCATTTGAAGCGCTTCATCGAAACATTTTTAATAAGTTCAAAAACATAGAATTTAATTTATCATTTTTTGTTTTGTTTTAGGGTTTTTTTCCCCAAATTCTACAACTTATCAAAAGCGAACTCTGAATATGGTCGCTTTACAAAAATGGTCTTTAAATAGAGGTATTTTCTTAAGCAAGATTGACTGCACCAACTATTCTTCCCTTTTGGTAGAGAGGGTAAGCGGGTTTGCACAAAGCCGTGCCCTCTTCAAGCTACACGTATATGCAAATGCGCTGAGGCCAACTGTAACGTTTTATAGTTACTGTGACAATGACCTCACGTTATGTATGTAAAACGTAAACCGATGATTTATGATTGGCGGAATATTATCAATCGATAAATTTCAAGAAAATTAATGATTTGTTACAAATGTTAAAGCCATAGTATAAATAGAATATCAACGCATAAAACCCAGCCTCGTTTTTCTAACATATTTACTAAATTTCATCTCCACTTATTTCAGTATCCTGTACATTTCGATTTATTTATTTATTTATTTATTTATCAATAGATATATTGTTTGTTTGTCTGTTTGATTCTTTGATTGATTGATTGATTGATTGATTGATTGATTGATTGATTGATTGATTGATTGATTGATTGATTGATTGATTGATTGATTGATTGATTGATTGATTGATTGATTGATTGATTGATTGATTGATTGATTGATTGATTGATTGATTGATTGATTGATCGATCGATCGATCGATCGATCGATCGATCAAAAAACAATCAAATAAAGAAGTTTATCTTTCAGATAATAAGAACAAAATAAAATTAGACGTCCACTGGTTGAATTTCAATTGTCAATTCCGAGGTGCAATGCACAAAAAAGAGTTGTCGGCTTTCTAGGAAATGAGGCACAGGAAAAATACTTAACAACGAACACATGCCCCTTTAATTACAGGTGTCATTCAATAAAAAAACCAATATTGCAGTGAATTTGATATTGACATATCAGTAAATGTGCGCACAATACAGATTTGTACGTATTCATGGTGCGTGGTTGTTGATAGACAGCTGATATTTAAGGGTGCAATAGGCCAATCGTAATTTAATAGTCGACAAAACCTTATAATGTAGGTAATTTCTCTATCCGATTCAGAGTGACATAAAGTTGATGTGGTATTAATATAAAAGGCGATGTTGGGTTAATCAAATATTTGGAAATGTCAAACAGCTTAACCTAAAACCTATTGCTTGGACTTGTCTAATGCCCGACTTGTCCTACAAAGGCTTTTTCTTCTTGCGGAAAAGTACATTTTCCTAGGCAACTTGTCCAAGGGCTAGTTAATATCAGGGCATATTTTGAAATGGTTCCATTTCGAGGGATACACGCAAGCTTCCATTCCGAGGGTATACACAAGCTTCCATTCCGAGGGTACACACAAGTCTCCATTCCGTTGTTACAAACAATTTTCCATTATGTGGGTACACACAAGCTTCCATTCTGTTGGTAGACACAAGCTTCCATTCCGAGGGTACACACATATCTCTATTCCGTTGTTACATACAAGCTTCTATAAGGAGGGTACGCGCAAGCTTCCATTCCGTTGGTACACTCAAGCTTCAAATCCGTTGGTACATACTAGTTTCCATTCCGAGGGTACTCACTAGGTTCCATTCCGAGGGTTCACACAAGCTTACATTCCGTTGGTGCACACAAGCTTCCATTCCAATGGTACATACAAGGTTCCTTTCCGAGGGTACACACAAGCTTCCATTCCAAGGGTACAGAAAAGCTTCAATTTCGAGGGATACACACAAGCTTCCATTCCAAGGGTACATACAAGTTTCCATTCCGAGGGTACATACCGGTTTCCCTTCCAAGGATACATACAAGTCTCCATTCCATTGTTACAAACAATTTTCAATTATGAGGGTACACACAAGCTTCCATTCTGTTGGTGCACACAAGCTTCCATTCTGAGGGTACACACATATCTCTATTCCGTTGTTACATACAAGCTTCTATTAGGAGGGTACACGCAAGCCTCCATTCCGTTGGTACACTCAAGCTTCAAATCCGTTGGTACATACTAGTTTCCATTCCGAGGGTACTCACTAGGTTCCATTCCGAGGGTACACACAAGCTTCCATTCCGTTTGTACACACAAGCTTCCATTCCAAGGGTACATACAAGGTTCCTTTCCTTGGGTACACACAAGCCTTTATTCCGAGGGTACAGAAAAGCTTCAATTTCGAGGGATACACACAAGTTTCCATTCCAAGAGTACATACAAGTTTCCATTCCGAGGTTACACACAATCTTCCATTATGAAGGTACATTCAAGCTTCCATTCCGGGGGAACATACATGTTTCCTTTCCGACGGTACATACAAGTTTCCATTCTAAGGGTACACACAGCATTACATTCCGTTGTTACATACGAACTTCCATGCCAAGGGTTCATACAAGCTTCCTTTCCGAGGATACACTCAAGCTTCCATTCCGAGGGTACACACACTTGACTTACTTTTCTCATGTTCTACAATCTATAAACTATACACTATATCGAGGGCTTAGAGCAAAAACATAGTATGGCTGTATAATATATAGAAACATACTATGTTTTTGCTCTAGGCCATCAATATGGACTCAGCGGCTGCTTCTCGGCCACGCCTTTCGAGTATGTTAATCTTTCCACCGTCATATTCAAACTCGAACGTTACCGTTGAATGAGAAATATGTTTTAGGAAGTTCCCTGGCATCTCATTTCTTGCTTAACCATAAATTGTAGCCCAAGCTATTGAAAATATCTAATTAGTAGGTAAAATCTAGCACAAACTATCAGGGGACTCATTTAAATTTCAAAATTTCCAGATAACTGAGAATAGTTAGGCCAATAAACTAGCTTTATTAGATTTGTTTTTTACAGCCATCAAAAAGGTTTTAACCCATTCCAACTCAATCCCTCCTTTTTACGCCCTTCAAGAAAAAAGCTTTGGAAAACATTGTGGAAAATGAAGAAATTGCTTGTATCAAGCAATTTCTTCATTATCCACAATGTTTTCTATCCAAAAAGGTGAAAAAATTTAAAATTCCATCAACTTGAAATTGTCGTCTGCATCTTCTTTCAATTTGGACCAGTCTAAGATTTTGTCAAGTGGGAATGGGTTAAAACCTTCTGTGTTGAATAATATAATGATGAAGAGTTAAAACCATTTATTTCTTTTCTCAAAAAATCCCAATAAGACTTTATTGATGACGTGTGTCTGATTTGGTTTTAAGATTTTCATTTCACGGATAAAAATGTAATCCTGAATTCATGAAGCATTTATGCCTGGCGTGGTAGACCTAATCCTTTAATTATCTCATCATTTATATGTATTTAAATCCTAAAGAATCATTCTCAATTCACTGATTATCGCTAACACCTGTGTGCTACAGAAAATTTGCAAGTTGCAATGATCGCACAAATTAAAGACATCGCCGTTGAGCACAGTGGGACACCCCAACACAAATTACCTCACCGCAGAGCCTTTCAAAACATTCTGAAAGCATGGTTAGGTATACGTTTCGGCGTGACGAAAAATTTACATGACGGAGAGTAATTCTTTTGAAAATTTAAATTTTGGGGTAAATATATACTAAAGTGTCACAAATTTTAAATCTGTCCCATTAATCCGCCCTTACAATAAACCTACTCAATCGAAATTGAATTTTTATCTTTTTTATGTTAAAATTCTCTTTAAGAATACAAAAATAGCCATGGTCTATAATCGCCTTTACGAAACAGCACACTGAATATTAATTTTGTACTTTGTGAAATATACGTCAGTATTTAATATCAGCCAATTTCTCTAATGATGGAGAAAGTATCTTCTTTGAGAATTCAAGCTGTATCTAGTACAAGTAGGATAGAGTGATTTTATCTTGATCATTTCGAGATTTTTCGCCGTTTTTCTTTATAATTTTCGAACCAAAAGACATCGTATTTTTTAACATTTCATTACTTCTTTTTCTATCTAAATGATTTGTTTGTATCTTTCAGCCTTTCAAAATGCTAAGAGATAATTTATGTTGTTTAGGACAAGACACTGAAACAAAGGCGATAAAAAATGCTGAAGAAAGAAATATAAATGTTTTCTATCGTCTTCTCGCGATCGCTTAAACTAGCGTGGACAAGAACTGAGTTTGAGATAATCATTTCATGATTAAGTACTGAAAACAACATTATTTCCATGTATGGGCCATATATCAGTTTGTGACGATCAAAAGAATAAAAGGTTTAAAACGCAATATTGATACCCTGCTTTCTTTTCTGTTCTATCGTTGAATAAAACATATGACAAACAACGTCATATTTGAGCCAAATGAAGACCTTGAGCAGCCTTGAAATCCACACTTTGGAATTGACGGATAGTTGCTGTCAGTAAAAAGAACGCAATCAACCAATCATATCAATCATTCAGATCGAAAGTGAATTTTGAACTCCGACATTGGTAGACATTTATGTGAATCATTTTTATTGGATTTGTGGCTTGAAAGTCGTCAACTAACTCTATTTTTTACGTGTAACTGGCCATTAACTTTATAAACAATAAAGCCGTTTATGTCGAAGTGGAACTTCTTGTCGGAGCTCTGTTGGCGTAGCAAACGATCCGTCAATTTCAGTCTAAACTTTGCGCATGTGGGTAATTGTTGAAACACTACGTGCATATTCATAACTAAGAAACAAAGAGCACACCCACCACAACTATCTCATATGTAATAACAATGATATAGAAGATGTATTTCATTTCCTTTTTTATGCCAAAAATAAATCCACAGTTGAGAACAATCTATACCGTAAGATCATTTTTAAACTCGTCCATATATGCAGAAATGTTTCCACCCCTTACAACAGGATAACGGCAAGCCTCTTAGATCTAGCCAAGTATATCAAATTTACACGTTGACTTAGATTGATTGATTGAATTGGGTTTAACGCCACTTTTAACAGTATTTCAGTTATATCGCGGCGGCTGGAGCACCTTACTATGGATTCCTGGTATTTCTCACACCAGTAATACCTCTACATCCTTTCCTAGCCTCCAGCTGCTATCCCAATTAGCTTTACGATTATCCACCCATTAGTGAGAGACAAATGTCGGAAAGGATATATGCCGCCGCCGGGGATCGAACCCATGACACATGAGCTTAGAACCAACGATTCAGACTTAATTCAAAAAGTTAAAGTTTTTTTTTCATTGTTAGTCTTTTATATACCTCCCTTGCCATACAAACTTACCAGTTACACATAACGTAAATTGAACTGTATAAATGATCTTATCATGTATTTTATTGAATGTAAATGTTTTGCATGACTGCGAGCTGGAATAAGCCTATGTCGAATAAAATATGTCTGTGTTCCAACATGATAGGAACGATGCAGTTCTTATCTACGTACAAACCAGTTAAGGGATTTAATGAAATTCCACGGGTCTTATTAATGGATGGTGCGACATTGCCTATAAATATCAGTAACATGTAGCGCTATCACATATAATGGACGCCCTGGTGGGAGCATAAGCTTACGGATGAAAATCGACACTTTATTTTCCGGACCCCAAACTGGGGCCAACACGGGACTACACTGATCATTGCCAACTACAGCACAACAAGTTTGAAAAGTTACGAAAATGTAAACAGGGGAATGAAATCCAACTGTTATCTGTACCAAACAGAAATCAATGGTTTTAGCCCATACCCACACAGTGACGCTTTTTGACGCCCCTCAAGTAAAACGCTTTGGATACAATAGGATAGTAAAGAAATTACTTGTTTCAAGAAATTTCTTCAAAGTTCATCATGTTTTCTATCCAAAAAAGCAAAGATTTTCTGAGTTTTTCTGAACTTGAAAGTTTTGTCTGCATTTTCTTTCAATTTGGACCAGTGTGAAATTTTGCTGTGTGGCCATGGGTTAATTACTACAATTAAAAAGAAAATCATTTCTTTGAGAATTTTGTTATTCAGGGAGTTTTCATTCGCTGACGTCCTTCTCTAACCCTTGTCAGGCTGAATAAAAAACTTTTCAGGATTGTATAAAATCAAAGGGCTGGAAGCACTGATATTACTTTTTGTTCAGTTTCAAATACTTCTTTTCAAAAATAATTTCATAAACAACGCTGGTTTCAAAAAGGACAGACAGGAGGTGTAGACTAAGAGCAGACTGTATTGTTCATGCTGAATAAAATCTTCTACGAAGGGCTGACAGCACAGGGTATATTCCGGGTTAAGCATGACATGACATAAACCCAGATATCAAAAAGTTAAAAGTAGTCCATCAGATTTCGATTATCAAATTCGAAATGACGGGATTACCATAATTCCAGTACTGTACGTATAAAATCGTCCTAGCCTTATTAGATCGTTCTAATGGTTATTTTGCAAATAAAAATTACTTTCTCAAACTGTGCTAAATACGTCCGTGATGTGAAAGCCTAGTTCACTGTAAAATGACAGTCAATTTGAGACTTATGGATTGCCAATCGACCCCGGGGTCGGGAATTTAAATACATTGATAATAATTGACTAAATTTATGAAAAAGGCATCTGTGATGTGATATGATATGATTTTCATATCAATCAAGTTGGACCGTGGCGTCACCATACGTGGAAAGTTAATATTCTTTCATATTGAATATTAAAAGCGGTCTTAACGAATGACAGGATTTTTATCTTATTATTTTGTTTATCTCTTTCGTTTGGTTGATTAGCTAATCTTTGTTGTTGTCTGGTTGGGGTTATTGTTGTTGTTTGTTGATGGGTAATTGTTGGGTAGGAGTTTGGAGTGGGGTTGTTGTTATTGTTGTTGTTGTTGTTGTCGGGGGGTCGTTTATTTGTTTTTGTTGTTTTAAGAAGATAGAACACGTGAATAAAAATGTTCTAATTAAAAAGACAACTTTTTAAGTGTATCTTTAGTCCTCTTACCTTTCTGTTTTTGTCTGGCCTTTTTAGAAACATTGCTCCTGGTAACAGGACGATGATTAAGTATACATTGGAGAAGTCTGAAACTTAAATTATTGCAATAATTAGCACTATAGGCGGAAATAATTAAAGATTCGAACAAAAATGAACGCTTTTAGACTATTTAGAGCCGGATCTCGTACCTAAAGGCCTTCAACATACTCCTTTCAAAATACAATGTGAATTATAACCAATGGAAAAGAGACACAAACTCTCGGTTTCTAGTTGAATCATGACACCAATAAGTCTATATTGAATGATTTGTGCCACTTCAGGAGAATATATCCTTTGTATATTGCGAAAAGGTTGCAAAAAGTATCGACCCACGACAGAATGCGCGGACTGCACAGGTTGACATTTGTAGAAACGTTACATTTGTTGCAAGTTTTCTGGATCTAGAAGACTTATTCTACCATTTTATATAGAACATCGTTCGGCGAGCAAATGTCGTAACTACAGCTTAAATAAAGCTGAAGTTACGACATTTTGCTCGCCCACGACGTTTTGATTTCGAATTTCTAACTCTTTCTTATGCAATTTCTTTACGGAGTTTCAATGATGTCCCTTTTCTTTTGGCGTGTTACAATTGTCTTTGCTGTTTTAGGCGCAGTCGAACATTTTGCTGTCGAGTAAAAGCTGGAAAACCGTAGCCCGGCAACAAAAGACAATCCGCCCCCTCTGCGTGTGCCACCACGGCCTCGTATTTCTCGAAACGAAACACTAGCTAATGTTTTCAAAATTGGGTGGGCAAGAATCCGATATGGTTGGCTGTGCAGTGTAGCGTATCATTGTTTTTTGATGATTCAATTTCCTTTTAGTGGAGCATTGTATTGGGGTTAGTGGGGGCCACTAGACCTGTCTTGGATTCTCTATTAGATTAAAATTGACTATAACCCTAGCACGTCACGTCGTCTTTACAGCAATTTGCCCAGAAGTTATCTTTTTACTTCCATAGTCAGACATCATATAGAGGATTTAGCGTCGACCTATTGTGATCGTCGGACTTAAATTAACGGATCGCCGTTGTCAATCAAAATATCGATTTACCAATCAAATTATTTATTAGACCTAAAGTGAACTCTGACCTCAGACATTTATGGTAATACTTTCACGTTTTTCGAAATTTAAGACTGTGCTAATTTGGAAGACAGTGCAGATAACAATGTGAAGTGAATGCATTTTGAATAGAAAACATATTGTGTGGTTGAAAATAGTGTGAAAGAAGAAGAAATTGCTTGTAACAAGCAATTTCTTCTTTTTTTTCACAATATCTTCTCAAGTATAAATCACATGGACGTAAAGTTTGAAGAGGAAATGGTTCAGCCTTTTAGTTGGTTAAGCGACTTATTCAAGCTCTAGGTACGACGTTTAGAACGCCTGCCAACGATTTGTTCTCTTTTATGTCCCTGACTACATTTCTTTTAATAATGTCTTATATTACTTCAGTGGGGGACCAGCGGGCGTCACTAGCGATAAGAATAGTCAATTTTTAGGTAGAAAATAGTCAGCTTTGATAGCTTAAGTTAACAGACAAAATTTTGAGGTGATCTCAAAGTTCAACGAGTGCGAATTGCCACTTGAGGCTTAACCACTAATCCTATGAATGCATACACCATAAAAAGTAGTTCTGGTGTATTCGAATGATATTACTAACTCTTTTTAAATTGTAGTGTAATCTTTCAAAAGCATGCTATCTAACCCATTCCCACTCAATTCCGCTTTTTTAAGCATCTCAAGAAAAATGCTTTGGAAAACATTGTGGACATTGAATGAAATTGCTTGTAACAAGCAATTTCTTAAATGTCCACAATGTTTTCTTCCAAATTCCACGATCTTGAAATTATTGTCTGCAGCTTCTTTCAATTTGAACCAGTATAGGATTTTGACATGTTTTAATGGGTTTAGACCTTGGTTACTTGAATCTAGTTTATTTATCAGGATAACATTTGACAAAGAGGATTACTTAACAAAACCATGCTTTGATAGCTTACAGTACTTTCAGTACTTTAATGTATTTCAGGATCAGTCAATTACTTTTGCTTGACACGGCGCACTTATAGGACTTATATATGGTCCCACCTTAAGGTCACCAGTGCATCACAGGCTCCTTTTTTGCCCCATGATTTTTTTTCAACATATGATGCAGTATAAGATATCAAATAGTGGTATGTTTTTGTCCATTCTTGTTTGTGTGTCACAGTTATCTGCCCTTGACTGGTATATGGCTGGTGTAAACAGGTGTCAGGTTTAACATTATTTTCGACATTTATCATTGATCATTGGCTCAAATGATGTTACTTGTTGTAGTTTAGATTCATCTCCACACAAAGAAATACAACTTAAACGATTTTCATTAACCCATTACCACACGAGAAGATTTTAGACCGGTCCGAATTGAAAGAAGTTGCAGAGGACAAATTTTGGCTAAAGATATTTAAGGTGTTTGAACTTTTGGGGTAGATTATGTTATGGATAATGAAGAAATTGCTCGAAACAAGTAATTTCCAGTTTTTCCAGAACGTATTCCAAAGCTATTTTCTTAGTGGCCGTCAAAAAGCGCCATTGTGTTGGAATGGCTCAAACATAATTATGTTTTGATATGTTTAAGCTGAACAATGCAACAAGTTGACTGAAATTCTGACGACTTATTTTTTAATTTAAAAAGAAAAATACCGAATTAATTAACTTATTTTCAAATGTTTTTGGACCTTATCCTATTCTCTCCATATATAAAAAAGGGTACCTTTCCAAGCAAATAAGAGGGGATTTTCGTATATCTTCTTACCCCACCCACCTCGAAATAAGTGTTAACCCATTGACACACAATGACACTTTTTGGAGCCCTCAAGAAAAAAAAGTGTAGAAAACATTGTGGAGAATGAAGAAAATTGCTTGTTACAAGCATTTTTTTTATTTTCCAAAATGTTTTCTAACCCCCCCCCCCAATCGAAAAAAACCCAAAGATTTTTAAGGTAGGTAGTGTACCATAAAACTTACTTTTAACCCTTTTCCATAAAATCCCTCATTTATACGCACATCAAGAAAAAAAGGCTTTGGAAAACATAGTGGAAAATTAAGAAATTGCTTGTATCAAGCAATTTCTTCATTATTCACAATGTTTTCTATACAGAAGGGCGAAAAAAATCATCAACTTTAGAGTTACCGTCTGCAGCTTCATTAAATTTTGACTAGCCTTAAATTTTGTTGTGTTGAAATGGGTTAAAGGAATATACAAATCTTTATACAAGCTTTGCATAAATAAGTCTGTCTCGAAAGGCATTGCTCTGCTGTTCCCTGCTTAAAAAATACAAATTTGAGCCAAAATTACAATTACATGAATAATTGTTTAATTGTTAATTTTCGTTACGAGCTGTCAGTCTGGCAGGAATGTCGGTGATTTATCAATGTAAAATTTAATTAGTCTCATTTAAATCAATTAACGCGTGTTCCAAAAATCTCCTCTATTGTCCTTAACAAAAGACTTCGGCGTTTAGATTTCAATAGACAATATAAAAAAACAGATTTCAGTCGTTATATGCCTGCCTGGTTTGGCATTTGAATGTTATGATTCCGTTGTAGCCTTTACGGGATAGTTATACTCACGCACATAAAAACATTAACACCGCATTGACGAAATACTATAAACTCCTTCCGCTACAGTGGATTTTAACTGCGTTCTAAATAGGGACTAATTTAATTATCTAAGTTTTTTGCTATTTGAGGCTCGGGTATGCCACCCCGACGATAACCTTTTGAAACAAAACAAGGAAAATAGACCTTATCAGGGTTAGCCCTATGAACTGTGGCCAAACACTAAAAATCATTTGTTCCGCTCTTCTGATCGAGGACAATATGGCGATAGCTGATGTAATGGGAAATATCTCTACAGATCTATGACAGTGGACAAGTAAGGCGTAGTCGAATTACAACTGGGGTGTAAAAAAGGGCCCGTCATGGTAAAAGGAAACATCTGAGAATTCAGCTATATAAATATTGAACAGAGAGCAGTGTGCATATTCACCAACCAGTCTAGTTTTTAAAGTTTCATGTCGAGGGTTCTGATTTGACAAATGTCTCAACCAATCAGAGATCTCGTTATAAAATTCGAATACAAATTTTGATTTAGACTGATTGTGTCAATGGCCGATGCAAAATACCGTTACTCCACGTTGAATAAAGGTGTAGTAACGACATTTTTCACGCCATACGACGATCGGTGAATACGGACCTTAGTGCTACCGAAATCGACTCTTCTTCGATCAGTTGATGGTATCTTTTTTGTAAGCAGACCAAAATTGTCTACCTTCACAATCGAGTTTGAGACATTACAAGAATATAACGATAGAAACATTTCGATAGCACTTTAGATTGAACCCAAAATAATGAGTTTAGGAAGTCCGTCTCAGAACAATTGTATACATACATGTGTAGTGGATTATGGTTCGTTTAAGTGTAAGATCGATTTATCTTTCATTCATCAAACAAGAGAATCTATATTTTCACGAGTGGAGAGGCTACGCGTAGCGATATATATTTTTCATTTCGCGAAATGAAATACCATGTTTTGATCAATATAACACAATTTATCTATTTTCTAGCATAAAAACAAGACAAACGTAAAATTTTGCTTACAAAGTCTATAAAACTCTTTTGTACGTTACTTGACGGAGGATGTTTGTAATGAGCCTTTTTGTTAGAACTCAGATTGAACCCGATATTTATAATAGCCTTTTTGTTGGAACTCCGATATTTGCCGATATTTATAATAATCATTTTTGCTGAAACTTCTCTATATGCCGATATTTATAATAATCCTTTTTGTTAGAACTCCGATATTCCCCGACATTTGAAATAAGCCTTTCTGTTGGAACTCTGATATTGGCCGACATTTATGATAGGCCTTTTTGGTGAAACTTCGATATTGGCCGCCATTTATAATAGGCCTTCTTGTTGGAACCTCGATACTGACCGCCATTTATAAAAGGCCTTTTTGTTGGAACCTCGATATTGGCCGCCATTTATAATAGGCCTTTTCGATATTGGCCGCCAATTATGATAATCCTTTATGTTGCTTTGGCGACTCAAACGTCCAGGTCGCAATAAAACTTTTCTACTGTTGTTGTTTTTTTTTTTGTGTGTGTGTGTTTTGTTACATGTTACTGGTCGTAAATTTTGCAAAATAACGCCGTTTTATATAGAAGCGGAACTTCCTGTCGGAGATGAGTGGGCGTGGCAGCGAGACGTCAATTTCAAGGGAAAGTGATGATTTCATCAGTATCCTTGGTCTCGATAATGATGTTTAGTAACGCAAAATGAATGAAAGTAGGGGCAAAACTATATAAACAGTGAAATTATTATTTTGTTTATATCACTGGTTTTTTGTTTGGTTTTTTGTTTGTTTGTTTGTTTGTTTGTTTTGTTTTTGTTTTTTTTTGTCTTTGAAATTATCAAGTTTCAATCCACACTGGCATTCAGATAATCTATATCGATAGAAAATTGATTAATGCTTTTCTCTCTCTTTAAATTATCCGGACTTTTCCAAATAATTTTGTAGATATTAGGGCTGTCGTCCCAATGTAAAATATAGCAAGTCATGTACCAACAGAACCCGTTTAATAACCCCGTTTATTTGCATTGTTTGCTTATGAAATATTTAGAATCTAAATTCATACTTCTACTTGTAGAACCATTTAAGAGATGAAGATAATATTTTTTGTTAGCGGAGATATGAAACGAAAAACCTAACAACACTGTATGAATACAGAACGCTCGTTTTTGATAGACGAAGCTAACATTATTCCTGAATGTAAATTTCGTAACCATGCAACAAACATGCAATCGCAATGACCTGTGCTTAAATATAATGTATTTCCAAAACGCATGGTTTTAACCCATTCTCACACAATAAAGCTTTTTGGCGGCCTCAAGATAAACAATTCGGAAACAATTCTGTAAAATGAAGCAATTGCTTGCAACAAGCATTTTTTCATTTTACAGAATGGTTTCTACCCAGAAAGTTAAAAAGCTAACAATTCATAATCAGTAATTTGTTGACCGCAATACCTTTCAATTTGCACCAGTCTAGAATATTGCCGTCTGGTAATGGGTTAACAGATGAAAACGAACTTTACGCTTATTTACCAAGTGCATAAAAAGAGGGTTGTTGTTGTCGCTGTTTTGCAGCCACTACTGTTGCTGCTGTTTTTCATTTACGATGGCAACACACATCCACACCACCAGGAAGTTTCACTTCGAAATGAAATGGCGTAATGGTGCTAAGTATATGACCAGTAACATGTATTGATAAAGTAAATGCTTGGTTGGCGACTTAAACATCGTAGCTTCAGCTTAAATAAGCTGTTATTACGACGTTTACTCACCAAAACAACAAAAAATAACTTTTTCATCAGTATCGGCCTATGTCGGCTTTCAGTCTAACGAATAACTTGATTGGTCGATGTATTCTTTGATTAACAGTGGCTATCCATTTCGATGTCTTAAGTAAAGTTTTGTTGAAGATTTCTTCTTCTTTGAGTGTTATGCTAAATAAAATGACTTGACAAATAACGTTGTTCACTGTATACTTTCCTTATATTGGCTTTTCTAGAAAGAGTTTTATACCTTCATTTAACCCATTCCAACACAGCAAAATTTTAGACCAGTCCAAATTGAAAGAAGCTGCAGACGACAATTTCAACTTGATGGAATTTTGAATTTTTTCGTCTTTTTGGATAGAAAACATTGTGGATAATGAAGAAATTGCTTGATACAAGCAATTTCTTCGTTTTCCACAATGATTTCCAAAGTTTTTTCTTGAGGGGCGTAAAAAGGAGGGATTGAGTTGGAATGGGTTAAACGGGGTCTTGTTTCAAGTCTTTTGTTTTACTTTCGAAAATCTAAGTATTCCTTATCAATAATAATTAGCGTCAATTAACTGTAAACTTAAATTGACAACATTTAACTAATAGTGATATTTATGAGAGAAATTGAATACCCTTGTATTGTATGATCCTACCTATTTGATTAATTCGTTTACTGAAATGACATTCAATAATTTGTATTTTCGTTACTCACTGACACTACCGCAATCTCCAAGCAGAGTTGTCGTTCGATACTCTCACCATACAACTCTGCAATGGGCTAAATGAAAAGATTCTTGTCAAACCGATAGATCATTTTTCTTTTGATTGGTGAGAAATAGAACGGTTTGGGTATAGTAAAAATTTGATTCAAGACATTTGTGCATTGAAACTTGATAATTTACCTGTAAACAAACGAACTACTTTTGTTTAAATACCGCCTGAATAGCTAACGGAAAAAAACTTGTCGTATTCATATTTTAACCCATTCCAACACAGTGGAATTTTAGACCGGTCCAAATTGAAAGCTGCAGACGACAATTTCAAGTTGATGGAATTCTAAATGTTTTTCTCTTTTTTGATAAAAAAAAAACATTGTGGATATTGAAGAAATTGCTTGATACAAGCAATTTCTTCATTTACCACAATGTTTTCCAAAGCTTTTTCGTTGAGGGGCGTAAAAAGGAGGGATTGAGTGGGGATAGGTTAAATGGAAATCAGTTGAGGTGTGTGATGGAATGATGGTGTATTGGCTTACTATTACTGAGTGAATGGGAATGGACCGAGTGCAAGATGTTAATACTACCGTAGCAATTTGTCTATATGAGAGGGGTCCCAAGAAGACGGTTAGTTGTTACAAGACGACACTGCTGGAAGCCCCTCCTTGTTCGTTAACCCTTTCCTGTTCAATCCCTGGTTTTTACGTCCCTGTGAATTTATAATTGAGAAAATTTTGTAGGAAAAAAAAGATATTGCTTGTAACAAGCAATTTCTCCTTTCGCCTCAACATTTTATATCCTACTGAAAGGTTATTTATCAATATAAATCTAACTGAATTTGGACAGGTCTAAAATTTTGTAAAACAGGAAAGGTTTAATGTGCTCGATGTATAGCACCATCACACGAGTCCTCGGTCATAATCTATCAGTTTTGGTCAGCCTGGGGCTCGAACCATCGATCTCGAGGTTTGAAGACGACTAACAGAACTAATGATGCTGACAAAATGAACAATTTGTCCTGTTGGCTTCTTGGTCGAGTCGTGGAGATCGATGCCTTTACTTTTATCAAAAGGTTGTTTTTATTACTGATGTTGTTGTTTTCGTTTTTCTTTTCAAATCTGTACCAACTAAAAATAAATTCTCTCTCTCTCTCTCTCTCTCTCTCTCTCTCTCTCTCTCTCTCTCTCTCTCTCTCTCTCTCTCTCACACACACACACACACACACACACACACTCACACACACACAAACACACATACTCCCTTTGTCTCTCTCTCACACACACACTGTCTTTCGCTCTCTCTTTCTCTCTCTCTGTCTCTATGTATCTGTCATTCTTTCTTTCCCTTTCTTTCTCTCCCGCCCCTCTCTTTCTCCCTCTCTCTCTCTTTCTCGCTCTCTGTGTCTTTTTATCCGTCGGTATGTCTGTCTATTTTTCAGTGACTAAATATTCTAATTAATATGCTCTTCGCAATTGGAGGAATAAAAATATATATCAGAAAATATAAAGCTAGTACGTTGTCCAGCCAGAGCCAGGCAGTATATTTTACTCGAATGGCGTGGATAGCATTATAATAGACAAGCACACAATTTTCTGATTGTCTGGCAAATCCTCTTAAAACATGATGGCTGGTCATTTGATATAACCTCATATTCGTTTCAACTTTTAAGGTAACTCCTCCTCGTTACCAAACCTAGCTAATTACTAACAGAGATTAAAAGGAGACGTTTCTGTTTGATTTGGGGATGTGAGTGGAAGAACTTAGGATTAACTGAAAGCAATCTACAGAATCGTTCTAGAACGAGTTGCTATCCATCCAGGGAAAAAAGCTTTTACAACTTTAGAATTGACAGATCGAGCCAGTCAATAAAAAAATCAATAGACCTATCTAATTTTTCATTAAGACCGGAAGCGATCATTGGGCTCCAATATTTGTTGACAGTATTTTTGTTATTTTGGTGACTTAAACGGTGTAACTACAGCTTATTCAAGCTGTAGTTACAACGTTTAGGTCACCAACCAAATATCTTTTTGTTCTTGTTGTTGGTTATAAATTTTCAAGAACGCCTTTCAATCTCTTAGTCGAACCTCATGTCGGAGGCAAGAGGGCGGGACAATTAATCTTTCAATTACAAGATTGTTTAAACCGTTAAGAAATTACGAACTAACTACACGGTAATTCGAAATCTCTCTTTGACGTCTCTAGTTATCGCACACGTGACCAGTGGCGGCAGACATCAAAGGAGATTATTCCAATCACAGAGGGGAAAGAATTGTAATGCTGTTCCGGGTCGCAGACATGATGAAAGATTGTGAATGCAGACGAATTCAGATGGAAACAAGCGGAACATTTATGCATCATGACCGGTAATTAAGCCATTTTGTCTATAATCTTCTCTATAACGTCCACTGTACGATACTACACTGTTCGAGGAATTCCCTTCATGAAGCCATAACACTTTTCAGTAAAGTATTATAATAATAATGTCTTTATTTTATGATGGTAAAACAATATGACAATCATTTCAATTTAAACAATTTTGAAATTAAATCTTTTTTTTTACAATGTTGCCTTCACTGAAAGGCTATAATGGCTGTTGTTGTTGCTTTGGTTGCTGGTTGGTTATTGTTGTTCTGGAGGGTGTGTGTTGGGTTTGTTCATGGGTGTTTATGATTTTTGTTTGTTTGGTTAGTTGGTTGGTTTTTTGCTTTGTTTTTTTTTTTGTTTGTTTTTTTTTTTTTTTTTTTTTTTGTTTTTTTGTTTGTTTTTTTTTTTTTTTTTTTTTGGTTTGTTTTTTTTTTGGGGGGGGGGGGGATATTTGTTTGTTTATTCAATTTGCTATATGTTTTATTATCTTTTTTGTGTGTGTTTGTTTTGTTAGTTTTGTTTTGTTGGGTTTTGCTTTTGTTGTTCTTTGTGTTTGTTTTTAGTTTTTTGTTTTGTTTGTTTGTTTTTGTTTTTTGTTTGTTTGTTTGTTTGTTGTCGGGTTTTTTGGTTGGGGCTGAGTTTGGGGGGGTAGTAATTGCTTTCGTTGTTGTTTTTGGGATGCTTTTTTTAGAGAAGGTAATTGTGTGTCTGTTTTGGTTACCTTCATCTACCTATCAAATATAGTCAAAGGCGAAACACATAGAAGAATCGTGCAAACAGGGCATGAAATACTTTGTTTGTTTAAATGTGGTTTTACGCCGCTTTCAACAATCTTTCAGTTATATCGCGGCGGCTGGAGAACCCTGGTATTTCTCGCACCAGTACTACCATTACGACCTTTCCTAGCCTCCAGCTGCTATCCCACATAGGACATGAAATACTGTGAAAGATATTAAAACATGTGTTGAATATAAAGTTTTCAACTTAACCCTTGTCATGCTGAATTATAAATCCACAAGACAATTGCTTTAAATCAAAGGGCTAAAGGCGCTGAATTACCAAATTACGGGTCAATATTTATCTTGAAATTTATCTTGTAACCCATCCTGGATTAAAAGGACAAGCAAGTAGTATAGACTAAGATCAGACTGCACTTATGTGCAGGCTGATCTTTGTCTATACCTCCTGCCAAAGCAGGAATATTCCGTGTTCATCATGACAAGGGTTAAAACAGTGAAATCATCTTTAAAGTAATCCCTGGGGTAAAATACGCTTGAAATTATACAAGAATTGTGATTCTAGTAGTTTATTATTTAGAATGGATTCCCCTTGTTGAATGGGAACAACTTAATTTCCAAAATATGACTTTGAATAGTTCACTTTTCTCAGAGAAAAGAAATCTGTTATGTAGTGTGGCGCGTTTCAGTATTACGTGTAAGTGAAGATATTAAAGTTACTCCTTACATTGACTGGAAGTCGATGTAAGTCGAACAAAGACTCTTTTGAACTGCCACACTTCAAATGATTTAGCATTAGTTTAGCAAACATATCATGTATAGGTTGAAGTTTGATAAATCTGCTTATGAAATGCCATAAAGAATGTGTTGCAATGACCTAAAAGGGATATCACCAAAGATATAGCCAACGCTTCAAATGCTGCGAAAATATCTTTAAATGTCTTGAAAAAATTCAACATTGCAGCTTTATACTTTCTCTCAACATTGTCTTAGAAGCTTTGAGACTAGTCTAAAAGGGCACCAAGACATTTTTTTTTCATTTTTGAGATTTAAACTATTGTCAGACGACAACATTTTAGACCGGTCCGATTTTTAAAAAATTTGCAGACGACAATTTTGAGTTCTGACAATTTAAAAAAAGATGTTATGAAGTAGAAAATATTGTGGATTGTGGCAAGCAAGTTTTTCATTTTCCACAATGTGTTCCATTTTCTCGTCATTGTGCGTCAAAAAAGCGAGAATGTGTTGGAAAGGACTAATGATATCTCTTTATTATTTTCTTTGTTTTAACCATTTTGGGCTGAAAATGATTTCCGACCAGAATACAAGCTCTGATTTTGAATTGTCTATTTCACGGTTTTTGCTATCCTCTGTTAGCGAAGATCTAAAATGTGTGTTGGCAGTGCGATCACGGCAAAAATGAGAGAGGCCGGTGAAATGTCAAATATAGACCCTGCATATGTAAAGTAAATTCTAAAAAGCCCAACACAACTTGCCTAGGGCACACTATAGGAACGTATACCACACAGAGGACATGTTTGGGTTTACCCTGTAACCGTGCTGTCTTAACCCTTTCCTGTTTTGCAAAATTTTAGACCTGTCCAAATTCAGAGGTTTTGCAGATAAAAATTTAAAGTTGATTTTATTTGAAATATAACCATTTAGTAGGGTAGAAAATATTGTGGAAAAAGAAGAAATTGCTTGATACAAGCAATTTCTTCTTTTTCCTCAATGTTTTCTCAATTACAAATTCACATGGACGTAAAAACCAGGGATTAAACAGGAAAGGGTTAAGGACGAGTCCAGCTCTTTCAGTGCTGGCCTGAACCCTACACTCACTCTCAAGGACTCCAATAGTATTCCATAGTCTACCGAGTCTAAAACAACACTCAGGTCCCCGGTCCAGGCAAATATCCTGTCAGACATTCGTCTCCAAGCAATGAGTGGAGTCAAAAACAACACTCAGGTCCCCGGTCCAGGCAAATATCCTGTCAGACATTCGTCTCCCAGCAATGAGTGGAGTCAAAAACAACACTCAGGTCCCCGGTCCAGGCAAATATCCTGTCAGACATTCGTCTCCAAGCAATGAGTGGAGTCAAAAACAACACTCAGATCCCCGGTCCAGGCAAATATCCTGTCAGACATTCGTCTCCCAGCAATGAGTGGATAATCGTGTACATGGGTTGGTTTAGCAGCTGCAGGCTCCGACAGGGTGTAGTGGTAGTGCTGGTGTGAGCAATACAAGGAATCCATCGTTAGGTGGTCCGGTCGCCGCTATATGACTGAAATGCTGTCACTATCTGAATTTATTATATGTAAGCAGTTTATTTTGTTATGTTCGTATATCATATGTGTGTGTATGATTTGAACATTGAAACGAATTGTGTTGTATTGTAAAATAGTGGCGTTAAACCCCATTCAAACAAATAATTCTGAAGAGGGGCCATTGCTATGACGGTATTCATGCAATTACAGGTAATGGCTGAGTGGCGAGTTTTGTTCACGATGTAATCTTCATATGTTAAATGAAAAGATAAATTAGGATCTTTTCAATCTTGAAAATGAACATAAAACTGAAATAGATAAATTTGGTGCTGGTCAATCACACGATCCTTTATTACAATTTTGGGAAAAGGAAAAGTTACATTGTTTTTCACTTTTCTGACAATATTATTTTTCTACCTTAAACGGTTCTAAGAATACTATCTAAATGCACTTTAGAATAACAACTTTGGACTAGTCCAAAATTTTGTTGTCTGTTAATGGGTTAAAGCATTGCGAGTAAACCCGTAGAGCTGATCATGTACTTGACGACATAATCGCATCATTTCATCCATTTATGATAATCATCACATATGAGACAATTATGTATCGTTTATTATTAATTGAAATTCGACCACGTCATTGAAAATGGTTCAACGCGATTAAGTCTGTAAAACACGCCAAGTTTATGTTACATATGTTGTGATTTCCGACAGTATGACTGATACCCGAGGGTGACAAGTGTCGGAGATTGTGGTTGTATTAGAGTTCTCATACAAATGACCGTTTAACCCATTCCCACTCAATGACGCTTTTAGACGCCTCTAAGATAAAAAAAGCTATGGAAAACATTGTGGAAAATGAAGAAATTGCTTGTTACAAGCAATTTCTTCATTATCCACAATGTTTTCTACCGAGAAATTTGAAAATTTTTAAAATTTGATAAAATTGATAAAATTTTAAATTATCGTCTGTAACTTCTTTCAATCAGGACCAGTCTTGCCGTCTGGTGATGGGTTAATCAGGAAAACCTGCGTAAATGACAAAATAGATTTTTATTTATTAAATATTATTATTAAAATTATTATTATTATTTAACCTATTACCAGACAACAAAAGTTCATTAACTTATTATACAATTGTGTCGTCATCAAAAATGCATTTTTCTACGTCATAAAGTGACGTCTATTTTGGAGATTTTCATGGGTAAGGGATAAAGTAATTCTTGTCGAGACAATTTTACTGTATTTGCCCTTTAATGATTCTCCACGAAAACGATTGTAACAAGAACTGTACCAAACCCTTTCACGGTTTGGATTTTTTTGGGTTTTTTTTTTTTGAAATTTTAGAGTGGTTTAATTTGAAAGACGTTGTAAACGACAAAGAAAAGTGAGTATAATTTCAACAAAATAAATCCTACGTGGTAGAAAATAGTGTGATGTAAAAAGAAATTGCTTGTTAGAAGCAATGTCTTCTTTTATTTACACTTTTTCCTAGGTATAAAATCGCATAGACATAAAAAAGGGAGTGTACAGGAAAGGCCAGGTTGAAAAAAATTTCTGTAATTTTTGTAACAAGGGACTGAGGGCCAAAACCTTCCAAATGTATATATCCGCAGTGTTAGAACAAAATCTCGTAACTGCAGCTTATTTGAAAATGTAATTACAAGGTTTTGTTTAAACACGATATACAGTTAAATATTGAGCGGCCTGATCCAGAAATGTATAGGGAACGCCTCTAAGTCTATCCGAAGATATGAATTTCTTTAATATTGCATGTTTAACTTTGCGATTGCTCTACTCGGTAGCCTAACAAAATGAAGCTTTTTCTGATGCCATGAGAACATTGATAATTGTTTCACTAAAAGCTCTAAACACACATTAGGCGTCTTCCTATCTATTAACGCATTGTATTTGAGTGTTGTTGGGCAAACTTCCGCCGCGTGCACGACCGTGACAGTCCGAGCACGGATGCAGAACGCCGCAAACAATTCCGATGACATTTTCAATGATATTAGATGATGAATTCCTCCGAAGTGGCTTTTCAAGTCGGGAAATCAATTGATGACATTTATCTCGTTTGATTATGAAATTATCGTGCATTTTACGGGACTTTAAAGTAAGCTGCTTTCATCTGTAACAGAAAGCGAATCAATGGAAGTGTCACCAAGCGTGAAACCAAATCCGCAGAGTGTTTTTAGAACGGATTCTCAGACATGGAATTGCCGTTATCTGACTTTTGGGAGAGTTCGGGTGTCTGCAGAGACTTTTTAAGATACGCGTCCAATATCTTAAAGAGGAAAAGAAAGCAAAGGTTGGTTTGCCTCCAAGACTTTTATTCCTACAAATTATTAACCCTTGTTTTACAGGAGGTATATACAAAGATCAGCCTGCACATACGTGCAGTCTGATCTTTGTCTAGACCTCCTGCTTGTATTAGATTTGTTTTAAAGGTAAATTTTCAAATGTACTATTGAATCACAATTAGTGCTTTCTGTGCTTTCATTCCTTTGATTTCAATGCAGTTCTGTAGAGGACCTTTATTCAGCATGACAAGGGTTTAGTGATAAATCGCTGGCCACACTGACTAGGACCAACAGGTAGTTCGACGTAAATTAAACGTTTGTTTGTTTGTTTTTTGTTTTGTTTTTTGTTTTTTGTTTTGTTTTTTTCTATGGTAAGTAATATGCAACATAAACGTAAAATGGTTGGATGGCGACCAAAACGCCGTAACTTGGAGTTAAATTAGCTATAGATACGACGTTAAAGCTGCAATACATGTATATGAAAAGGTTACATGGCGCCCAAACACCCACAAGTCAGTTTAAATGAGCTGTAGATACGACATTTATACCACTAAATATAAAAAGGTTAATTGGCGACCATAACGTCGTCACGTCATTTTAAATGAGCTATAGATACGACGTTTAAGCCGCCAAATATAAAAACGTTAAATTGCGATCATAACTTCGTCACGTCAGTTAAGATAAGCTGTAGATACGACGTTTAAGCCGCCAAATATAAAAAGGTTTATTGGCGACCATAACGTCGTCACGTCATTTTAAATGAGCTATAGATACGACGTTTAAGCCGCCAAATATAAAAAGGTTGAATTGCGACCAAATCGTCGTCACGTCAGTTTTTTTATAAACTGTGGCTACGACGCCAACGCCAGCAAACCAAGAAAAATGCTCAACATTAATGTCAAAGTTCAAAGATTATTTTCGGTCTGCAAAATGGATCGGATGGTCGGTCGTCTTTTCGATTCATCTATTGAGCAACATTTGGTATTGATTTTCCAATTTAAAAAACAAACTAGAATTGTCGCAAAGCGGATTTATACCCAGACCAGCATTTTATCACTTTTGTAGGAAAGTTGACCTCTGACCTATGTGACCTAAAATTAATAGAGCACTTTCTTGGATCATTGGCTGTAATTGATAGATTTTAATGCTTGTAGGTCAATTGGTTCTAGAGTTAGAAAACGGACACGAAAAGCTTGACGGACTGATAGACAGACAGACATTGTGAACCATTATACCTCCTATGGGTGTAATGAGGGGGACAGACTCGGTGTTAAATGGGGAAAAATCGTCGGTCAGACAGCAAATTGTCGTAACTACAGCTGTAATAAAGCTGCAGTTACGACATTTTTTCTCGCGCAGTGACTGTATTTATTTGAAGCAGTAGTACACAGAAATTGAAGTTGAAGATTTCTCCCTCGAACAGTGCGCATGGCATTTCTTTTCTCTCTTTTGAAATCGTAATGAAACACGTCTATTGAGAGAAATAACCCTAGTCGAATCTTGCGTCGTTATTTTTTATACAGTATAAAATGTTCTATGGGGCAAGTGGTTTGCGCATCTACGCATCTTAATATTACAGCTCACGTCGTGTCAACAAGGAAAACAGCACGCGGAGTCTGAAATCTGAATAATATGCGCAAATGACAGGAAATTGAAAGGATTTTTTACCCATAATTCCCGACTAAATCGCGGCTAAAGTATCATACCTTTTATTGTTAATTGTTTACACGGCAGAGAAAAAACACGGGTTTTAGATTTAAAAGTCATTAAGGGCTGGTAACTCCAATTGCTCTCTGGATGCAATGTAATTAACCTAATAGATTTACTAATTCCATATTAATAGAATCGCAATCCAACACTTGTAAACAATGGAGTTATTGAATACGATATGAGCATCTATTTCATGTTGTTTTCCGCAAAACAATTAATTAAGTGGAACCCTGGTGCATTTCAATCAGATATCAATCGAACTGTTTTACGAAATCGAACGCAATCAATGTCATTTTAACTCTGACAACTTTTATTGTCTTTTAGACTTTGTTTAACCCTTTCCTGTTAAAACCCTAGTTTTTACGTCCCTGTAAGTTCATAATTGAGAAAATATTGGCGAAAAAGAAGAAATTGCTTGTAACAAGCAATTTCTTCTTTTTCGACAATATTTTCTATCGTACTGATTTATTATTTTCCAAATAAAATTCACTTTAAATTTTTGTCTGCAAACCCTTTGAATTTGGACAGGTCTAAAATTTTGGGAAACAGGAAAGGGTTAAAAACACGATTTTCTTACCACACCAATTGACCAATCACAACTGTCAGTCAAAAGAAAAATCGACCAATCAAATCATTCGGAAGTGAAGTTAAATACCGACATGGCCATCATTTATTTGAAGAAAATGTTGGTTTGTCGACCTCAATATCGTAACCACTGCTAATTTAATCCATCATTCTACTTTTTTTGTTACTTGCTACTTGCCATCAATTTTGAAGAATAACGTAGTTTAAAATCGAAATGGAACTTTTAGTATTTTACTCTTATTGTCTGAATCTTCAATCATTGGATGTCATCGGTTCGATCCCCGGCGGCGGCACATATTCTCTCCAACATCTGTCTCTCACCAATTGGTGGATAATGGTAAACCTAAGTTGGATGTGGAACTGGAGGCTCGGAAAGGATGTGGTGGTAGTACTGGTTTGAGAAATTCATTGTAAGGTGCTCCAACCGTTGTGATGTGACTGATATACTGTTAAAAGTGGCACTAAACCCCATTCAATTAGTCAATCAACCTTATTGTCTGTTCTTTGACACAGCATTTTACGCAAAATCATTTCCTCTGTCTCATTTAATTTAGACAAAATTTAGGGAGGTATTACAAATAATACATTTTTGTAAAACTAATTTCTGGGGTGCTGTGAAAAAATTAGGTTTATATATTGTCAAAGTAGTCAGTACATTTAATCGAGCAAAATGTTAGACTTATCCAAATTCAAAGGGGTTGCAGACAACAATTAAGAGTTTATAGAATTCAAAATTTGTCAATCTTTTCGGTGGAAAACATTGTGAAAAAAATGAAGAAATTGCTTGTTGCAAGCAATTTCTTCATTTTACACAATGTTTTCCCATTTTACTTTTCTTTGGGGCGTCAAAAAGTGTCATTGAGTGGGAATGGATTAAAACACCGAATGGTCCAGAATTTCTTTTTTTTTAATTGAACTAAGTTAGAATTTGTTTCATTCGTTATTTCTCCCCTTGTTATAAAACAAGAGAAAACAATCGAGAAGGGATTCGCATAACAAAACAAGAAAGGCAATACCCTTAGTTTAATTCGTCTGTGTGAGTTATGAGTATATTTTCCCAGGGAAAGAGAAAGACAACAAAATGTCAGTGGAACCCTCAAAACTAGTGCGATTAACAGATAAGAAATCCCTCATTACAACAAATAAAACAGTTAATACTCCGCTACACTTTGGCGAATCTTTACCATCTTTAGCTTCTTTGGTGTACATTTATTGGGCTTTACGTCCATGTGGTATATTTTTAGAAAACATTGTGGAAAGAGAAGAATTTTTTGTACCATTACAACCAATAAAACAACTAATAAACCGCTACTCTTTGGCTAATATTTACCATCTTTAACCCCTTTCCTGTACAGCCCTTGGGTTTTACGCCCCTGTGAAATACTTGAGAAAACATTGTGGGAAAAGAAGTAATTGCTTTTACCATTACAACCAATAAAACAGCTAATGATCCGCTACTCTTTGGCGAATCTTTACCATCTTTAAACCCTTTCCTGTACAGTCTTTGGATTCTACGTCCCTGTGATATATTTTCAGAAAACATTGTGGGAAAAAAATTGCTTGTACCAAGCAATTTCTTCTTTTCTCACAACATTTTCTATCATATGGTATTTTACTTTTTAATTGCACTGACTTTATGTCGTCTGCTTACCCCTTTGAATTTGGACAAGTCTTAAGCTTTTCAAAAAGAAAAGGGTTAACCAAACCGGTATAACTACTGCTTTGCTTACAGAAAATACGTGCGCGGATCACGGTTTTGTCTCAGGAAGGACCCAGCCTGCGTAAGTTTTTTTCATTGGTTTGACGATTTAAGCTTTGCAATTAAATCTAATACATTTTCAACAAAAATAAAATAATGGCGTTTATCAGTCGATCTGCCATATCGGAGGTGAGTGGGCGTGGCCAGCGATCCATCAATACTTGGTCAAATCGAATGAATAACGCAAGACAGCTCGTTCACATATTTTCGCATTGATAAATGTCCTCTTAATGTTTAGTTTTTTTAAAAAAAAAATGTATCGAGTAACAACCCGTAGCCTCATTGTCCGAAACAAGTCAATATAAAACAATTGGTGAATGTTTTATCTGGGTTATTCAGTGGAGTAGTGAAGGATACTAAATAGTTCACGGGTAATTAAGATTCAATTAACACGGCCTAGTTCTACATGTAAGAAATTGAAACCGGCAATTAGCGTGAAACGATTGGAATCTTCGGAACAAACCGATTCGCAGATCTTGCGAGAGATTATGATACTTTACGAGCTTTCATATTCATAGACAGGTTTAATGTCTGCTTGTGAGATTAATTTTTAAGATTTTAAAGTTTTGACCCATTTTCACACAAGATAAGGACTTTGGAAAACATTGTGGAAAATGAAGAAATTGCTTGTTACAAGCAATTTCTTCATTATTCACAATGTTTCGACCCAGGTAGACATTGTTTTTAAATTCTATCGCCTAAGAATTGTCGTCAGCAACTTCTTTTAATGTGTTTATAATTGTGTCGTCTGGTCACGGGTTAAGCATGCTAAATGGATCAAAAAGAATATTTTAACATAATTTTTTTTATATTTCATAATGTCGTCTAAAAATTCTTTCAATTTCGACCGGTCTAAAAGTTTGTCATCTTGTAATAGGTTAAATAAATAATTTGTCTTCGACACATTGTATTCACTAATCTCACAGATTAAGAAACTTTTAAACGTGATGATATTCTACTTGAACAACGGGTACCGAAGAATAACCAATATGAAATCGTGCTTTAACCCATTCCAACACAGCAACATTTTAGACTGGTCCAAATTGAAAGAAGCTGCAGACGACAATATCAAGTTGATTGAATTTGATTTTTTTTTCTTTCTTTCTTTTTCTTTCCGTCTTTTGGGATAGAAAACAATGTGGATTATGAGGAAATTGATTGATACAAGCAATTTCTTCTTTTCCACAATGTTTTATAACGCTTTTTTCTTGAGAGGCGTAAAAAATTGGGCTTGTTTGGGATTGGGTTTAAGTGAGAGATAGGGCTTGTCTGAGAAGGCAAAGTTTACAACAGTGGAAAAGGAAAGAAGATCTTTTGTCCAGCGTTTATCTACAAATGAATAACCATGTGTAATAAAGATTACATTGACTACCTAAATGAAGATTGCATTAAATTCATCCTTATTCGTCAAGTATTCAAATATTGGAAGTATTCAAATATTGGAAGTTTCCTTCCAGAAGTGCCATATAGATTTTCCATATTTTCAACTTTTAGGAAATTGTGATTTACTTTCGCGAACGAGAATACTAGACATACAGGTTTTACGCCGAGTTGAACAATCTGTTAAACTTGAATGAAAAACATAAAATTGTTCGTGTGGTTCCCAAGTATCATAAGTAGGGAAGATTAACCCATCCCAAAACATAATTTTTGAGTGGTCCAAGTTGAAATAATCTGCAGGCGACAGTTGATGGAATTTTAAAAAATCTCTGTCTTTAGGGATGGAAAACATTGTGGAGAAATAGAGGATAGTCGTTTGTCTCAGTGTAAGATCGATTTATATTTCATTGAGTGAACAACAAAAACTATATTTTCACGAGTGGCGAAGCCACTCGTGAAAATATAGCTTTTGTTGTTCACGAAATGAAATATCAATCGATCTTACTCGAAAAACAAACGATTGTTATATTTCTTTAATGCAAAAATTAGACAAAATGCGAATATTATATGACAAATTTTCTTAAAGCGCGTCATTTTGCACGTGACTGCTATGCAACGCACATGATAATGTCACTTATTTGGCTCTGCTTAGATAACGTCAGATAGGGTGGAATGAACGAAAGCGGGCATAAGTTTTAGATAATTTCACTGGATAGGCGTTGAGTTTATCAATGATAATCTACCGTTATTCATCGATAATCCACCTGAAAGCATTAAAGAATGGAGAATCTTCACATTACTGGCGTCATTAATCCTGACAGTCAAAGGCTCGATCCTTTCAATTGTCTTTAGTAAAACTTTGATGTCCACTTCGACCAATAGTTTTGCCTGAAAAGTAGATCCGTGAAAAGTTTGTGGTCGTAGTAAGGAAATCCACCGATGAGGTTTTTTCCATGGTCCAAAAAAAATCTTGGCCAAAATTTAAATCATCTAATCGGGCTCGAACAAACCGTATGGTTTATTGGAAATAGAAACATATTTCCGTTGAAAGCGTTTTAGCATATTCAGTCGAATCTGTCTAACCAGCCATCTGTATTAAGAAGCAACCAGTATAAACTGATTTCCAAACACTACAATCTTAGAAGGGCTCTTTCAAAATTCAAAAAAGTTGCAACAATTTTCAGTCGATGAATAGTTAATATCCTTCGTCTAGTTTGGTAGGAAGCAACAAGCAATTTCTTCATTTTCATTCTCTCTCTCTCTCTCTTTTTTTTTTTTTTTTTTTTTTTTTTTTTTTCAAAAGTTTTTTTTTTTTTTTTTTTTTTTTCATTGGAAGCGCCAAAAAGCATAATTGTGAGGGAATGGATTACGCAAGCGGCCAATGGGTTTCAAATTAAAGCAATTTAAATGAAATTATTATATATTAAGGAAGCAACTGCATTACTGAAGCAAACACATTTTGTGTGTCCTTGGGTGCTTGCTTAATATAGGTTTAACTCTCTGTTTTCCTATCAAGGCGACAATAAAACGAATATTGTCTCTTTAAAAAGCTTACCACGGACCTTTGATAACTTTAATGTGTAAAAATTTACGCAAATCAATTAAAGGTATTATTTACAACCGAAATCGTGTAAACTACCTTCCCAATGACATTTTAGCTACCTAAGTTTACGACAATTTTACCGGCTTTCCCCTGGCACCGCCTTGTTTTATTGCATGTCAAGTTTAAATGGGTAGTGCCATCTGTAAAAGTGTAATATAAGAATTTTATATTATTAGCTAGCAAAGCTTCAGCTTTGATAGCTTAAGTTAACAGACAAAATTTTGAGGTCGTCTCAAAGTTCAACGAGTGCAAACTGTCACTGGAGGCTTAACCACTTAATCCGTTAAATGCCTACGCCATAAAAATAGTTCTTATGTATTTCTGGAATATTGCAAACTCTTTTCAAATTGTAGAGAACTCTGGCAAAAGCGTATTATTTAACCTATTTCCGTTCAATTCCATTTTTAAGCATCTCAAGGAAAAAACAACAACTTTGGAAAACATTGTGGACAATGAAGAAATTGCTTGTAACAAGCAATTTCTTCAATGTCCACAATGTTTTCTACCCAACAAGGGAAAGATTTTCTAAATTCAGCCATGCTTTGCTAGCTTACAGTACTTTCAGTACTTTGATTTGTTACGTCATTGTAGACAGCGGCGCCGGTCGTGATTCGTACACTCGACTTTCGATACTATTCCAGTAACCGGTCGTGATTCGTACACACGGCGTTAGATAATATTTCAGTAACCGGTCGTGATTCGTACACACGACTTTCGATACTATTTCAGTAACCAGTTTAGTACACTTGCCACTTGGTCAAGCAGGGGCCCTAGTAACATATTTTCAGTTTTTGTCTAATTATTAGTTCTGTCTGTCTTTTAGTTCGTGTTTAGTCCATGTTTGACGTGTCATTTGAAATACTTTGATAGTTTCAGTCTGCCACATGTTTACTATGGATTTCTGGCGGAAATCAGTTCTTTCGATTAAAAATTTCGATGTCAAGATAGAATATGCAGGATTTATTAATGGAAGAAAATAAAGAAAGTGAAAACAACATTTGAGTTACAATTCCAAAAAATTCTAGTGGGCGCCTAGTTTAGACTCAGAGCAGTGTGTGCGTGCGCACAGCCCGATCAAGCTTATCCAAGCTGTAGTTACGACGTTTAGGTCACCAACCATTTTATTTTTTGTTACATGCTACTGGCCATTATTTTGCAAAATAACAAAGTTAAAATCGAAGCGAAACGTCCTGTTGGAGTTAATGGGCGGGGCCTAGGAAATAAATGGGCGGTGCCATCGTTTGACCAATTATGGAAAGAACAATTCAGTCAATAAAACCTTTGAATCTTGATAGAAGATATTATTGGGGACACAAATATGATTAGAATGCAGGTGAGAAACATATTTGGGATGGGACGATATTTACTTTACAAGAATTTAAGCAAAATGAAAGGGGAATAGCAAACAGCGTAACATCTGAAGTTGCGATACTGGTACTCCTTCGTCGACAATATTGAGTAAATGTGAATATGTAGACACAGTTCAGGTTTTAAAGTCTCATCCGAAAGAAATCAGAAAAGGAAACTGAAGCCAGACGCCTTTTTGTTACCCTTCGATTCGATGAAAATCGCCAACAATCTTTGCTTTTTCACTCGAGATGGTACAATTCGGATATTTCATACAACAAATGTTTGAAAAAGAAATTGGAACCAGTTTAGATTTATCAGGGTCGGTATTTCTATTTTACATAGAAAAATTGCCGAAATCGAAAAATTCCCACACTTTACAGCCTGCACATCCGAGAGTTTTCTTTTGTGCATGACGTGTTACAAATGTTTCAAGATAATGTTGTCAATATGATTAGTAGAAATTACATCGAAAAAGAAGTAAAACAATACTTTCACATTTGTAAATCGAATCGGTGGATTGCGATGGCAACCCAAGAATCATTCGATCTATCAAATCATTCATCCATTCTGGAAAGGACCTTTTTTTAAATGTCACGCACAGGTTCTTATATCCTTACTAAGCAGTTGCGCTATCTACTTATATATATGTGTAACGTATCTCTATGTGACGGGTACCAGTCTATGATTACCGAAAATAAATTCTAACCTCAAACCCAATTGTTTTTTAATGTGACGGGTACCAGTCTATGATCACCGAAAAGAAATTCTAACCTCAAAACCCAATTGGTTCTTAAACGTTTCAGATAGAATTTTAAAAAAGCTGGCTGACATTTTTACTACTCCGCAGTATTGAAATGTAATTGCCATCTCATTTTTGTCAAATTACCATTTCAAATCCTTCTGTTTAAGTACACGAGAATTTAAGAGGTTTTCTTCTCTTTCTCCTTTTTCTCCTTCTATTTCTTCTTCTTCTTTTTGTTATGCAGATTTCCAGTCTCAAAATTGATTTTTTAATATTTTTGATGCAATTTTTTGATCATGTTTTCGCGTTAACAAGCAACAATTACGATTCCACAAACGTCGTTTCAAACGTATTTCTGACCAATCAAATCATTCATTGGACCGGAAGTAAACTTTGAACTCTGATATTTATGTTAAGCATTTTATTGGTTTGGCGACTTAAGCGTCGTAACTGCAGCTTGTTCAAGCTGTAGTTACGACGTTTAGGTCGCAAACCAACGATTCTTTTTTTTTTTTTTTTTTTTATTCTATGTTCCTGGTAAAACATTTTACGAAATAATTTTTATAACCTCAACTGAATTAAAATGTCTGAGATCATACGGTATGGCCATAGGATACTGCAAGGATATGTGTTCAAGGGGGACTACTGAGAATTCTCCACGTGTACCTTTAGTCCGTTCCAAGGCGAGAAATTGTAGACTGCACCAAAATTAAAGAAGTCACAGACGACTATTTTTACTTGATGACATCTTTGAATTATTTTCCTTCTTGGGAAGTAGCTATTTTGAATAATGAAGAAATTACTCGTTACAAGCACTTTCTGCATTATCCTCAATGTTTTCCAAAGCTTAAGGGGGGGTGTTGTTTGGGAATAGGTTGACGGCTTCGCAGCATAACATCGTCAAATGGTATTCAGTTAAACATCTCATCCGAAAGACAATTTGACCTTTATTATTGAAGAAAGGTATTATTTTTTTTTTACAAAGAAAGCAAAGTAAGTAACCTGGTAAAAGATAGGAATAAAGTCAAAATGTAATTTTATATGAAACAATTAATCTACAAAATGGTTTATATTAAGTACCTTGCACACTGTGATCGCAATTTATAATTCTTTAGCACTTCTCGAATTATAATAGGGCCATAATAGTTTTCCAGTTCAGTACTCCACTTCCTACGGGAAAACAGATGTCTACTGAGTTGTCTGTGGACCTTAAAAAGCCAATATTTGGTACATTTCAGCGAAATAAAGTGACGTCGAAGGTAAAGCGTTGAATTAAAAACCGCTTCAGCTTTTCAACGTTTTGTCTACCCCCGATCCATTGCGAGCTTTAACTTTCTTGACCACACCACCGTTGCGAAGTGTTAAACCATTTATTTGACAAATTACACTCAATATGGGCTTAACTGCGTGTATCAAAATTCAAAAAGTCATTTATCAAAAGTCCAATTAAATACGCATTAGATACTTAACCCATTCAAACACAATCCCACCTTTTTAACAAACCCCCCCCCCCCCCCCCCAGGAAAAAAACTTTGGAAACATTTTGGAAAATGAAGAAATCGCTTGTATCCACAATGTTTCGATTCAAAAAAACGAGCAAAATTAAAATTCCATCAATGTAAAATTGTCGTCTGCGTGCAGCTTCTTTCAATTTGGACCAGTCTAAAATTGTGTTGTTTTTGGGAATGGGTTAACAGTTTTGGGAGTCAAAATCTGAAGAAGCTTGTCCGCTAGTCGAGTTGGTCCTTCACCAGACAAACCCTCCTACTCATTTGATACCGCCCGACAAATCATGTCCAATAAAACAATTGCGGGGAAAGGAAATAACAATCAATCAGCTATTTTCAAACAATAAGTCGTCGTCGTCGTTTTAAAACGACGTAACTACAGCTTGAATCAAGCTGTAGTTACGACGTCTTAGAACGCCGACGACGAAGTGCTACCATGCCAGTCACTATTGTGTTGATTGACACCCTCTCTCTTGTCGTCTGGACCATTTTGTTAGGACCAACTGTTTTGTCTTGTACATTGGTATTAAGGGTTTTGGACAGAGGTCAACACCGATGGAAATTGACGGATCTATAACCACGCCTACTGACCTCCGACAGGGCAGTTCGACTGTGATATCTAACGAGGTTATCTTGCAAAATGATTCGTAAGGGACATTGAACAGATAGCAAACCGTTGGTTGGCGACCTAAACGTCGTAACTACAGCTTGAATAAGCTGTAGTTACGGCGTTTAGGTCGCCAAACCAACAAAACGCTTGACTCTTATGTCGGAGTTCGATGTTCAATTTAGGTCTAAGTGAATTATTTGATATGTCAGTCGACTTTTTGAATGACAGCAGCGATCTATCTATTGTATTGTTGTGTAAATCATTGCCTGGATGAAGTTCGAGTCCCATTTATTTTAGGTTTTTGCCAGATCCCGACGTTTCCTTCTGAGTCAAATCTAAAGCATGTTGTACGGTTTGTATAGTGTCTCATCAAGTTGTACGAAATTTCAAGTGTTTATCAAGTATCGCACTTGTCTTTTATGCCATTATTGTTAATTCATACAAATTTGAGATCTTGTATATATAGCGTCAATCAATTAAAGCGTCTCTTTAACAGTTTTTCATGAAAACTTGATAAAGGGAAAAGAATCTGCTTTCAAAATAGTTAGCAATGCCATTTTCACGATATATGCTCTCTTTTCGTGTTGAATCTTATAAAAAATTCATATGAATTGCTATTCAATATAGTATTCTCCTAATACCGTGCTTTAAAATATCGGAGCCGCGGCTATAGAGCAGTGGTAGCTCCTAGGGTTCCTAGTCAATGGGTCCCGGGTTCGATCCCCGGCCGCGGCAAATAACCTATCCAACATTAGTCTCCAACCAATGCGTGGATAATCGTAAGCCTAAGTGGGATGAGCAGCTGGAGGCTCGGAAAGGATGTAGTGGTAGTACTGGTGTGAGTAATACCAGGAATTAATGATTAGGTGCTCCAGCCGTCGCGATATGACTGAAACACTGTTAAAGTTGCGTTCATCCCAATTCAGTAAATCAGTTGAAACAACGGATATGGAAACCACAAACAAGGTTATATTCGATGAATTTGAATGATTATTATTTATCCGATGAATTCCAATTCCATTCCGGTTGTATTTCGATTCCATTCCGGTTGTATTTTGATTCCATTCCGATTGTATTTCGATTCCACTCCGATTGTATTTCGATTCCGATCCGGTTGTATTCCGATTCCATTCCGTTTGTATTTCGATTCCATTCTGGTTGTATTTCGATTCCATTCCGGTTGTATTTTGATTCCATTCCGATTGTATTTCGATTCCACACCGATTGTATTTCGATTCCGATCCGGTTGTATTCCGATTCCATTCCGTTTGTATTTCGATTCCATTCTGGTTGTATTTCGATTCCAATCCGGTTGTACTTCGCTGACTAATGTGGACTTACGTAATACCCATCGCTTTTTGCTTCTGTCTTTCTTTTTTGAGCTTATGAACAGTCATTTTCATTGAAAAATCAGCTTTATCCCATTCTTTTAACTGTCTGAACGAATTAAAGTAAAGGAGAGCCAAAATGTTTCATCCACGTTCTGTTAAATAGCTGCTTTAATATCATGAACAGCCTAAACCTTTTTCGAAATAAGACGTTTGATTTAAATCTATTTGTTTCAAAACGATTTGGAAATAAGTTCTTACAATTCTTTCGATTCTGCTTACATGAGAATGTACGAGTCCTCGTGTCGAATATTCAGGCTAATAAAAGAACGGGACTCAAGAACGATATGCGCTCTTGGGAATCGAACTCGGGACCGCGATCTACCTTCCGAAAACGGGCACTGCAGACGACAATGGTGGCAAAATGATATTGTTTGCATAAATAAGAATGACGTGGTTTATCTTTAAGGAATAAATCGAGCGCTTAAAGCAAAAAAGAAGCATGGGTCTATACATTGTATACCCATACCATATTTTTGCTCAAAGTCCTCCATAAATAGCTGTAACACCTCCAAGAAAAATATCGCACGTTTTCCAGATTCTCTCCAATTTTCGGCAAACTTTCTCACGCTAAATTTCACAACTCTCATTATTTAGACAGGACCAATGATAGTGCTGTCATGTTTATGAACCTTGATGCTAATTTATTGATTCCACCACTTTGTGGTCATCTAACTAAATAGCCACTGGTCATTCGGTAAATAACCCCTAGTTGTAACAGCTTGCCCATTTCAAAGCCTTGGCTATTCATTAACGATATCCTTTTATTTAATAACAACGGTCAGACTCTTATCCGGGTATGTCTGGCCGTAAAATTGCTTTCGTCTAGAGCCAACTAAGATCAACCTGCACGTCTGTACAATCTGATCTTTTTCAACACTTCCATGTAATTGAATAAATGATAGTTCAAAAAATATTATAGTCAGTATTTACTTCAGCCATTCGAATGCATTATCGTGTTAATCAGAAACACAGAGTTTGCTAAAGTAATAGTATATTGTTAGAATTGGAAATGTTCACCTCTTAGAATGAAACAATTTTCCCATCCATTTTAACAGTGTGAGCATAAAAATTTTTCGTTATGCCCCTAATAAAAAAGGGTTTGGAAAACATTGGTGAAAGTAAAAAATTGATTGTCACAAACAATTTCTTCTTTTTCCAATATGTTCTCTACACTAAAAGACAAAGTGTTTTTTAATTTAGCTATTTGAAAAGTTGGACTGGACCTCATTTCCGTTTGGACAAGTCTAAACTTTTTATATGGTAATGGGTTAAGACAAAAAGCAGATTTTTCTGTTTCTGGTTCTTTGAATGACTATTTTTTGTCCGAAGAAAGAGAAGGGATAACGACCCAAAGCCTCAACGTAAAGCACGTGAAATAACCTCTCTCTATTTGTTTTTAGTGAAAGAGCTATGTCCATAAGTGAGAAATTACGCGTGATATATGGGCTCTGTTGGACACACCGGTCATCTTTAATGTACGGCCAACGGTCAAGTATTTCGACCAAAACCTGTCATTAAAACCTGTTACAGCAATGATAGTAATGTTTGCTTTAACAACTTTATATTCAATTTGGTCGTTAATTGCAGATTAGGGTCATCGTGGCTCTCTTTGCTTTCAGGTTGATAAAAAGGGGTTAGAAAATCCCCCCTTGTCGACCCATCTTGGGTTCAACTTCAAACAGGCCGGAATAAATGACCATGACAGGTTCGAGTAACATATTGCGTCTTCTAGCTGCCATTAAGGGACCAAGTCCGGGTCCCCACTGTGCAAAATCCATCATTAGAAAACTATTAACACTTTCCCTAATCCATTCAAAGTTTCACAATAGTCTTCGCTCCTATTTCTACCCTTATAAGTATTGGAACAAAGTGAGAATAACATTTCAATAATTTATCAACCCGTTATCCGACAACCAGATTCAAAGTAGCTGAAGATGTCAATTCAGAGTAAGTTCCAAGCGAAAATTAATGCCAAAATGGGTAAACTATGCAAGAAAAATAGAATTGTCTCCTTTTCTCGCAATGTTTTCCGTTTGTTATTTTCTTTAGGCTATCCAAATATTGGATTGTAAGGTTATTGGTTAATAATTTAATTTTTAGTTTCGTCCATCAAAAACGAGCGTTCTGATTGGTCGAAAAAAATATTCATAACCCCATGAACAAAATTTTGAGCGCGCAGCGATTGTGTATGCTTCCGCACAAAATAGTCAAATACAAAAAGGTATCAAAATTTGTAAATCCTCTGTTTTTCCGCTCGATGCTATCAAATTATAAAAAATGAAGGGAATAATTTTTGTTTTCATGGAGGTATGAACCGAAAAACCTAATCACACAATGTATGAATCCGCTTCGCGTATTCATACAGTGTGATTAGGTTTTTCGGTTCACACCTCCATGAAAACAAAAAATATTCTCTTCATCTCTTAAATAGATAATAAGAAAATAAGGATTCAACCAGCGGCTGTTTTCATCAATTTTCAGGATGGCCATACATGTACAAAAGTCATCTTTTATTCACCTGTGTTGGAACCTCTCTTTTCATTCTGCTATTTATGTGTAGCTGTTCCACGAAAGATCTATTTCTACTGACGAGTTATTTATATTTTGGTCGTGAAAAAGGAGTTATATTTCAGACGAAATGAAAGATAAATGAGCCTGTGCGTGACATTTCCAACAATTTCGCATGTGCGTGACTCGCACACATTGAGCACCCTGGATAGCCATTCGGGGCAATTAGAACATTCGCTGATTGTTTAAAGAAGCTTTGGGTCAGTATCTATCTGTAGAGCGCAGAGTGAAAACTCTGATCAGACTGTGCGGATGCACAGGCTGATCTGAGTATATGCTTTGCGCACATGTGTAATTGTTGGAAATGTCACGCATGTGCTCAAATGTCGTTTGCCACACCAAATAACCTCAAAACAAGGTCGCTAATTTCGACGCAGATATACCAAACGTCGTATGCAAAATATGTGATTAGTAACATAAACATCCTTGCTAGACGACATGAACGCTATTATTGTTGCTTGTAGTTACGATGTTCAAGTCACAAGCCAATAAAAGTGCTTGACCTATATGTATGAGTTCAACATTCACTTCCGGTCTAAATCGTTGACTTGATTGGTCGATCGATTTGTTTACTGCCTCGATCCGTCAATTTAGAAATAGTAACGGCAATGACAAACAACTTTGTATTATAATTCAGTTTGTTCACGATAAGTAATTTATAAAATCGGCCAAAACAGGATTATTCCACCTGTACTAATACCATATTGATATTGTTTATAAAATGTTGAAGATGAAGGTCTGTATATATCAAATCTATATTATTATATCTATTAAAAAGGGGGAACCAAATGACGTAAAAGGACAAGTGTCCTTATAATTGTTTGTAAACCACTCTATGGTTTAAGTCCAACATAATTAGCCCATGATGACCACTGGGTGTAAAAGGCAGTGATCAGCGGGCAGTCATTACGGACAGTGTGAGAAAGTTGAAGTGCCCTAAACACTTAATTCTCTACCAACGTGGTTAAAAAGTATTATAACCTTGGATTTTGTTAGTATTCATATTTAAGTCCACGGTCTAGTTATAATTAAACCTACATCTGGATGCTTGATAGGGGCTCACAGAGTCGTTGGGTGTGCAAAATGGTGAAGCTGTCGTTACGTCATTTTGTACGCCCAACGACGATGGTAAACCTTTAAAGTATAAGAACAGAATTATGCATTGTTTGCAATCTAAGTCATTCTCAGAAAGTCAGTAAATGCTTCTACGTAAAGTGAAGAGGTTTTCATTTCATTTAATTTCACTTATAATTATTTTACCCGTATATGGTCCGTTATCTGGCAAAACCTGCCTAATTGATATAAAAAACTTTTGTTGTTGTTGTTATTATTATTGTTGTTGTTGATGGTGTTATTGTTCATTTGGGAAGAGAAGGGGTGGGGTAAAAATTTAATGAATAGTGGATAATAAAGGAATTGCTTGTTAAAAGCCAGTTTTCCGATTTTCCACAATGTTTTAAAAAAATCTTGAGGGGGGTATTTATTATCAGGCAATTCTGACCTTATCAAAACATTGGTATTTTCTAAAGTCATTAAGTCACGTCATTTAGGCAGTTTTTTCTGAATTACAAATCAGTTTGTTTTGGTTTGTTGTTGTTGTTGTTGTTGTTTTACAATGGGCTTTACACATAATATTGAATTGAAATTATTTGACTATTAGCCGAAATAAATATCAAACGTTTTTCGCAAGATATATCATCGCCAAAGACTCGCCCAAAGCCACGTTTTGATAAGAGAAGCGATTTAATTCTTAAAGTTCTCTCCAAACAAGGTACATTTGTATAACCTTTCTTTGAACTTTTAAAGATCGGTCTTCAATGGTCCTTGAAATGTGTTTGATATCTTTTTACTGATTTAAAGCGCAGTTGGTAAAGGATATCATATTAAATATTAAATGACAGTAAATTAGGGTGAAGATTTTTCATATTATTGCCGAAAGTGGTTTGTTTTTGTTGTTGTGTTTGTCTCGTTATTTTGTTATTGTTGATGATAATGATTTTGTTATTATGTTTTTATTGTTGTAGGTGAATCGATAAAAAATCGATGAAATCTCGTGTACGGAATCATTTTATACTGCTGCACATAGTAGCTCCACGTAAACTGCCTCAAATTCGTAAAATCTTGATTATTTGAACTTGATATTTAAAAAAAGGAGCCGAAAAGAATGTTTTCGTCAGTGTAGGTTTTATTGAGACTTGAATCGAAAAATCTAACCCTACTTTCTATATGGAACTGTTTCGCGGCATCATCTATTATGTTCAGGTAAAGCAGATTTATACAGAAATGGTGTATGGTTCTTAAATACCACGGGTGATGTTTCAAGAAATACATTGTGTACATAATGAAGCTTGATCATTTTCGGTCCCTTGGTTTTTGAAATATTGCTCAGAAAAAACGAGTGGATTGAATAGGCTTTTATCTGACGGTTGACCGTAGCCATTCATTGTGATGGATACTCTAAGAAATAATCTAAATATGGCATTAGAAAGAATGACGGTTTTCTGTCATTGATATGAAAAACTCGTAACGCTTAATCATCACAAGTAGAATATATCATTTTGTACAACCGTAAGCTTTTTTTTAAAAAACATGATGGCTAAATGCATTACGACATTTTATGCAATAACACGGTGTCGCTTTAATTGACAGGACAAGGTATTTATTAAAATTTGGAGCAATTTCTAAATGTAGGGGTCATCATATCAAGTTCAGCGCTGAAGTAACGTATGAGTTTGATTCGAGTAAGAGGGGTTATCATCATCCTCACGAGTGAAGGGGTATCGAGATCATCTTTTTCTCTAATATGTTAGATAAGTAGAACGTTCGCCTCCCTTGGTACGACAAGATGGGTTATCATAGACGACAAGAGAATGGTAATCGACGGTTTAAAATTCGTTCAGCATAATTACATAGTGACGATATAGCGTCACGATATGGTGTGGGGGGTTAGCTATCAAGTACTTGACCGACAACTTGGTTATTGTATGCAATCCAAAATATTTGCTTTGAATATCAACAGAACATTTTAGAGCAACGGCTGTAAAAATCGACAATTGAGTCAGCTTGCCGGGTTTTGCATGACGGTTCAACCTACCAGCGATTCTAATGCAAATTGAAATTCTAAATTATCTCATATTCAAAATAAGAAATTTGCATGCGACGAATTGTTGCAGGTCATGAATAGTTAGCATATAAACTGTATAATCATATCGTCAATGGGCGACCACAAAGTCGTAAATACAGCTTTATCAAAGCTGTATTTACGACAATATGGTCGCCGAAGGATGATATTCAATAATTTCAAAAACCTATCATATTTGACTTGATAAAGGTTAATAAAACAGGCTACTGTTTAAGCTGTAAGCGATATTATGGTCATTGAAGACCACTCGATAAGTACTTGTGTAGCATATCACAATGTAATGGATATCGTCTTCTATCTCACTTCAAACAGATTGGTCACTTCTTGAGACCAGTTTAAAGATAAAAGGTAGTCTAGCTCGGAGCATATTGCTTTAATAAGTCCAGTAAACAGGATTAAAGGAAAACAAATATCCATTATTTACTTGTTCGTCATTTTGATCGATATTCGAAAGCGAAATGTATAAAATGTCTTAACCCTTGTCATGCTGAATATTCGATTACAGCGTGCTGAACCCGGAATATTCCTGTTTTGGCAGGATGCATAGATGCATAGACAAAGATCAGACTGCACATAGGTGCAGTCTGATCTTAGTCTTCACCACCTGCTTGTCCCTGTTGAGCAGGGGTTGATCATAAAATTAATTGCCCTAAGAAATATTAGTTCTACATAAGAACTTCCAATGCTTGCAGTCCTTTGATTTAAGGTATCTTTTTGAAACAGATTTTATTCAACATGACAAGGGGAAACTATCATTACATGTACAAATTGCCGTGAGGACGTTCTGTGCTATTATCTATGTGCAATCTATCAAGCTCCCTGACTCTTCAGAGTGAAGACCAAAATGATATCAGTAGGTGAGCCTTCTCAAAAAATAGCTGCATATTTGTGCAACCTTATTGTAGCTTGTTAATCCCGACTTTTGTATGTGTGTTTCAATTGATTTCTCGTCGCTACCGCAACACTTGGCTGTACGAGCGACACCCCATGAGGACGGTTAGATGTTACAGGTAGTGCATGGATACAGGACAAAACTACAGATAGTCCCACCTGGTTCTTTGACTTGCTCGATGGATAGCGGCCTCGGTTTAACATCTCACCGAAAGGCAATAATTTTGTTTGTTTGATAAGCTCGTGGATCGAACCCGTAACCTCGAGGTTTGAAATCGATTGCTCTACCACTTGAGCTAATTGGGGCTGACATTGGCTCTGCATGGGCTTCCTATATTTCCTCCAGACCGATATTGCTGAACATTATTTGTCAAATAAGGAGTTTAAATGTCATTCCAAATGTGTTATTTATAGACTAGATATCCACTTGACGTTCCTTGTCGCTATTTAGTGGTGTTAATTTCAAGTCCGTGCCGCCAATTAAAAGCGGAAGATCAAAGTTGTTTCTGACAGGTGTCCCCGGGTTGATTAAACCGTATCGGGTTCTATAAAATCTGCTGTTGACCCCCACGCCCTCAAACGCCCATTCTGGAGCCCATATTTGTAATTCTTACAACCAATTCATACTCAATGGATGACTCATCTATTAAACCATTACCAGACAACAAAATTTTAGACTGGTCAAATTTGAAAGATGTCATAGAAAACAATTTTTCTTTATGAAATTATTTCAAATATATCTTTTTGGGAAAATATTGTGGATAATGAAGAAATTGCTTGAAACGAGCAATTTCCTTTTTTCAACAATGTTTTCTAACATTTTTATTCTTATTGGCGTCAAAAAAGCGTCATTGTGTGGGAATGGGTTAAGATTGGACCGTAGCATTGCTCATTCTAAAATAAGGTCCGATGATAGTCTGAGATATATATCCTCTAAAACCAAAACGGGATTAGCATTATTGAATAATCTAAAATCTTAAACTTGAAATTGTTTAAAATTTGTAAATGATATTCTTACTTTAGAAGGACTGATAAAGAAAGATATTGATACCAATTAGTGTTATTATGATAGAAAAGCAGAGTTTCGTTGCAATTGACTGATCGCGTCCGGGGCAACCCACCTCCTACAGGAAGTTCAACTTAGCTTGAAAACCTTAACTGGGTATCAGTGCTTGATAAGCTGTAGTTATGTCGTTTAAGTCGCCAACCAACCGAAATACCTTTCATAAATGTTAGCCAATGTTGGAGTTCAAAATTCACTTCTGGTTTAGATAAATGATATGATTGGTGTATCGATTTTTTCATTGACGACTGCGAAGGGCCCGTCAATTTGTGACGCCCTATTACAACCGACACGAAGGTTTGTCTGAGATGATAATCGACATAATTTTTTAATGATGAAATCTTTTAAATTTACGGCCAGAGACCATATAAACGGCGGATTGTTGGTCGCTCGTAACAATCAATTGGTCCATTTACCACCATATTTTCTTAAGATAGAGTTTTATTATTACTTCAAATCAATAATACCTTATTCTACTGATAGGCATATGACATTGGCTTGATTTAAAAATAATCGAATTTTTGAATATCTGAAATCTGCGGCCGAACAAATCCTGTTAAATTGATGATTGCTCCTGTCAATCAAAGAATCAGTCGACCAATCAAATTATTCATTTATAACAGAAGTGAACTTTACCCGAAATTCATGCAAAGCATTTTGCTGGTTTGGTAACCTAAAAGCTGACCTTATTCAGCTGTAGTTACCCCGTTAAGGTCGCAATTCAAATATACTGCTTTCTTGTTACATGTTACTGGCCATAAATTTTCAAAATTATGCCGTTTAACCCATTCCAACTCAATCCCTCCTTTTTACGCCCCTCAAGAGAAAAACTTTCAAAAACATTATGGATAATGAAGAAATTGCTTGTATCAAGCAATTTCTTCATTATCCACAATGTTTTCTATCCAAAAAGACGAAAAATTTCAAAATTCCATCAACTTGAAATTGTCGTCTGCAGCTCCTTTCAATTAGGACCAGTCTAAAATTTTGCTGTGTTGGAATGGGTTAAAATGGAAGCGGGACATCCTGTTGGATGGGGCTAGCGAAGTTAGTAGGCGGGACCAGCGGTTAGTCAATTCCAACACAAACATTGGATAATCATTGTGGAAAAAGAAGAAATTGCTTGCCACAAGCAGTTTCTTCATTATTCACAATGTTTCCTGACCCAAAAAAAAACACATATTTTTATAATTCTATCAACTTGAAATGTCATCTGTATTGTTTTCTACCCAAAATGTCAAAATAAATCGAAAAATCCCATCGACTAAAATTTGTCGTCTGCTACATCTTTGAATTTGAACCAGTCTAAAATTTTGTCGTCAGGGAATGGGTTAAAAGGCGAGCCTGGAGACAATAGCAAACCCTTAGTGAAGGGACAAAGTTGGTTCGTCGCTCGATTCCAAACCATTGAAATTGTTTTAGCAATATAGTCGTCCTTAAGCTAACTTATATGTTCTCGCATTGGAATGATTTTTTTGTTTGTTTGAATGGGGTTTAACGCCGCTTTTTACAATGATTCAGTCATATCGCGGCGGCTTCGGCACCTAACAATGGATTCCTGGTAGATCTCACACCAGTACTACCATTACATCCTTTCCTAGCCTCCAGCTGCTATCTCACTTAGGGTTACGATTATCCAACCATCGATGAGAGAAAAATGTCGGAAAGGATATGTGCCGCCGACGTGGATCGAAGCCATGGCACCACATGATTGAAGACTTGGAATCCAACTGTGCTATGACGGCGGCTTCAGTAGAATAAATTGGATCTATACATCAACATTGTGGACAACGTGTGTGTATAGATTGAACACATGCGTTCATTCCGGGGATACATACACGGTTCGTACGAAAAAGAAACAGCGTTTTTACTCTGCTAGTTATTTAGAAATGTTCCGTCAGTTTATTTTAGCAAAAACATGGTTTCTTCAAGATAATTACTGTCGTATGTTTAATTAAATATCCACAAGGAATCAACAATTATGACAACTGACAGAAAATAGGCGGCAAGGATAAAACATGGGGCTTTCGTTTTCATGGAACAATTTATCAGTCCCTTGTCAAATCGCCCGTTTGTTTACAAGATATGATACTCAAAGAATAGTTGGAAATTTCATAAAGGGGGGTTTGGATGTAAGCGGACTAATTATGCGCATACGTCACAACTAACGTCATCGTGACGTTACTGTAATTTTGGCTAGCCGATCCATGATTCTGCAACACTCAGTATATACGAATTTCAACAGCGTTTCGCTAACCCCTTGGTGTAACGAAATTCATTTTTGTCACTTCCTTCTGTTGATTTTTGGTCATATGCAAATGAGGTGTCGACATCTGAAGTCTGATTCGCCTTAACTCTTCCTGAACTCCTTTTTCCTATAAAAAGTTAATTATGCTTATTAGAACACCACGAAGACAATTTCTGTTTCCTATAAACGTTTGAGTGTTTTATAGGCATTTATGAAAACAAAAACTTTTCTAGGTTATAGAAATACCGATATATCGATACCCTCACTCCCACCCCCACCCCCATAATGTGACGAGAAGGTAAAATATGGGCAAATGGGTTGGTTTCCAGTTATCCTTGTATCAACAATTTACGGTTTATTACACTCAATTTGGTGTACAATATATTTTGGTAAAACTTATGCAAGAATACAAAAGCTAGAAAAACTATCAGTTAGTGGTTTGTATGCTTAAATGGAATTTTACCCTTTCCTGTACAAAACCAGAATTTTACGTCCCTATTATTTTATACTTGAGAAAATATTGTGGACAAGTAATTTCTTCTTTTCCCACAATATTCTTTTACCTCACAGGATGGTTTCATTTCAAATTGCATCCAATTTTTATTGTTGTCTGCAACCTCATTCAATTTTGACCAGTCTAAAATTTCAAAAAATGGGAAAGGGTTAATCACCCTGTGGTTATATCACGGCGAAGTTCACTCATTCATGTTCTTTCTTGGTATCATTACTACTCAGCAGGAACTCCGAATGTTTTACCCAAGGACATTCTCGCTTGACCAGTGAACCGGCCGGTATTCGAACCGGAAACCCCCGCCGTCCAAATCACCGAGCCACGCTGGACCCCATCAGTTATTCGAGCTAACTATATTTACATACAGCCATTTTTGTTTCTTAATTAACCTTCTCCAGTTCAATCCCTGGTTTTTACGCCCTTGTTATTTTATGATTAAGAAAATATTTTAGAAAAAGAAGAAATTGCTTGTAAGAAGCAATTTCTTCTTTTTCTACAATATTTTCTACCCTAATGAATGGCTATTTATCTAATTGAATCCACTTTGACTTTTCGTCGGCAAAACTTTTGAATTTGGACAATAAAACAGGGAAGGGTTAAACAGGATATTTAACCCATTCCAACTCAATCATACCTTTACACACACCCAATCAAGAAAAAAATATGGAAAACATTGTGGAAAGTGAAAAAATAATTGTATCAAGCAATGTCTTCATTATCCACAATGTTTTCTATAAAATAAAAAAGATAAAAAAAATCAACTTGAAATTGTCGTCTGCATCTTTTTTTTTAATTTTGACCGCTCTAAAATTTTATCGGGTGGAAATGGGTAAGATAATTGTCCCAGAGAAAAGGGTTCTTGGAAATTTGAGAACTAATTAGCAGCCTTGCTTTTATATCAACACGTCATTCTTTCGTCAGTTTACAAGACTACAAAAACGTCATCAGTAGACAAATGTCAGTTTATTGCCTGGAATATTTACAGTATTCTCGCCTTCCCAAGTTCTGAGATAAGCTTTTAGCGGTAAAAACTCACACGTTGAGAATGTAAACGTCATGTCATTGCTTGAAGACCTTTGCGTAATTTTCTGTCAAAACTGACAGTAGAAATTAGCATCAAAATTAACGAAAGTGCTTCACGAAAAACACTGTAGAAGAAATTTCTTCTTCGTACATCCTTTGCAAATGGCATAATGCATGTTCTATTAGTTTCACTTTCACTTTCTAATATAAAACAACCGGGAAAGTTTTATGCAACAAATACCGATATGTTGTTTAGTAACCAATAAGAAAAAAATGTCACTTAAATAGGTAATATTATGTTACGATAGCAATACAACATCTCGTATTTGCTTTGAGCTGCAGAGGAAAATTATGAATTTTCACGAGACCACAGACTTTTTTTCTCCTGTCTTGTCCGATTTTGTCTGTTTAGAATGTATATTTTTTACTAGAAATATATATAGGAATATAATAAATGACAGTTCTATATCATTTTCATTTGTTAACGTTTTATATCAAAATACGTGATTTATTTAACGTGAACTTTATACAACGTTAGATAAACTGAACTTATTCGAGTTCGTTTTATGGGAGTAAATGTATTTTCCAATAAATAGGTTAAATAAAGCAATTTCGGAAATTAATTTGGGAGTGGGCTGACCTGTCGTCTGTAATCGATTTCCTATGTTGAACAATATGTAACAATATTCTGTCAATTAAACCAACTTAGGGAGCACTTGTTTTGTGTTTACTCTAGTTAAATTCCAAGTATTTTACTAATTGACTTTCCGGTGGGCCATACCTTAATAATTTCGAATCCAATCGATTTTGAATTATAAGAGGTCTAGAGCTTTTTGGAATAGCAAACTAGCAGTGTCAGCATTTATTTATTTATTGTTGTTGTTGTTGTTGTTCTTCTTTTTTTATTTATTTAATTATCTATCTATCTATTCATTTATCGATATATGTATTTACCCTTTTCTATCAGTGGGGAAGCGATCTGTACTTAAAGGCCTTTGTAGGCAATTTTATCATACGATATTGTTAAACCTTTTCTGTTCGATTCCTGGTTTTTACGTCCCTGAGATTTTATACAATGAAAACGTTTTGGGAAAAGAAGGAATTGCTTGTTACACATTTTTTCTTCCTTGAAGGTCAATTACTTTTCGGATTGCACCCCCTTTAAATTGTCGTCAGCGACTTCTTTCAAATTGGACAAGAGTAAACTCTGAAAAAAAGTGTTTAGGATGAAATAAAATTGAGTATTCATGTTAAGTGGGAAAGCTCAAAATTTATACCGTTACGAATATTTTCTCATTTTAACCGTTTTTACCGATAATGTCGTTATCTATTGATTAAAGAAACGGTCGATCGATGTTGTTTTTGTTGTTGTTGTATTTTTGTTTTGTTTTTGTTTAACATGCAGCGGTAATTGGTCAATTCCACGAACTTTTAAGCATGAGGCTGCAAAATTAAGATGAATGTCAAAAATATTGCATAGAAAATGTAAACGAATAAATGTAAAAAATATTCCCATGTGTTGAAAATGAATTGTTTGTAAAGGGATAAAACAAAACCATTCTTAGCGTGGCAACAGTAGCAAAACGTTTCTGCCACCTTGGAAAATCAGTTTTAAATATTGATTCTATTTATTCAAATACCTGAATAATGAATCGGCAGCTAAGTGCCAATAATCAGAGATTATCAAATATTGACATAATTGTGTAAAGTTTTTTTCTCTGATTTGATTTAATTAAACCTTAATTCACAGGGATCGATTTTCTTTCAAGCGTCCTCCCAGTAGTTTGATCCGCCGATAAAGTTTCGCATGCGCAGTGAGTAGATAAGATAAAGAGGCGGGGCTACAAAGATGGGCGTGGTTTCACCTCTCTCGTGAGGAGGACTTCCACTTCAGTTTCCGATACACTGCATGCTAAATCGCTTTTTCGCTATCCTCTTTTTCAGAAATCTTTGTAAAATTATATTTTTCCTTTTCGTAACCAACTGTTTATTTTAATGCGCGAATAATAAAATAAGTTAGAATGGGTTGAATCAGAGTTAGATATTTTTTTATGATTATTTTTTACAGTACTTGTTATTTAAAGTTTTCGCAGCATAATTTATCAACTCGGCAATTCAACTCAGTCAATCTTACTTAACCCATTCCCACTCAAGACCTCCTTTTTACGCCCTATAAGATAAAAGCTTTGGAAAACATTTTTGAAAATGAAGAAATTGCTTGTCAAAAGCAATTTCTTCATTATCCACAATGTTTTCTATCCAAAAAGACTAAGAAAATTAAAATTATTTCACATTGAAATTGTCGTCTGCAGATTCTTTCAATTTGGACCAGTCTTAATTTTTGTCGTGTGGGAATGGGTAAAGCGACTACTTTCATCAAGCGGCCATAATCAAATTCATTTTCAAAAAAAAAACATAAGCTTAAACAATACCCTTTTCACAACTTCAACATCAAGCGCGTCTATATCCTACTAACACAATCCCTTACAATGATGCTTTTTGAGCCCCAAAACAACCGGGGAAACAGTGTGTAAGAAATTGCTACAATAAACTATTTCTTTATTTTCCTCAATGCTTTCTACACAGAAAATTGAAAAAAAAAAATTCATAAACTTTGAATAGTAGTCTGCGAGTTCTTTCAATTTGGACCAGTCTAACATTTTCTCGTCTGGTAATCGGTTAAGTTTGTTACCTTCAATTCAGGAGATCGACGACAAGAAAATGACTAATTCTACAGTGAAAAGGAACTGCATACTGAGATTATGACGATTCCATGCGCAATTGATAAATCGTTTACACGAAATGAATATTATAGTCTCCTATTTCTACGCCCTTTTATCCATGATTGGTCACATCCCGTCATTTACTATTCCAAGCTATACCTGATTACCCTATATGACATTAACCCATTCCGACACAATCCCAGTCAGCCCGATTAGCTCAGTTGGTAGAGCACTTGACTTCAAACCTCAAAATCACGTGTTCGAGCCCTGGACTGACCATATCAACTAACTAACTAATTGTCTTTCGGATGAGACGTTAAACCGAGGACCCGTGTGATGGTGCTATCCACCGAGCACTTGAAGCACCAGGTGGAGCTCTCAGTAGTTTCGTCCTGTATTCCCCGTACCAACTAACCGTCTTCTGGGGACGTCGCTCATATGGGCATGTGCTACGAAAGCGACGATAAATAAACGGATATACAAACAAACAAACAAACACAGTCCCACTTTTTACTCCCCTCTCAAGAAAAAAGGAATGGGAAACATAGAGGAAAGTGCAGAAATTGCCTATAACAAGTAATTTCTTCATTATCAACAATGGGAACTTTTTTATTCGAAAAGACAATGTTTTTTAGAATTCTATCAACTTGAAACTATCATCTGCAACCTCTTTTCAGTTTAGACCGTTCTAAAATCGTTTTTTCTAGTAATGGGTAAACAGGTTAAAACATCTTTCGAAAAAACAGTTTAAAAAGAATTAGGGAAAATGAAATAGAACTTGAGAGTTTGTTTGCTTGGGGTTTAACGCCGCTTTTAACATTTTTTACTCATATCGCAGCGGCTGGAGCACCTAACAATGGATTCCTGGTATATCTCGCACCAGTACCATACCTCCTTTCCTAACCACTAGCTGCTCTTCCCATTAAGTTTACGATTATCCACCCATTGGTGAGAGACAAATCTCGGAAAGGATATGTGCCGCCGCCGGGGATCGAACCAATGACATCCCGTGATTGAAGATTAGGAGTCTGATGCGCTAACAAATATTATAATTTCGGATAGAAAGAAAACATTTTGGATAATGAAAAAATTGCTTGTTACAAGGAATTTCTTCATTTTACACAATGTTTTCCCGATTGTATATTAATTGAGGGCGTCTAGAAGCGTCATTGTGTGCGAAAGGGTTAAACCCATTCCCTATCAGTCCTACTTTTATACGTTCACCAACAGTCTCTTCGTTATCCAATATGTTTTCTATTCCAATTGACACAGAATTTTTTAAATTTCACCCACAAATGTCGGAAAGGATATGTACCGCCGTCGGGGATCGAACTGAGTTTGTATGAGATCGTTTGAAAATGGTTGGTTTTACGACAACCCGAAATTATGCTGCACCGTTTTGGATTGGTATGGCGTCATTGTTTCTATTGATTTCGGAACAGATTTGGACATTCGGAATGTCATTTATGGAAGTATTCTGTAATTCTCAGTGGCTCAAGTCAATGCCCGGAGAACAGCTAGTTATACTGGAAGATGTCTTTCTTTGTTAAGCTTAAATTTCTCGGAAAAAGTTCGTTCTAAATCCTTTTTCAAGATCTTTGAAAAATACTTTGAAAATTCCGGAGTCAAGTAAAATGGCAAGAAGCGCTAGAAAAATAAAAATGTCACCATACAGAATAAGGTTTAGAATCAGCTACCCCGGGTCCCTAGAAATATAATTGCAATAAATGAGACATTCGGGTTATGGAAAAAGCCGTCGTGTTTCGAATTTAACACGTGATTTATTAAGTCTTTTACTCTCCAAGATCGGAGACAAAAAACTTAACTGCTGCGATTAGTTAATATTGTCATGTAAATTGATTGGCACCGATTTCCTTGAATCATGGCGTTTTTCATCCATATTAGGAAACACTTGTGCGGTAAACGGCAGGCCGAACCAAGAAAATTCTTCAATGCTTAACCTTCGATTTGATCAGAAGTATTGTGTTTCACAAATTGCGTCTGTCCGTTCATGTGTCTGTCCAACTCTTAACCAGCAAAACTGTCAATTTCTTGACAATTCCAAACTATTTAACGCATACCCACAAATCCCACTGTTGTTCGCCTCTTATGAATAGAAAAAGAATCAAAAAATGTTGTTGTTTGTTGTTGTTGTTATTGTTGTTGTTTCCCCCTTAGAATGCCACCAAAATTGTCGTCTGCAACCTCCTTGAGTTTGGACCCGTCAAAATGTGTCATCTGGTAATGGGTTAAGGTACAGTGTTCATATTTTAACATAAACATATCTCTCCTACATACTGAACTTCTTATTTGAAGATAAAGGTCATCTGAAAAGGTCAATGTCATCTGATAACAAGGTCTTTTTTTTTTCGCATTTCTTAGAGAGCTTTAGTGTTCCACAGATAAAATTAAATCGAGTTCCATAACCAACCTTTTCTACTAATTTAAATATTTTTTTACTTTTTATATTAAAACATACTAAAAGGGCTATTGTTACGACGTTTAATTTGCCCACGAAAGAAATTGCTTGAAATATATGTCTGAATTTCACCACCGGTTAAGATGAATGATTTGATTGAATAATCGCGATGTCAATCAAAGAATCAATCGACCAATCTAAACATTCATTTAGACCAGAAGTGAACTATGATCTACAACAATGGCCGACATTTGTAATAAGCCAAAAGTTGTAGTAACGACGTTAGGTCGCCAACCAACCATTTTACTTTTTGTTACAAGTTGTTGACCATAAGATATGCAAAAAATGCCGTTTGGTATGAAAGTTAAAATTCCTTTCTGAGTCAGGGGGCGGGGCCAGCACAGTCAGAGGGCGGGGCCAGCGCAGTCAGAGGGCGGGGCCAGCGATTCGTTAATTGATAAGAGCGACTTCGATTAGAGTTGATAAACGTACTGCCCCAAGAAGTAGATTAAACAAGTACTGTTGGACGGAATCAATCACTCACTATAAAATGCAGGCGTCGAAACGTAGTTCTAGGAAACTGAAATTCAAGACATTTCTTTTATGACTAGTCCAAACAGCCTATATGCCCTATCATATTTCAAATGTAATGAATGGTTAAATAATGTGTTTATTATGGAAAATAACAAATTGTCTGGACTTAATTGGTTGAAGTTGCAATAGAGTATTATTACTCTATCCCGGATGAAACGCAGTGTGGCTATTTCATGATAACTGTTACATGAATGGTGACAGACGGATCTTGATTGTCAGTCAAAAACTGGATTAACCAATGAAATCACTCTTTTAAACCGGAAATCATCTTTAAATTTTAACCAGTCCAAATTTATTACGTGACTTCAAATCTTAAGATAACGGGATTGAGTCTTCGGCTGACCATATCAACTAACAAACGTATCAGGCGTTAAAACGAGGCCCCGTGTGAAGGTGCTATCCATGGGGCGCGTCAAAGAACCAGGCGTACCTCTCAGCGGTTTCGCCCTGTGTCCTTGCGATATCCCCTGTAACAACTAACCGTCTTCTGGGGGCGTCGCTCATATTGGCATCTGCTACGGTAGCGACGATAAATGAACGGAAATGCACACATTCTATCGCCTGGTGGTTGTTTGAATCTAGTGTCTAACATCTTTGAGTTTGACCAGTCTTGTTAAATGTTTTAATTAATTGCGACACAACTTTAACCCTTTCCAACTCAACAAAATTTTAGACTGGTCCAATTTGAAAGAAGCTGCAGACGACAATTTCAAGTTCATGAAATTTTCATTTTTTTTTTTTTTCATATTTTTGGATAGAAAACATTGTGGATAATGAAGAAATTGCTTGATACAAGCAATTTCTTCATTTTCCACGATGTTTTCCAAAGCTCTGTTCTTGAGGGGCGTAAAAAGGAGGGATTGAGTGGGAATGGGTTAACATATTTAGTCACTTTGAATAATTTTTCAGACGTCATTACGCGTGCGAAGTAGTGTAACAGGGGCGGATTTAGCTGGGTTCGGGGATTCGATTGTACCTCCGGCTCCACCCACCCTCCAGCCTTAGTATTTCATATTCATGGGAAATTCAATGAGTTATAATTCTCTCAATCTCGCTTAAGCGACCACTTCCATTAATCGACCAGATCATTAAGCACTTTTATAGGAAATCTTTTCTTTAAAGGAAACTCTCTTAACCCATTCCCACTCAAGCCCTCCTTTTTACGCGCCTCAATTATAGAGCTTTGGAAAACATTGTGGATAATGAAGAAATTGCTTGTATCAAGCAATTTCTTCATTATCCACAATGTTTTCTACCTTAAAAGACGAAGAAAATTAAAATTCCATCAACTTGAAATTGTCGTCTGCAACTTCTTTCAATTTGGACCAGTCTAAAAATTTGTTGTGTGGGTTAAAAATCCTGTTGATGGAACTCATTAAAATCGTCGATTCTAATGAGTTCGAACAACATAGGATTAAGCGAGAATTCTGTAATACTTGATATTTGCAATCGAACTCATATGTTTAAGAAAAATGTGCACTATTCGCGTAAGCGACCACTTTTTGGTCGTCCCTGTAGTGATCGCTTAATACAAGGCGTACTGTAATAGGAAAAAGACCCCCAAATTGGTAACAAAAGCTGCAGATGACAATAAAAGTATGTGTAATTTGAAAAGTAACCAACCTACAGACCAGAACATTATGTGGAAAAAGAGAAAAGCACTTGTTACAAACAATTTCTTCTTTTCCCACAATGTTTTCTCAAGTATGACTTCACAGGGGCGTAAAACAAGGAGATATGCAGGAAAAGTTAAATAAATCTTGGGCCCGCTTTTTACCCAATGCTTCCAGATAAAGACCTAGGTATATTAAAGATTAATATTGATCGTCTTTATGATGAACACGCCCCTGTTGACGCCGTGTCTCAAACCTCGCGTCCATCGGTTCACTAGTCAAGCATCTTCAAAAATCAGTCGTCGCAGTAAAACCAATCTTATTTAACCCTATCATTCTTTTTAATTTTAGACTGGTCAAAATTGAAAGAGGGTGCAGACGACAATGAAAATTTAATGCAAATCGAAATGAAACCATCCTATTCGGTGGAAAACATTGTGGAAAAGGAGAAATTGCTTGTAACAAGCAATTTCTCCCTTTTTCCACAATATTTTCTCGAGTGTAAACCACGATGGCGTAAAATCCAGTGCTTGTACTGGAAAGGGCTACGGGCCTGTTACCCTTAAAAACAAAGGGCGTGGTCTAAATTCTGATTCCATTTGAATTCGTCAGGCGGCACTGCACCCCATGGGTCGTTTAATGAGGGAATTTGAAACTACTTTATTTTATATGGTAACATGAGCACTTCCTTGACAACCAATTTAGTTGACCGGATTTTTAATTGAAAGTTGCTTTTTCCGACACGCGCGAAAATGGCACGTTGGTAAACCTAGAACAATAAAAAATAACCGCAGAGCCAGAATGCTCACGAGCTTTCACTCCGGTGAATGAGGCAAAGAAGAAATCGTTAAGTTTGGTTTTATATTACATAAAAAGAAGTCAAGAGGACAGCAGGCCTCCGTATAGACCTAACGTTGGTACTATCAGACTCTTTTACCAAATATGAACATTCAAAAATTACCATTGCTAAATGGCATTTGAAAATAGAGCAACCTATTGCCAAGTATATAACCAGTGATCCGATTGATTGATTTATTGATTGATTGATTGATTGGGGTTTAACGCCGCTTTTAACAGTATTTCAGTCATTTCGCGGCGGCTAGAGCTCCTAACAATGGATTCCTGGTATTTCTCACACCAGTACTACCACTACATCCTTTCCTAGCCTCCAGCTGCTATCCCCCTTAGGTTTACGATTATCCACCCATTGGTGAGAGACAAATGTCGGTAAGAATATGTGCCGCCGCCGGGGAACGAACCCATGACATCCCATAGCCCGTGGTCCGAATTAATATTGAAATCTGTAACTGTGAGAAATCTGGATCAGAAGTTAACTAATGGTATCGTTTAACCCTGTTCATAGTCGTTACTTGGCCGAAACCTTGTAACGATAGTTTGCATTGTTAAACTTGTCATGTTAAATACGGAAAACTCCTGTTTTAGATGGAGGTAAAGAAAAGATAAGCCTACACATCAGTGCAGCCTGATTTTAGGCTACACAATCTGTTTCTCAATTTCAAGCCACAGTTGCTTATAACATTAAATTTCGAAAGACATATTAACCCATTCCCATTCAATCCCTCCTTTTTACACCCCTCACTAAAACAGCTTTGGAAAACATTGTAGAAGATGAAGAAATTGCTTGTAACAAGCAATTTCTTCAATAACCACAATGTTTTCTATCAAAGAAGACGAACAAATCTAAAATCCATTACTTGAAATTGTCGGCTGCAGTTCATTTCAATTTGGACCAGTCTGAAATTTTGTTGTGTGGGAATGGGCTAACCCAATGCATTTGGCCCTTGTAATATTCTTAAAGCTATTCCGAAAGGGATTGTATGCGGTGTGACAAGAGTGGCCTCAGCTTTCGAAGTTTTGACCCATTACCACTCGTTGAAATCGTAGACAAGTCCAAATTATAAGGAGTTGCAGACGACAATTTAAAGTTTATGAAATGTTAGATTTTCAACTTTCTTCGTAGAAAACATTGTGTAGAATTAAGAAATTGTTTGTTACAAGCAAATACTTCATTGTACACAATGTTTTCCGAGTTTGTTTTTTTTTTTTTTTTTTTTTGAGGGGCGTCCAAAAGCGTCACTTTGTGGGAACGCCTAATCACATGTAGATACTCATCTTGACGAGTACGTTCTATTCTGTTCTAAAATAAGACCCGTTATGAGAGACAGGACCGTCTAGGAAGTACGAAAGGCATCGGTAGATTGCTCAATTTGATCAGGAGAATTATGTGATTGTCGGTGTGTGACTGAAATATCGTAACTTTATCTTGAATGAAGCTGTAGTTACGACATCTGTTCGCCTGCCATCGCTTAGCTTTATATTCATTTTAAATACCAATCACAAGTGGCCTGTGCAACAATCGATTTCTATTTTAATAATTTGTTTTAATCAGAAATTCCTTAATGGACAATCAGTACTTAACCAATTCCCATACAACAAAATTTTAGACCAGTACAAATTGAAAGGAGCAGCAGACGACAATTTCAAGTTGATGTAATTTTAATTTTTTTTTTTCGTCTTTTGGGCTAGAAAACATTGTGGATAATGAAGAAATTGCTTGATAAAAGCAATTTCTTCATTTTCCACAATGTTTTCCAAAGCTCTTTAATTGCGGGGCGTAAAAGGAGGGCTTGAGTTGGAATGGGTTAATGTGTGACTAATGTTCTTGTGTGATATATTAAAGTTAAAAAAAAATTATCGTGTTTTATGTAGATGTTTGAAACTGACGGATCGCGTATGTCAATCTTAAATTGGTAGACCAATCAAATCAAATCAAACATTTAGACCGGAGGTGAAACTTAAACTCCAATATTAGTCGACATAGAGCGGATGTAATAACCCTCAGAAAAAAATGGCCAGTCGAATGATGTTTTGATTAAGGTTTATTCCGGAAAAAAAAAGATACAAATGGCTTGACGGCGGTTAAATCCCGGCTCCCATTTTGGGGGGCGTGGCTTGATCGTCGACGGGCTTAATCATAGATAATCATTAAAAAGATACTGATGCAGAATGTTAAAAAAAATCTCGCTCTGTCAATAATCAAATCAGCTATCCCCTACCACGTATACATATATATATATTTTTCAATTACATTTGTAATTCCAATGTCTGAAAGTGACATATAGGCCCATGGGACCGGGTGTTCATATATTTATTTTATTTGTTGTACTACATTTCATTATACACATGTCACTATAATAAAATAATTACTTACTTACTTACTTATAGTGAAGTATTTCTGTTGGTTTGGAGAATTGGACATCCTATTGTCAGTTACATGCTACTGACCATAGATATTTCAAAATAATGCCGTTTGCTATTTATGCCGAACTTCCTGTTGGAGGTCAGTGGCCGCCGGGGTCATCAATCCGTCAAGTCTTTATATACAGTCGGAAATATAGGTAAGAAACAACGTTTTGTATTTTTGAGGGGCGGGCATTGGGACAAATTGTTGATATACTCTATTACATGGAGGTGTGAGTATTAGAAAATAAGGTACGAGTATTGGTGACGATTCATTCCTAATTCATAAAAGAAAATGGCTTGGTTAGCAATTAAGGAGCATAAACTGTCTATTAAACTCGAAATGGGTCCTCCCCTGATGGAACAACAATGGCTCTATACTGCTAATATTGATAGTCTATTTTCATTTTTTGTTTATTTGAAGCAGTTTTAATGGGTTTTTTTTGTGTGTGTGTGTGTGTGTTTACAATGCATTACTCTGTCAAACGAACGCGTTTTTGCTTCTGTTGGGCCTAGCACAGATTAACGAGGATAACTGCTTTTTCGAGATATGTTTCAGAAAGTATGGAGGCCCTTCTTTGCGACTTGTGTTTTATAAAACGTCAACGATGAAGGAAAACGACTACATGCATTCCAAACTCCCTAGGTGGTACTAGTAATTTGGTGACTCAAGGTGCATTTGAATTCTTCTGAACACTTTTTTAACCCATTCCAACACAGCAAAATTTTAGACTGGTCCAAATTGAAAGAAGCTGCAGACGACAATTTCAAGTTGATGGAATTTTGAATTTTTTTGTCTTTTTGGATAGAAAACATAGTGGATAATGAAGAAATTGCTTGATACAAGCAATTTCTGCATTATCCACAATGTTTTCCAAAGCTTTTATCCTGAGGGGCGTAAAAAGGAGGGATTGAGTTGGAATGGGTTAACTAGTTTAACCCACTCTAATAAAAAAAATGACTTGTCCAAACCGAAAGAAGCTGCAGACGACATTTTTACCAGTTGGCCGAATTTCAAATTATTTTGCCTTTTTGTCCAATGATTTCAAAACATTTTTTCTTGAGAGGCGTAAAATGGAGGGAGTGTGTGGTAATGAGTTAAAAGGTTTTCAACTATTCGAAATGGAGAACAAATATTGTATTCTTTGTAAACGGTTTTATTTCTTTTCTCTTTTTTTCTGTTTTATTTATTAAGTCTAAAAAAGCCTTCATATATTCGAATCCTTTTCATATATTTTGTACATACATCTCAGAAAAAAAGTATACCTTTCTATTAAGAGTTTAAGGGTTTATGACAACAAAAAGTATAAAGAAAATAACATGATAAGCAAAAGATTTTTGGTGGGTTTTTTGTTGTTGTTGTTGTTGTTGTTGTTTTCAATATTTATGGTAGCGCACACCTAGTCTGGAATATCACAGTGTGGTAACACAAGAACAAGAAATGCCTTTTCGACAATATTTCCATTATTGTAAGGTTAAACAATAGCCGTCAGAGACGGATTAAGCCTCCCGAATAAGGTTTTGTCACAAAATTGTATGCCATTATTGGACAAAAACTTCTTATTGAATGCAACTATAGTTTGAGAGTTCAGTTCACAAGAAATTTGGAAGTTTGACAAACATTGAAGGAATCTGTTTGGCTTCACAGGCCTGATTCTAGTAAAAGTCAATATTATCATATGGTAAAGGGTTAAACATTTTACCTTGACCATCAAAGTTATCAATGGAAAATGTCTACATACAAAAAAAAGAAGACTAACCTCAGTAGTCTTACAGAAAGAATAGACTGATTTATTTTAGAGTAGGAAATATACAAAATGTAAATCTACATGGCATTAAGCCCCCTTTTAGCATGATAAGGTTCATTGAGTCAAAAATTAAAATAAACATTAGGTCATGTAAAAGCAATTCACATGTGAATTATGAAGGCTATATCACTTACCATTGTAAACTTATGGACATTGTTAAAGCTAAGATTTTCGACATTTTGACCTTGGAAATGACCTTGACCTTAACAGATGACCATGAACTTAATACCAAAAGAAAGGTCATGTCATAAGCAATGCACATGTGAAATATGAAGGCTACATCACTTACCATTGTAAACTTATTGAAAATGTAGAAGTTTAAAATTTTGAAATTTTTACCTTGAGAAACGACCTTGACCTTAACAGATTACTTTGACCTTAGTACCAACAGAAAAGTTTTGTCTTAAACAATGCACATGTGAAATATGAAGGCTATAGCTCTTATTAGTCATAGTTATGGCCCCTTTTTCCATGACGCATTTTCTTTCCGCAAATTTCAAATAGTTTACGGTCAAGGGCATCTTATTTGCTACTCAAATATGAAATTTCATCAAATTCTGACCATTAGACTAGGAAAAATTTGAGAAAAACTTTTATTTTTCCCTAAGTCCCCTTTTCCGTGACGAGGCCACAAATCCGAAAACCGGGAAAAATGCATTGGCATTATATCACAGGGAGTTTGCATGGTAAGTTTCATTTGATTTGGTCCAAGGGTTATGGAGAAATCGCTCCGAACGGACAGATGGACGGACGGACGAACGAAGCGGCGGCTATATGCATTCCCTTCGGGCAGCATAAAAAGTTTGGGTTTTTTTAATGAAAGCACATTTTAAACATTCCAATACGGATTATTTACGCCCTTTTGGAAAACATCTGCATTTAAAATTAATTTATCAGCCATCGTTTTTATCGAAACTTAACATCTGATGTATGAAAATACCTTATCATATCCCAGTACAATCCCTGATTTTTACGCCCCTGTGATATTATGATTGATATTATACTTGATAAAACATTGTGGAAAAAGAAGAAATTGCTTTTAACAAGCAATTTCTCCTTTTTCCACAACATGGGATGGCTGCTCTTTGAAGTGTTACTTTATTATGTTGTCTACATCCTTTTTGAGACTCCAACTGCTCGTACCACGAGGTTTTGGTAAAATATCGACGGTACGTGAAATTCTTGGAAATATGAGACAAAGTCTCATGCTCAGTACATATTAGACCTGGCTTGCGAAAGAGGACATTTTTAAGTAAGTCCTTTTTTTCGCGGTGCTTCCTTTCCTTTATATAACCTGCTCCTTTAATGAACACTAACTCATTTAATCTGGACTGTTCGATTGGGCCTTCCTATATCGCCAGAAAAGCTTTCGAATGCAGTGGGTCGCAATAAGTTCTTTCTATACAAGGAAATAGGTGTGCAATAATGGAATATTGTACAATATAGGAACAATAATGGTAGAAAGTGTAATTTTGACTTGTGACCTTGGCAAAATTCTTACACAGATAGATAGACGTAATTTGTCATTTTGGATCATCTGAAATCTTTGGTTGTAAATTCGTACCTTTTGATTTGCTAGCGAAAGATAGTAAAATGACGTAGTAAATACGTCATTTTATCGTATTCCTAGCTGTGAAATCCTGGGATTTCCCAGGGTAATAAATTTTGATTTCATCACTAGTGATGATATCAAGTTTCACTTCGAAAATCGGGAACTACTTTTATTTCGAAAGGGCCAGCTTGCCCGGTGACCTTACATTCAATTTCTTAGGCTAAAAATCAACTAAAACAGTAAAATAAAAAGAAATTAACAAACATAACTACAACACTAAAATAACCGTTTTGTAACTTGTTAACAACTGATTTTAAACAATATCGAACCTGGGTGTTTGTCTTATCACTGATTGACTCAAGCAATCCATAATTTTCCGTAGCGTCCGAAATTATTCCAGACCTCGAATACAGATAACATTGCAGTTAAAATGATAGACACTCAAACCTAACCCGCATGAGCCTGTTTTGTACGCCCAAGTCAGGAGACTGAGTGATCACAGACTGCCTAGCCTATGAATATAAGCCCAAGTCTTGAATGGTCGATCGATGTTCGAAATATCCCGGGGCCTTTAGATCGACGATAAGATTGTGGGGGTACACAGTATACGTTTCGTCCAAATCATTTTCGTGACAGATGCAAATGTCTTAGTGTCTTAAAATACGGACTTTTCCTAAGAAATTCCTTTTAAACCCTTGCCAACTTGGAAAGGCAACCCAAGATGGCGAACAGAAATATTGAAAACAAAATTCGTTGATATTAATGCGCACGGTTCCCAGGGCCGAAGATGACGCATATGATTGAAATAAATAGGTAACGGTTGAAAAATGAAACAGTTTCGAATACAATAAATAGAATAATCAACCTGTTATTTTTGATAAGAAAAATCTTTCACTCTAATATGCTGTTATGCTTTAGAAAAACCTGTCCTTCGGACTCGTTTTTCAACGCTTAACAAAGCATTCGAGTGAGATTTTTCATATCAAAAATAACCAGTTGATTATCCTCTATATAACGACAGTAATCACAGTGAAAACGAAATGTTACGACGTCACCCTAGAAATCCCGACGTCGTTACGATTCCAAAAAAGCAATTTCTCCATTTTCCACAATGTGTTCTGAAAAATTTCTTGGGGCGTCAAAAATGCGTCATTGTGTGGGAATTGGTTAAACAAGAGCACCACAATCGGTTGCCTACGCTCGGCGGGTCAAGTCCTTGATAGTGAGTAAAATTTCGAAGGCGAAAATGGGGTATAATTCACTCGAAGATGCATTTAGAGTTATTCCTCTATGTTGGTATAGATTGCTCTATTGATAGTGAACGACTTGGCCATAGCAAAACCCCGGGTTTTCTCATAAAAATATCCTAAAAAACTAATCACACTGTATGAATACGCGAAGTTGATTCATACATAAGTATAATTAGGTTTTCGGTTAATATCTCCGTGAAAATAAAAGGTAGTCTCTTCATGTCTTATAATTCAATAGCATCGAGCGAAAAAGGCAATTCAATTTTTGATACTTTTTTGTATGGAACTATTTTGTGCGGAAGCATACAAAATGGCTGCATACTCAAATTTTTGTTCACGGTGACATGAATAATTGTCATCAACCAATTTAAACGCTTGTTTATGATGGACGAAACTTTAAATTGAATTATTTAACCCATTCCCACACAATCCCTCCTGTTCGTGCCGTTCAAGAAAAAAAGCTTCGGAAAATATGTGGAAAATGAAGAAATTGCTTGAATCAAGCCATTTCTTCATTATCCATATTATTTTCTGTCCAAACGGACGAAATAATTTAAAATTCCATTAACTTGAAATTGTCCTCTGCAGCTTTTTTCAATTCGGACCAGTCTGATATTTTCTTGTGTGGTAATGGGTTTAAAGAGAACAGAACACTGCAAAGACCAGTCGTTTCGAACGCATCCCTGGTGTCGCCTGTTATCGGTCGGTGAAGGGTAAATTAGTTACGGGAGATACGCATTTCGGTATTCAGAAGGTCAAAACTACCAAGTCACATATTTCACTTAAAATGGAGGGTCACGTTGACAAACTTGGACTCGAATAATAAGACGTCACCTCTCTAATTGCAGTACATCAGCCTTGTTGCCGATAAAAAAAATCTGATATGCCGGGTATCGTCATCTTATGAGCAATTAACAACAACAAGAAAATATGGTAAGATTTTTTTAAAATGTGGCTTTCTCACCACTGCACTTCCATGCTTGAAATATGTTGTTGATGGTGATTTTTTTTTTTTTTGTTGGTTTTGTTGTTTTTGTTTGTTGTTGTTGTTTTAGCATTTTTCTTTGTCATTATTATTATTATTATTTATTATTATTTATTTGTTTGTTTTTTACTCTCTTTTTTTTGGGGGGGGGGGTCCTGGGCTTTTTTTATGTTTTTTGTTTGTTTGATTTGTTTTGTTTCGTTTTGGTTTTTTGTTGCCGTTTTTTTTTTTTTTTTGTGTGTTTTGTTTTTTATTTCCTGTCTGCAGCTTGGGGTCTGTTTGTTGTTCTTGCTATATTCAATCCTTGTTGACTTTTCTTCCAAAAATTCTTTTAGTCTATTTTTCTTCTTTAAGATAGATTGAACGTCCCCTTGGCTAGAACCATGTCAGTTTTATATATGTCGTTATTGTTATTACAAGGACCGAACCGGCTTTAGTCGAACTATTAGTTTCTACAAGTACTTTAAAATTTGTCCAGAGGGATGAAATGGGAGGCAAGCAGTGTCGACAAAGATCAGCCTGCATGTGTATTTGAGCCTGTGCATTAACATTTCCAACAATTCTACAAGTACTAGTAGGTGAAGCCCAGACATTGATCAGCCTGGGCAGCCACACAGTGCTTCAAAATTTTCTTCTTGTTCTCTAAGGTAACTTTGTGTCGGTAGCTATCAGTAGGTCGTAAAGTGAAGACTAAGATCAGACTGTGAAAGTGTAGTAGATGCCGGTCACGTGACTTCTTTGTAGGTTAGTTTGCCTGCGCAGCCAGAAAAAAAAAAGATATCCTCATGCATATAAATCACAATAATTGTTGGTTTGCATTTTGATTTGGACAACTTTTAACAAATTGAAACACATTTCAATAGGCAGACGATCGAACCCGCGACCGTTATGAGTTGATTCACAGACTGAGACCCCTTGTTCATATGGTTGTAAACAAGCCAATCTCAAGAGTTAAAAGAAAACATCTTCATACGAGTCCCTGCGCAGACCGCACCGGGTTTTCAGATTTATGTTAATAAGGTATTTCATTAATTGGATTTTCGCATGTAAAATGTAAATTTTCGCTTCAATTGAATAAAATTACCGGCTCTTGACACTAAGTAGTTGAATTTATATTCATGTAAAGTTAAATGAGGAATGAATTATGTGGTGATAGATTATTTATAAGCAGGATACTTAGTTAATGATTGGGATTGAGTACGTGTCTTCTCCCCGACATACCCTTAACTTTGTCGTTTAACCACCGTATCATCGAATTATTTCATTTTTAGTTTCGTCTATCAAACACGAGTATTCTGTTTGGCAAAAAGATATAAATAACTCAATAAACAAAATTTTGAGCACGCATCTATTTCGTATGCTTGCGCACAAAATAGTACCATAAAAAAGGTATCAGAATTTGTGATATATTTGCTTTTTGCTCGATATCATTAAATCATAAGAAATGAGGATGATTCTTTTTGTTTTCATTGAGATATGAAAAAGAAAAACCTAATTAAACTTTAAATTAATTAAACAGTGTGATTAGTTTTTTTGTTTCATACCACCATGAAAACAAAAACATATTCTCTTCATCTCTTAAATAATACTACATATAGACTACATTTACGTGTCTTGTATACAAATTTCAATTGTGACAAGTCCATGTGGTCTTTACAGGCGCTTAGACTAACATGCTGTCAAACACAATAAGTTCAAATCTACATGGTGCCCTTCGGAACTTGGTCGTCTCTCTTTGCAAGATATTTAAGAGCCTAAAATGGTTGTCTGAATACATTGGGGGTACCTTGGCTATGGAACCTGGCTAATCTAACTAAATGTATATCGTAAAGTTTAAAAGATAGGCTAGGTCTGGTTATCTAAGCTTTTTATTGGCTCAAACTAGTGGCGAATTTTCCGGGAACCAGTTATAGGCGGATTTATTTTATCAAATGTAGTACGAACATATTAGACGGGAAAATGTGATGTGCAATTTTCGTAAGACCTTTGATGGGTAAGGAATACTATGTAAAATAGACCGTGTGCTGCATTCCAGTCTCGTACCGTAAAACTAGCCTTTTTTTTTGGGGGGGGGGGATGGGGATAGGGTGTGTGTGTTTTGTCGTTGTTGTTGTGATGGTGGTGGTTGCGGTGATGGTGGTTTTTTGTTTATACCTATATGCTACGTTTAATATGCAAGGTAACATACAAGTATGTAATCCAAAACTGTCTGTCTATAGGGAGCAGATGAAAAAAATCACAGGCTTACAACGCCACCCGAGAGTACTCCAAAATTGTGTTCATCCAAAGCTGATTTGCCGACAACAGATGTTTAATCCTAATTTTTAAAATCAACAAGAACAAGAACGGGTTTTTCCCTGTAGCTAGAACCAAATCTCTTTACTTGACGACAGATTTTTAGACTGGTCCAAATTGAAAGGAGCTGCAGACGACAATTTAGAGGTTATAAACTTTAAGATTTTAAAAACTTTCTAGGTAGAAAAAAAATGTGTGAAGTGAAGAAATTGCATTTTACACAATGTTTCCCAGGTTGTTTCCTTGAGGGACGTCAAAAAGCGTCATCGTGCAGAAATTGGTTTATCGGATTTCCGTGAAGCAAGTGTCAAATAACGAAAAATGAGAAACATAGAGGACAGAAAAAATATGGGAAAGGGAGAATTTTTTCTGTCTAAAGCAATTTCTCCTTTTATCCTAATTTACTGTTTCCCTTCAAAATGCGGGATGGAATAGTAATTTGTTAAGATCCGTAATTTTACGAGTGAATGCTGAAAAAATGCTTACCAATACGCTATTTATTGCCTGCTAGAGGATTCTAACAGTAATTTTCTGATTTAACCCATTACCAAATGACAAACTTTTGGACCGGTACAAACTCAAAGAAGATGCAGATTATAAATTTATGTTGAAACAAGCAATTTCTTCGTTTTCCACAATATTTTATAGCATTTTCCTTGAGGGGCATAAAAAGGTAAGATTGTGTGGGAATTGGTTAATTATAAGTCGCGGTAATAGCGTAATGGAAGCGCGTAAGACTCCTGGTTATGGGGTTCCGGGTTCGATCCCAAGCCGACATTTGTCCCCTGCCGATGGTTGGATAATCGAAAGCCTAAGTGAAACGAGCAGCTTGAGGCTCATAAAGGATTTTGTGGTAGTGCTGATGTGAAAAATTCCAGGAATCCATGGTAAGGTGCTCCAGCCGCCGCGATATGACTGAAATGATCTTAAAAGTGTCGTTAAACCCCATTCAAACAATCAAACAATTCATTCAATTCAAAGAACGCGTACATTATAGAAAAAAAAACTATATAAAAATTCAAATGAAAGAAAATTACATTAGTATAATATTATATAGAAAGAGTGGTATTTATTTCGGGGTGACGCGTTTGTTGTTATTTGTAATGGCAAATGTCTGAAATATTAAATAGGCCACATGGTGGGTTGGTCCCGTGTCAAAACGCGATCTATTACCCATAGTATAGCAGAGGTTAGGGAACCAATTATAACTTAAAATAGTTGGGAACCAGTCAAGTGAAAACATCCCATCTGGGAACAGTAGTAATACATCGACCAAGTTCTAACTGCGCGTATGTTGTCTGTCTAGAGTCGATGCTTTGATCAATAGGATTTTTCCATTATACTAAATGTTCAAGGGTGTAAAAAAATGGCGGTGCTTTTAACCCATTACCAAACAATTGAATTTTAGATAGATGGACAGACAGATAGATAGACAGATAGATAGATAGATAGATAGATAGATAGATAGATAGATGGATGGATGGATGGATGGATGGATGGATGGATGGATGGATGGATGGATAGATAGATAGATAGATAGATAGATAGATAGATAGATAGATAGATAGATAGATAGATAGATAGATAGATAGATAGATGGATGGATGGATGGATGGATGGATGGATGGATGGATGGATGGATGGATGGATGGATGGATGGATGGATGGATGGATGGATGGATGGATGGATGGATGGATGGATGGATGGATGGATGGATGGATGGATGGATGGATGGATAGATAGATAGATAGATAGATAGATAGATAGATAGATAGATAGATAGATAGATAGATAGATAGATAGATAGATAGATAGATAGATAGATAGATAGATAGATAGATAGATAGATAGATAGATAGATAGATAGATAGATAGATAGATAGATAGATTCTTTATCTAGACATGTACATTACATACATCGTCTAAGTAAACAAATGTACAAATATTCAATAGACTGGTCCAAATTTAAAGAAATTACAGATGAAAGTTTCAGGCTTTAGAATTTGTTGTCCTCTGCAGTTCAAAATATAGTGGGAAATGAAGAATTTGTTTGTCACTAGCCATTTGGACAGTCAAGGGGTGTATTCAATCGTTGAAGTTTGAACTAGCTTAAACCGACGATATCGTGACCTCACCGGGATTTATATTCGCTAGCCAATTTTTGATTCAGTAAAGACCATTTCAATACTATTGTACAGAGTTTATAAAAATGTGCACACTTATTTTTGCGGTTACCCATTAATGTGAAAAACAGATGCCATGTTGGGTTGATAAAGCTTTGTGAGAAAAGGAGAAATTGATTCTTACAGGCAATTTAAAGCTTATCAATTTTTGGATTTTTACTTTTGGGATAGAAAAAATTGCGGATAGTGAAGAATTACCTGTAAAAAAATTTTCACAATGTTTTCCAAAGCTGTTTTTCTTTCGGGCGTCTAAAAGCGCCACTGAGGGGAATGGGTAAACGCTGTTTATTCTTCTATGACAGATAACCAATTTTTTGTTAAAACATAATATTTCCTCAATATCATGTAAGCAACATTGCGCACTTATATAGGTCGAATTATGAATGATTACTAATATATTAGCATTCATTGGAAAAGAGGAAACTATTTTTTCTCGACAACTCAGTTCAGTCAATTAGATAATTATGAATATCGATTTCAATCAATTCCATTAACACAAAAGAATCTATCGTAGACTTGTACACCTGTTGGAACAATATATAGATTGACGGATCGTTAACCACGCCCCCTGACCTCCGACAAGGCAGTTCGACTGAGATACCAAAAAGACATAAGCTTAGGCCTATCGTACATATTTAATCCATGTCCACTAAATCTCGCTTTTTTACGGCCATCAAGGGAAAATGCTTGAGAAAAACAATGTGCAAAATGTAGAAATTACTTTTTATAAACAATTCTTAATTTTTCACATTGATTTCTACCAAAAGAGAAGGAGATACTGAAAGTTCATTTAACTACAAGTAGTCGTCTGCAACTTCTTTTAATTTGGACAAGTATGATTTTTTTTTTTTTTTTTTTTTTTTGCAATGTGTTAAAGCCAGGCGGAGTTAGGTACTATATATGCCGTCTGGGGTGCAGGGGTTTAAAATTGCAACCAAATCATCACTATTCCAGAGCACTCAATTATGCAAACGGACCGGGGAAAGTTTTTATGAAAAGCTGAATTCGTGATACTTTGGAAGCAAATTGACGACGTAACATCTCAGGATCATCCCGTTTCTTTATGGAAAGAACAGCTAACCCGAGGCCGAGAAGGTATCGAAGGTCGCGAGTTCAGGTCTCAGGGACATATCATCGGGCAAGACTTTTAAGATCCTTAACCCATTCCCAAACGACAAAAAATTTAACTGGACCAATTTCGAACAGGCTGCAGACGGTTTTTAAAAGTGTGTGTAAATTGAAAAGTAAAGAATACAAATGCTTGAAAACGTTGAGGGAAAAGGAGAAATGGCTTGTTACAAGCCATTTCTCTTTTTCACACAATGTTTTCCTCAGTATTTATTTACAGGGGCGTCAGAAGACGTTATTGAGCGGTAAAGGATTAACCTAACTTTTATGATAGAAGGAAGAACATGAACTGGCGAATTTAGTCTTGATATAATTGATCAATATTGAAACCCACACAAACAAGCGGCCAATGTATCTTCCAGCATTCGTGAGTATGGAAATACTTTGTATATCTTTGACGGATTTAGACACAAATATATGGTTTGTTCCAATTTGAATTTTATGTAACTACAAGTGACTTTATCAAGAGTGACACGACCTCTGCTAATATTGTCAAATATTGTCGAGATGACACTGAAGATATATTTAAAATGGGTGCAAATATAATCAATTAATACAAAAAATGTGCAGTTTATATTATCTGACAATGTGCAAATTATTAATCATGACATACAAATAGATATTCTGATTTTAATTTTTACCGGCTTTAGATTTCAATAATTTAAATGCCTAAATTGGCGTGGGAAAATAGGATCTTGTTAATAAACGCCTTTTCCCAAATAGACTTTGCTGGTAGTGATCCTAAAGTTGACATCGCAGATTCCTCTGAACAATTAGTCAATTGCCTTCACCACATTTCAGTGTGACAAACATCTTAGTAGGTTTTCTTTGACACCTAAGTCATCTTTTGAATCCAAATGTACTCAGTCAAAATGTTCAAAATGTTCAAAACACCACAACACAAGAATGTTTTGCATTTTTTAAAAGTCACTTCGATTTTCGCCTTATCAAGTCATCTATTGTATGGTCTATCTATAATCAATAAGTTATCATCAATAATCCAAAAACTCGCACTCTAGAGATACAATTCAAACCTTTCGACCAAATACCCCCAATTTTCCTAAATTTAAGTAAACGATTCCGTAAATTGAAAAAGAAACTGCCAATATATTCAATTAAACTGACAATTTTCTGTCTATTATATTCCAATCTGGATACCCCCTGTTATGCACATAATCTTATAATAATCATGCTTTGCAAATATTTGTGACTTCTGATATCGTCGATTTGCCACCTTAACATTGAATTGATTAACTCTTTACTGTTTTTCGAAATTTAAAGCATGCCAAAATTCAAAGGGGTACCAGACAATAATATTAAGTAAGATCTATTCAAAAGGTAACCAATCTATATGAAAGATACTATTTTGTAAAAGAAAGAAATTTCTTGTCACATGCAATTTCTTCAGTTTCCACCGTGTTTTCTCAATTATTATGTCACGGGAACGTGAAAACCAGGAATTTTACAGGAAAGGGTCATAGATGTAAAAACCTTCACACACGTGTTTGTATATTGATAAAGAAAAGTAACTCCAATGTTTATCTAATGTGAACAGTGCTTTTTTCTCCCTCTTTCTTTCATATGTAAGCCGACAGACAGACGGTAAGAAGTATGATTAGGCTTTTAGTTTTGCACCACCATGAGAAATATCAAAGTACTGTTAGTTCAATTAGCTAGTAGGCAAAACTTTGTTTCAGTCAATTTTTCCAAAAAATGTATAATGCTAATTGAATGCGATGAAAGCAACATGTGTCTTTATACACTTTGGAATTCTCCCTGGCCAAAAGCTCTGGGACGTGAAGACAGACGGACGGATAGACGGACGCATATCATTTCTATACCTCCGTACGGAATCTTTTCGACGGGATATAAAAATGCGAATTTAAAGCACAAACAATAAAATTCTGATTAAATTCATTTGGCGCCAAATATGTTTTTGTTTGTTTGTTTAATCTAAGGGAAAATAAAAAATGGAACTTTAAAGCACATACAAGAAAATTCTGATTAAATTCATTTGGCATCAAATACGTTTTTGGTTGTTTGTTTAATCTAAGGGAACTTACCGAAAATTGTTACCTAGATCAATTTCGCTTATTATCTTCTTGAAAGCTAGGAACTTTTTAATGGTCACGAAATTATTGAACTGAATGTACATTCCGTACTCGGATGATCTCTCATAGAGGTAAGAAAGAAAGTTAATTAAGGACTCAACATTCTTGATGGAATCGATCATCCAAATAAAAAAAAACGAAAACAGAGTGCAATTTAAAAAAAAAAAAGAATCAGTGTGATAAAAACATGTCGAGAAACTGAAGGTACATATTTGTGCTTTATTGTCACCACGATGCATTCCCATGTTCTTCGTTGGCGACCCTTCCCCTCACAATTCCGCTTTTTGGCATCCCTCAGGAAAAAGGCCTCGAAAAACATTGTAGATAATGAAGAAATTGCTTGTTGCAAGCAATTTCTTTACTATCCACAATTTTTTCTTCCTCAAAAGACAAAGATCTTTAAAATTTCATCAACTTCAAATTGTCGTATGCAACTTCTTTCAATTTGGAGTAGTCTAAAAATTTCTTGTATTGTTATCGGTTATACCAATATAACAACGATATACAGGAATAATATTTGAGATACATAAATGATATTTTAAAAAAAGTACAATGTCTTTTGAGCAACAGAAAGCTTAGCAAAATTTCCTTGCAAAATGCAAAACAAAAATATAACGAAATAAGGACGGACAAAAAATTAGTTCTCTTTGGCACGCAGAAGAAACGTCTATCTAAGCAAATTTAAAATCTATTTGTCAAAATAACGATTAATAGATTAATGCCAATGTCATTTAATAAAACAATTACATGATTAGAATATAATGAAATCACTCGGAGACGCTCGGCAAAAACCGAAGGGCATAAATCACGGACGTGCAATTCCAACAGGCGACCAATCCAAAACTAATCAATTTGTACAATCAACGAGTGATTCTGTGGAACATCTTCGGGTCGTGCCCACAAACATACAGTAGTGGAAATACAAAAGGATAAATTAACTAGATACGGTTGGATTTCTCGGGCATTCATTAAAAAAGATTTTGACAGATCTGAAACGAAATCGAAAAAGAAAAAAGGAAAAAAGAGAGAAAAATAAAAACAAGTAACACACGAGAGCAGCATTCGGATTCCCGAGGTTTAGCTGCTGAGTCCTTGTGGGTGAAAAAAAGAAATCTTAAACGAAATTATGCAAAGCCTGTACAGGAAGAATTGAGGATTATCAGATGGTATAATTTTATCGTTCGTCGATAAGAATATAACCCGAATTTCAAATTAAAACTTAAAATAGTTTTGCTTGATTGGATGGGGTTTAACGCCGCCTTTAATAGTATTTCAGTCATATCGCGGCGACTGGAGCACCAAACAATGGATTCCTGGTATTTCTTACACCAGTACTACCACTACATCCTTTCCTAGCCTCCAGCTGCTATCCCACTTAGGTTTACGTTTATCCACCCGTGGTGAGAGACAAATGTCAGAAAGAATATGTGATGCCGCCGGGGATCGAATCCATGACATATTGAAGATTAGGAGTCTGACGTGCTACCGACTGCGCTATGGCGGCGGCTCCAACTTAAAATAGTAACAGAGACATTATAAGATATCAAGGACTCTGCACGCTGGAAACAACAACACATTCAATGAACTGCATGTCATTGCTATGTAAACAACCCGAATTTACTCCGAAAACAGAAGAAAAGTCTATTATTGTATCCGTAATTCCATTGTTTGATTTTTTGAAATGTTAAGAAAAGAGATTTCAGTTCCGAGTCATTCAAATAGAAAGAGACATTTCCTTAACCCATTACCAGACGACAAAATTTAAGACTGGTCCAAATTGAAAGGGGTTGCAGACGATGATTTAAAGCGTATGAATTTTGGATTTTTTTACTTTTGGGGTAGAAAATATTGTGGGTAATGAAGAAATTGCTTGTACAAGCAATTTCTTCATTTTCCACAATGTTTTCTAAAGCTTTTTTTTTTCTTATGTGCGTCTAAAAGCGTCATTGAGTGGGAATTGGCTAAACGGTATGTCCACACTTCAAGTTGAAAGGCAACAAAAAATATCCATTAGAGTAAGCCTAAATGTTTAACCCATCCCCTCACAAATCCGCTTCTTTACGCCTTGGAAAACATTGTGGCAAATGAAGCAATTGCTTGTGACAAGCAATATATTCACTATACACAATGTTTTCTACTCCCATAAAAAATGAATTAAAGATTTTTTTCCATTAAAAATTATCGTCTTGGACCAGTCTATTTTTTTTTTCGTTTGGGAACAGACTAGGTCAAAATTGTTCCATTTTTTTCCCTGTAACCCAGTCAATTGTCTAGTCTATAACGAAATACCAGTACTGTAGTAAGTTGATTAGGGCCATTTGGTGTAGCACTAGACCCCTATTTGTTATAATTAAGGGGCCGTGTCGAGACGATCGGGTCTAATCACATTCGACTTCAGAACCAATTGAGTCTCGACCCCAGGAATAACTTGATAATAGGGACCTGGGCGGGACAAAATGTACCGCCAGATATACTCAATGTTGACGCAAAAAAAATTAATTCCTAGGCACACGTACGGGAATATTCGTTATATTTTGATGTAAATACATGACTACCAAACATGCAATGCGCGAGAACAAAAATCATCACAAGCCTTTTGTTGTTGTTTTGTTTGTTGTTTGTTTGTTTGTATATAAATAATGACAATAGTTGACGTCACATGTGTTTGCCTAAAGATCACGGTATTTCAACAAAGGGCAATAAATAGTGCGTTTATTGAATTATCTCGGACATTTAATTGCTACCGTTTCGAGAATTGAAACCGTTTCGAAAAATAGAAGATTGAAAGATTAACCAATTGCGACTGTCAATCAAGGAATAAACAGACCAATCAAATAATTTATTAAGTCCAGACTTTAGAGTATCGATTCCGACATTGGCCGCCATTTTTGTTCACTGTTGGTTTGGCGACTTAGGTTGTAACCACAGCTTATTCAAGCTGTAGTTACGACGTTTGGGTCACCAACCAATTTACTTTTTTGTTACATGCTACTTGCCATAAATTTTGCAAAATAATGCCGTTAAAAATCGAAGCAAAACTTCCTGTCGTAGTTAATGGGCGGGGTCTAGGGAGTCATTTGGCGGGACCAGCGATTCGTCAATTGAATGGACACCTGTTATAGTTTAACATTTAACAAGTTTCGTTAAAAAAACATTCCAGAATGTTTTTTGGGATGCTGTTCTTGGCTTATATTACCGGCGAAACGAACAAGACGATGACTTAAAGAGATACTTACGGCGGACAAAAGAAAACAAATACATAAAACACCCCATCTTCTCTTGGACTTAAGATAATATACTGATCGCTGGCCCCGCCCACTTACTCCGCTGTTGCCGCAAATTTAGTCAGACTGGAAGTCCCGCTTCGATAATTAACGGCGTTATTTTGCGAACTTAATGGCCAGCAACATGTAACAAATATATAAAATGGTTGGTTGGTGACCTAAACGTTGTAACTTCAGCTTGAATAAGCTGCAGTTACGACGATTAAGTAACCAAAAACAACTTAAATGCTTCACAAAAATGTCGGTTAACACTGGAGTTCGAATTTTACTTTCGATCAAAATGACTGATTTCAAGGGCCTTTTCCTTTATTTATTCATTTTGTTGTTGTTGTTGGTTTTTCTTGGGGGGGCGGGTTTTTTTTTTTTTTTTTTTTTCTTTGACATTCGTGAGCGGTCAGTTGAGCCTTTATTGCACATGTGCGTGAAAAGCAGACACCAAGCAGCCTATACAGCAAGTCGGTAAATTCATACTATTCAGAGGTCGCCAAAAGAAGTTTTGAGTCAGTATTCATCTATGGAGAATACTATGAAGACCCAGGTGAGACTGCGCCGATCTTAGTCTTTACGTTGCGTATGCCTACTTACGCAATTCATAAAAACGCCATACACATGCTCTATTTTCATTATTGGGTGTACACTAAAATATTCAAAAACCCTGGTATCAAAGCTTAATGGACACATGGATGATTAATTGCAATACTGTTCTAAGAGTCTATACAATGTATAAACACTTACAACAGTATCGCAATTAACCCTCGAGTCATGGATATATCACTGGGTTGACTGAACAAGAACCTCGATATAGTAAATACAGAAACTAGCGATTGAATAGTCATGATTCGCATTTATCATTTCCCACTATAGATCGGATTTCAGCTTTGATATTTAACAAACCCATTATCAATCTCAACCCAAAATCAGACATGACAGGTCGCGATGGATACCAGATAATGCGTGCACTGCCAATGTTTGTGTAGGGCCATTTTTCCTTGACATGACTCGTAAATTAACAAGTTAATGAATTGATGAGGTTTCCATCTTCAGTTTTATTGCCGTCACCACGAAGAGGTTCCGATTAGGTCTGAGTGCTCACACGACCAGTGCGTGAGACCAACAGGTTTTGGCCGTTTTGTACCTTGCGTGGATACAGGGCAGATAACTGATTTATTCGTGCGACTAGGTATCGTTGTGGCAAGTGTGGTGTCCGTGGTTGAGGAGTAGAGCGTCGGCTTCCTTGTCAAGAGGTTCCAAGTTCCAAGTTCCACAAGAAGACACAAAAAGTGCTTTTATCATAACCAAATGCTACTTTTGTTAACCCATTCCCACACAATGACGCTTTTTGGGTCTCCTTTGGAAAACATTGTGGAAAATGAAGAAATTGCTTGTAACAAGCAATTTCTTCATTTTACACAATCTTTTCTACCCAGACAGCTGAACAAAATTGAAATCTCATTAAGCTAAATTTGTCGTCTGCATCTCCTCTCAATTTGGACCAGTCTAAAGTTTTGTCGTCTGGTTATGGGTTAAACTCATTATCAGACGGCAAAATCTGAAATTGGTTCAAATTCAATGAAGTTGTACATAGTGCTGAATCGAAGTAAATGTTTTTGGTATTATTCGAAAAAAAAACCCCAAAAAACAATGCACTAAAGGTGATTCTATCATGATGATACTACATGTTTTGTTAAGCTCATTACTAGACGACAAAATTGTAGACTGGATCACATTTAAAACGGTTTCAGACGACAAATTCTAGTTAAAGGCATTTCAATCATCTCTGTCTTTCCTTTTCTGGATAGAAAACCATGCGGAACAAGCATTTTCTCACAAATTTTTATTTCCAATTTTGCAGTGGTGGGTTGTTTTTTTTTTTTAGTTTTTTGTTTTTTGTTTTTTTGTTTGGGTTTTTTTTTGTTTTGTTTTGTTTTTTGTTTTTGTTTTGTTTTGTTTGGGTTTTTTGGGGGGGGTGTTGTTGTTGTTTTCCAATTATTTTTAATTAAAAACATACCTTTAATTGTCGTTTGGAAGTTCTTTAAATTCACACAAGTCTAAAATTTTGTCGTCTGTAAATATGTTAGTTGCCATAGTCTATATAGCGTTTTATCAAGTTGCTGGCTATACCCCGTCATCTCTTGAAAACTTGGTCTATATAAAAGTATTATCACACAAATCTTGTCAATGGACATGCAAAATGTCGTAACTACAGCTTGAATAAAGCTGTAGTTACGACATTTTGCATGCATAACGACGATATACCAATTACAAGACAGTCGGCTTTCATAAAAAAAGTGAAGAATTTAGTTGGAAATCAAACACTAAATGCTAACCTATATTCGTGATGTTCGCCTTCTACGTTTTACCATTCGTTAGTAATTGAGTTTTACTTTTGTCTATCAAGATTCAAAGGTTCTGACCGACTGATTATTAATCTTCGCACTTCCATGAACACAATGTTGAGCATGCAGCTGTTTTGTATGCTTGCCCACAAAGCAGACCCATAAAGTTTTACAGAAAACTCGTAAAACATTTGCTTTGTTGGCTTGATGGAAAAATATAATAAGCAATTAACATGTTGATGTTGTTGTTGTTGTTTTGACTTCATTTAGTAGGTATGAACCTAAAAACTTAATCACGCCTATGTTTGATTCCGCTTCGCATATTCATACAATGTGATTAAGATTTTCGGTTCATTTAAGAGATAAGGAGAAAAAATTTTGTTTTCGTCGAGGTGTGAACCGAAAAAAACTAATCACGCTGTATGAATTCGCGAAGCGGATTCATACATTGTGTGATTAGGTTTTTCGGTTCATACCTCCATGAAAACAAAAAATATTCTCTTCATTTCTTATAATCAAATAGGACGAGCGAAAAAACCAAAAGCTTTATAAATTTTGGTAACTTTTTATGGGACTATTTTGTGTGGAAGCACACAAAGTCGCTGCATAATCAAAATTTTGTTCATTGAGTAATGATTTTTTTTCGACCAATCAAAACGCTCGTTTTTGATAGACGAAACTAAAAATTAAATTATATCTCAATGAAAACAAAGAATATTTTCTTCTTATCTAAACCATTTTCTCAATGTTAGATTCTGTTTTATGTGATAAGAAGTTGATTTACAGGATCTTGTGATCTCCACATTTCCCATGCGAATTCTACAACATCGGTATTTTTGTCTTTTGTCGAAACCCGACCAAGACTCGGGGCGGCATGACCACCCAACTGTTGAAAATTGAATCCCCAGATTTCGTTTAGTCCAATATTTTACAGGGCTAATTGGGCAGAAAATGTCTATGTTTAAACAATTTTGACCGCAGATTGTTTATTATACTTGGTACAATAAAACAAGAATAAACCATGAGAAAATCATGAACGATTCAGAGACATTGATTAATAAATAAGCATTTGAAAAATGCATAAGGTTATGATGAATATACAATTTGACTCTTTACCACACAATCCGATTTTTTACGCCGAAAGAAAATTATACTTAATTAAAACAGCGTGAGTAAAGGATAAATTGAATGCAACAATCATATTCTCCTTTTCTCACATTGTTTTCGATTCAATTTAACGCTTATTTTTCGAATTTAAACACTCGTTGAAATTTCGTCTGCAACATCATTAAAATTCGGACAAGATTGGCATTTTGTAGTCTGCAAATGGGTTAACCATTACCACGCGACAATTTTTCGGACTGGTTCCATTTTAAAGAAGTTGCAGACATCAATATTCCGTTCATGAAATTTTAAAAATCATTGTCTTTTGGGGTATAAAACATAGTGGAAAATAAAGAAATTGCTTGTAAAAAGCAATTTCTTCATTTTCCACAGTGTTTTCCAAAGCTTTCCAAAGGCGTCAATATGAGGGAACAGAATAATTGACGGATCGCTAGCCACGACCACTGAGCTCCGACAGGAAGTTCAACTTCGATATAATACGCCGTTTTTTTGTGCAGAATTGAAAGGGGTTGCAGACGACAATTAAAAGTTTATAAAATTCTAGATTTTTTCAACTTTTTGGTTAGAAATATTGTGTAAAATGAAGAAATTGCTTGTTGCAAGCAATTTCTTCATTTTACACAATGTTGTCTAATTTTTTGTTTGTTTGTTTGTTTGTTTGTTTTTGTTTGTTTGTTTTGTTGTTTTTTTTTGGGGGGGGGGCTGGTGTTGTTGTTGTTTTGTTTTTGTTTTGTGTTTTAAGAAGAGAAGAATCAATATGCCTTCTAAAAAACTCTACTTTTAGGGATTTTGAGTGACATTGAGTCGAGAGGTAGAAAGTCAGCTTCCCGATCCAGAGGTACTGCGTTCGATTCCCGATTCCCGAGACGGCTATCGATCTTGGTTCTGTCATTGGCGCACACTTTCGGCATTACATACAAAATTTGAGCATGTATTCCACGATGCAAACAATAGAAATTCTACTTAATGCATAGAGAACACTGTTCTACCATTGTTCTGAAATATATGTTTTGCATACTTCATGTAACGTCATTTGTAAGCCAAATTAGCTCATCCCAACATTTAAACTAGTCCAAATTCAAAGACGTTATAGATTACATTTTATGTCGATGAAATTGTAAAAATCTTTCGGTCTCTTTTTTTTGGGGGGGGGGTAGAAAACGTTATCAGAAATGCGCCACCCTAAAATGCATAAAGCGTTTTGTAGAAAAACTAACCTGGTTATCTATACTTTTTAATTTAAGCCTTTGAGTATAAGTTTGTTACCAGTATTTTTTTTTTTTTTTTTTTTTTTTGGTTGTTGTTGGTGTTGTTTTTGTTGTTGTTGAAGGAATGAGAAAAAATCTGAATGTTACCTTTAATAAAAAGTATGAAAGTACTTGAAAACACACCTTTATTTATTTATTTTTTTTTTAGCTATTGAACCCCAGCCCGCTTTCTTTTCTTTCTTTTTTATTCTTTTCGGATATTAAGTTAATTAACTCCTAAGAAGTTATGACGAAAATCTTAATGTTATGGTGAAACTGTGGCGAATGTCCTAAACCATTGTCACGCTAAATGAAAAAATCCTTTTAAGATTCAATTGAAATCAAGGGCTGAAAGCACTGGCTACACATATGTGGGTCAATAACTCTTTGGAATTACAATTCTATAAACGCTTTTGGCTCGAAAGGACAAACAGGTGATTTAAACTAAGATCAGACTGCACTTATGTGCAGACTGATCTTTGTCTACATCCCTTGTCACAACGGGAATATTCCGGGTTCAGCGCATAACAAGGGTAATTTTGCGCTTTCACCGTATTGCACCGCCATAGGAACATTTTGTTTGTTTGTTTGTCTGTTTGTTTGTTTTTTTAAACACGATAGAGTTACAAAGCCCTACTTTAAATCATCTATCATTACCATTATACAGCGTTCTCTGAAAGGTTAAGAATTTAACAACGAGGTTTTCGGTTAAACGGTCCGAATTAGTGTCTAATATTCTATCAAACAATCGGGCCGTCATGGGTAGCTTCATTATCTAAGAATTAATAGAATTAAGGATTGTTAAAATGTACACGGTAAGTTTAACTAAACACCGATTTCCATTTTACTTATTGGACCCATTGGGGTAATGAACGAGTCCTAGTTTTGACCGTGTCATTTGAAAATATGGTTTAAGCACGTATCGTAATAGAGGCGCTTGGGTGCCTGTATCCCTCCCCGGGCCTTATTTTACTGGTATGGAAAGAAAGTATTTAAGAAGCTTTTTCCAAAGTTTTCGCTTCATACCATGAAAAGGTGACCAATAATTCTGTCAAAATTTCTTCAAGGATTCTGATTAAGGGTTACCCGATGGCTATTCCAGTGAAGTTTGGTTGTGATTAATGCAGCAGTTTCTGTGGAGTCGTTTTTCAACCATTACTAGACGACAAAGTTTTAGACTTGTCCAAATTGAAAATTTACAATTAAAGTTGACAGAATCTTCTATTTTTAGCTAGCAAAGCGTCAGCTTTGATAGCTTAAGTTAACAGACAATTTTGTGGTCTTCTCAAAGTTCAGCGAGTGCATCTGCCACTGGAGGCTTAACCACCAAATCGTTGGAATGCCTACGCCATTAAAAATAGTTCTTTTATATTTCAGGAATATTGCAAACTCTTTTCAAATTGTAGAGAACTCTGTCAAAAGCATGCTATTTAACCCATTCCAACCCGATTCCGTTTTAAGCATCTAAAGAAAAAAGCTTTGGAAAACATTGTGGACAATGAAGAAATTGCTTGTAACAAGCAATTTCTTCAAAGTCCACAATGTTTTCTACCCAACAAGGGAAAGCTTTTCTAAATTCAACCATGCTTTGCTAGCTTACAGTACTTTCAGTACTTTGATTGTCTTTTTGGTAAAATACATTATGGAAAATGAAGAAATTCCTTGTCACAAGCGATTTCTTCATTTTCCACTATGTGTTCCTTACTCTCTTACTTTTCTTGAGGGGCGTCAAAAATCGGGATTCTTTGGGAATGGGTAAAGAAAGGAATATGTGTACACAGACGGATGGACAAACGACGGACAGAGCGCAATGCCAATAGTCTCGCTATTTTCCGCGCGTGGAGCTAAAAAACATCAATCGTAACCAAATCAAAATTAAAGACACAACATATCGGCTTGGTTGGATATGAAGCACCTTCAATCGTCAAGAATGGATACAAACTACACAATGAACCCAGCGGTCCTCCTGAAAGTCAAGCAGCGTCGGTTTTCCCTCCCACCAAACACTCACCACAACAAATGCTGCTTGACTCAGAGAAAAGGCCACACATTCCACAACGATGTTGTATAGGTGGTATATAAACTGGCCATACCGAAACCGTTAGGATATATCGTCATTTGGGCGTGCCAAATGGCGTAACTACTGCTTGAATAAAGATGTAATTACGAGATTTCGCTCGCCCAATGACGATATGTATATTTGACGAAGTAATTATCTGTCGAAGTACAAGAACCTTCTTGAATCTGACACTTTTTACAAAAAGTCACATTTTATGATAACTTCTCCATCAATTAATGATTCCGTAATAATACGCCTTCTAAAACGAATTTCAAGTCAATCTGTTCCTATCCGCAAATAAAAAAAAAGAATTGAATAGACGAAAAATGACCAGTCGCAGCTGTCAATCAAATAACCAGTCGACCAATGAAATCATTCATTGAGACCAGACATGAATTTTGATCTCCAACATTGGCCGCCATTTTTGTTAAGCTTTTATAATGGTTTAGCGACTTAAATGTCGTAGCTTTAGCTTATTTAAGCCGCAGTTACGACGTTTAGATCGCCAAACATCTGTTCTACTTTTTGTCGCATGCTTACTTCCTGTCGGAGTTAACGGGCGGGGCTAGAGTAGTAAGTTGGCGAGGCCAGCGATTGGTCAATTCCCAATTCACCGCCCAATTTTACCGACCACTATGCTTTTAATAGCTAGTAAAGCGTAAGCTTTGATAACAGACAAAATTTTGAAGCAATTTCATCAGTGTCCACAATGTTTTCTACCCTAAAAATGGAAAATTAAGATTACATAACAAAACATTGCTTTGATTGCTTATAGTACTTTCAGTACCTTGATTGAATAATCACATCGTCTATCCTTGCTGGTATGATACATTAGCGAATCAGCTTATCCAGCATCAAATAGCTGGTTAGGATAAATTTCTATAAATCCTCGGCGTATATGTTGAAATCTTTAAAAATCTTGTCGTTAGAAACCAATAGATGGATTTCAACCAAATTTTATAGAAATGATCCTTGTGTAACCTTTGATCAGATTCCTTCAAAGAATTAAGATCTGATGAAAAATATGGCATTAATGGACGGGGGGGGGGGGGGGGGGTTATTTCAATATTATTTCCAAATATGGTGAAAACTTTGAAAATTTTCGTCTCAGAAATCAATAGATGGATTTCAACAAATCCTTGGGTGTTCCTTTATCAGATTTCTTCAAAGAATTTTAATAGGACGGAAAACATGGCTTAAATGTTCTTTCATCAACCACCGCTTCCTGTGAACGAAATATTTTCCTCGCACAGCCGACGCCCCCCCCCCCCTTTGGCCGCGGCCATAGCGCAGTGGTAACGCGTAGGGCTCCTAGTCCTGGGGTCCTGCGTTCGACCCCCCCCCCCTCCGCGGCGAATATCCTCTCCGACATTTGGCTCCCATCAATGGATTGACTATTGTTAACCTAAGTGGGATGAGCAGCTTGATGCTTGGAAAGAATGTTGTGGTAGTACCGGTGAGAAATACAAGGAATCTATAGTTAGGTGTTCCAACCGCCGCGGTTTGACTGAAATACTGTTAAAAGTTGCGTTAAACCCCATTCAATCAATAAAAACATACTCATCATGTCTATAAAATATGCTGGACGCGCGGTGATTGTACATGTATTAGAGCTAGATCTCTATAGAATCTTTTTTTTTTTTTTTTTTTTTTGAGACGATGGACTGTGGCATTCTGTTGATGCCTCGGTTCGATTCTGTCATAGATGTATTTGGTTGATGCCGCGGTTGTATTTTGTCATAGATCATACCTTGACAGTCATTTAACCATTCTGATTTATATCTTTATTGAATAGACCCCCTTGTTAACAGCGTAAAATTATTAATCGCTCCGTCATTACTACCAATTAATCGGTGAAAGAAATGAGGATAATTCTTCAATTAGGCATAAAAATGAATTTGTCAACTCGTTCTAATGTTGTTATGGAGGGATAATTTATTGTTCGGCAATTGTCATGAGAGAAAAGCGGGCATAATGGGAATATCGCTTAATGGGTGGTCAAATAACATAACCTTGGCGCTATAGCCGTAACCGTTCTGAGAGAAATTATGGCTCCATTATACTGTATGTTTGTGTGATCCGTTCCCACACAATACAATTTTAGACTGGTCCAAATTGAAAGACGCTGCCGACGACAATTTCGAGTTGATGAATTTAATTTTATTTATTTTTGTCTTTATGGACAGAAAACACTGTGAATAATGAAGAAATTGCTTGATACAAGCAATTTCTTCATTTTACATAAGGTTTTCCAATGCCCTTTTTCTTGATATGCGTAAAATGGAGGAATTATTAGGGAATTGGTCAAGAAATGGTCTCATAGCCCTAGAGAGATAGGACTGAAAAGAAGCATGCGAGTCCATAATGTCAATATTCTTTGTTATGATAGGTTGATTGACGGACCCCTTGCCCCGCCTACCTAGCTCCGATAGAAAGTTACTCTTCGATATCAAAGGCGTTATTTTTTAAATTTATTGCCAGTTGCATATTCAATAAGCTGTAGTTACGACGACTAAGTCGACAAACCAACAACAAGAGGACCGTTGGCCCTGGGGCGCTCACCTGAGATAAAGGCTCTTTTTTTTTCAACAGTTTAATTTCATGTTAAGGTTAGGATTATGAAACAAGTGGGCCACACCTACATATAAAATCTATGAACCTGGGGTTCAAAAAGTCTAAATTACAAATTCCAAGGCTTTAGTGCTGATTTAAAAGAAGGAACAAACTTTTTCCTCCCTCTGGATCAATGGATTATAATTTCAGTAATAATAAAGATGTTTGATGCTTCATGCCTTATCCCCCAAGCTCCGCCCCTGAAAATCCGAGGGTCATTATTTTAGCTATTTTTAAAGAGGTCAATATACTGATGTTTCATGCAAAATATCAAGGTTGTACGCCTTCTGGGTCAGAATGAGAAGAATTTTTAAAGATTATTTTGAAATTTCACTTTTGTTGCCATGGCAACCAGAGCTTTAAACGGATTTAAATTCTTTTTGCTATTTTTAAAGGGGACCATCTAAGGAACATTTCTGCCAAATTTGGTTCAAATCAGCCCAGTGGTTTGGGATGAGATGTCATTTAAAAAATCTTTCTTATTTCTAAATATACCTCCTCCCCTGGTGCTTCGCCCCTGGGGATCCGAGGATCATGATTTTAGCTATTTTGAAAGAGGTCAATATACTGATGTTTCATGCAAAATATCAAGGCTCAACGCCTTCTGGGTCAGGAGGAGAATATTTTTAAAGACTATTTTGAAATTTCACTTTTGTTGCCATGGCAACCAGAGTTTTTGACGGATTTCAATTCTTTTAGCTATTTTGAAGGGGACCACCTAAGGAGCATTTCTGCAAAATTTGGTTCAAATTTGCCCAGTGGTTTGGGAGGAGATGTCATTTAAAGAAATTGTTGACGGAAGACGCATGACGGACGATGGATGGACGCCGAACGAAAGGTGATCACAATAGCTCACTTGAGCACTTTGTGCTCAGGTGAGCTAAAAATGCTTTAAATAAATGGAGGTCAATATTGGAGTTCAATGTTCTAATCCGGTCTAAATAAATGACTTGATTAGTCGATCGATTTTCTGATTGACAGCCGCGATCCTTTATTTGTAGTTTTTGTTAGAAACATGTTAGGCTTGGTTAAAGATCAAGAATTTTATACAAACAATTTAATGGAGTATAGTTCATATTAGCCATTGAAATACACAGAATAATATGTAACATGATTAGGAGATATAAGCAAAGAGAAAAATACTTCGCATATACATTATAGGTTAACCAATTACCTGACAACAATTCAAACTTGCCCAAACACTAAGCTATTATAGACAACAATTCTAAATTGATGACATTTTGAAAATATTTGCATTTTTGGGGTAGAAAACACTGTGGATAATTAAGAAATTGCTTGTCATTGCTTGTAAGGAGTTTCAGACGACAAGTTAAAGTTTACGAATTTTTATATTTTCAACTTTCTGGGTAAAAGCACTGTGTACAATAAATAAACTACTTGTTTCAAACAATTTCTTCATTTTACACAATTTTTTTATATCCTAAAAATCAAAGATTTCTCAAATTCTACCAATTTGAAGTCGTCGTCTGCATCATATTTCAATTTGGACCAGTCTAAAACTTTGTCGTGTTGGAATAGGTTAACCTGTTCTTTGGCTCGTCCAATAACTGGAATTTGGGTAATTGGGTTAACCTGCTTCTTTCACAAAGTTATAGTCCATTACCAGAAAACGAATTTCAAAGAAATTACAGACATCAGTCCAAAGTCTATCTAACCCATTACCAGACAACAAAACCATAGAATGGTTCAAATTAGAAGTTCCAGAAATAAGTTGATGAAAATCTAAAACATCCTTGCCTTTTAAGGTAAAAACATCACAGATCACTCGAAAAAATTGTTGCAACAAGCAATTTTTTTCTATTCCCAAAATGTTTTGAAAAGCCTTTTCTTGAAGAGGATTGTGTCAGAATGGGTAACACCAAAATCAGTGCCAAATACTGTAGGAACAATGGGGAGGCAAGAAAAAAATTGCTTGTTATATGCTTGTTACAAGCAATTTCTCCTTTTCTTCCATGTTATCCCAAGACATTGTTCTTTACCTCATCCCAATACTGGAATGTGTAGGAATGGGTCCGACCATTACCAGATAACAAAATTTTAGACTAATCAAAAGTGAAAGAAGTTGAAGTAAACATTTTTGCCAATTAGGGTAGAAAAAATTTTAAGAAAAGGAGAAATAGCTTATAACAAGAAATTTCTCCTATTCCCACAAAGCTTTTCATGACTGTTTTTCTTCTGGTGGACAGAATGGTAATGGCTTCAGAAAAAAACATTGCACAATGAGACAACAAAATGGGACACCAATGCACAAAAGATATGTATATAGATAAAGTAAATCCAACAATATCTGTGTAATAAAGGTACGAATATAACATGTATAAATTTCAATGGATCACTAAAAATCATCCAGCACAATGTTGTTGGTGGGCATCCATTAAGACATTTATAGGTTCACAACCCTGAGATGCAATAAATCTTAAAAAAATGTATAAAGGAGAGAAAAAACTGCTTGTAGAATATAATTTCTCCTTTTCAAATCACCAGATGACAAAATCTAAGCCTGGTCCAGTTTAGGTAGATAAAATTTCGAAATTCTTTGTCTTATTTAGTAGAAAATATTGTAGATAATGAGACAAAAATGCCAGTGGCCCTGGTGCTTACCTGAGATAAGGCTCTTTTTTTCTTCAAGGCCTAATACTATCTGGATCGGGAGAAGACCTCCTTTAAAATTTAACTAAAATCAACTTATGTTGCTATACCAACCAACGCTTTCAACAGTTTCAAATCTTTTAGTAATTATTAAAAGGGGGCAATCTAACGTAAATTTGTGCCAAATTTGGTTTAAATTGGCCTAATAGTTTTGAAAGGGTTGCCTTCTTTGTTTCTTTTTAAGCCAAATCACCCTGTGGCTCTGAAATTTTATCAATATTGAAAAAGGTCAATGTACTAATGCTTCATGCAAAATTCAAGATTCTTCGACTTCTGGGTCAGGAGGAGATGGTTTTTTCTATTTTTTTATTTTTTTTTTTTCAATTTTATTTTTGTTGTCAAAGCAATAAGAGTTTTCAACTGATTTAAATTCTTTGGTTGGAATTGTCCCAGCGGTTTAAGAGTAGATGTTGTTTTAAAATCCTTCTTTATTTCTTTTTGTCCCCCCAGGGGAACCAAGGGTGATGATTTTAGCAATTCTGCAGAGGTAAATGTACTATTGCTACATGCAAAATATCAAGGCTCTTCGCTTTCTGGGTCAGGAGGGGATAATTTTTAAAAGTTAAATTGAAATTAGTTGTGCTACAATGAGTTTTTAAACAGATTTCAATTCTTTAAGCAATTTTTAAAGGGCACCACCAAAGGATCATTTCTGTCAAATTTGGTTGAAATCCACTCAGTGGTTTTGGAGAAGATTTAATTTTAAAAATCCTTCTTTACTTCCATATGAGCACGCCCCCCCCCCCAGGGCTCCGCCCCTGGGGACCCAGGGTGATCATTTAAGCAATTCTGAAAGAGGTCAATGTATTGTTGTTTCATGCAAAATATCAAGGCTCTACACCTTCTGGGTTAGGAGGAGATAATTTTTAAAGATTCTATTAAAATTTCTGTTTTGCAACCATGGAAACCAGAGTTTTCAATGGATTTCAATTCTTTTAGCACTTTTAAAAGGGCACCACCCAAGGAACATTCCTGCCAAATTTGGCTGAAATCTGCTCAGCAGTTTGGGAGGAGTTGCCGTTTTAAAATTGTTGACACATGACGGGTGAGGCATGACGCACATCACATGACGGACGCTGGATAGAGGGGGGTCAAAATACCTCACAATGAGCACTTCGTGCTCAGTTGAGCTAAAAATAGTTTCTTCAATTTACTGAATGTTTTCAATTTTTTTTACTTTACCACAGTTTTTTAAGACTAGTCCAAATTCAATGAAGTTACAGACGACAGTTTTTAGTTCATGAAATTTAAAAATCTTTGTCTTTTGGGGGCAGAAAAGATTGTGAACAATGAAAAAATTGTTTGTAAAAAGCAATTTCTTCAATGCCCACAATGTTTACCAAGGCTTTTCCTCTTTGAGTGTCAAAAAGCGTCATTGTGTGGTAATGGGTAAATGAGCATAAAAAGTGGAATTGTGTGGAAAAGCATTTTGTTAGAAAATGATCCAGTCTAGGAGGTCCTTGTCTCTCAAATTCCAAAGCTATATGCAAATATATACAGTTCATCTAAGAGCAACTCATATGTAAAATGTAAAAGAGATCAGATGAAAATTGAAGCACTCATATTAGATTCAATCAAACATAACAATCTAGATGTATGACCTTGACTTTTGACCCAATATATCTCACTATATGCTTCATGAAGTTGGGTTTCAAGATCCGATACGGTTGTATAATCAGATAGATAAGTAATGAAAGAAAAAAGACCACAATGTAGAAAAGTTACGAAATTAGACGTAAGAAAAGATATTTTGTAGTTGGATTTTCATAAATATGTCTTAACCCATTACCAGATGGTGAAATTTTAGACTGGCCCAATTGAAAGAGGTTGCAGACGACAATTTAAAGTTTATAAAAATTTTTATTGTTTCAACTTTCTGGATAGAAAACATCACGGAAAATGAAGAAATAGCTTTTTTCCTTGGGAGCGTCTAATGGATTGAGTGGGAATTGGTTTATATGAATATTGCATTATGCTTGTATTTCAACACTGTACGTATTTCCGTACACCAATGTAATAGTCATACGTTTTCCAGATAAACACAGGTTTTACAAATTATATAATGGTAAATTCTGTCAAAAAGCAGAAATTGCTTGTAAATAACAATTTCTCTCTCTTTCATACAATTCTCTACCATATATCGTACTTTTAATTGGGGTTTTTTTGGGTTTTTTATACGCAAGAGGTTATTTTCCCCTATTAACCCTTGTCATGCTGTATAAATTACCTCACTGAATTGCTGTCAAATCATAGGTCTGAAAGCACTGATAGAACTTGTCCTTTAAAAATCAATATTTCTTTTAGAAATTAACCTCATAAACAACTCGGGAAGGAAAAGTATGAGCAGGAGGTGTAGACTAAGATCAGCCTGCACAAACGTGCAGTCTGATCTTAGTCTACACCTCCTGCCAAAACCGGAATATTCCGGGTTCAGCATGACAAGGTTAAATGATTGGACCTACAAAGATACAGAATCACACATCACTGATAAGAACAAGATGTGTTTGTGAAACACCATGGCCCCTCCCATCCCCCATAACAGCCTTTTTTCAGAAATCTGACCTTGTTAAGTGACCTTGACCTTGATGGATGGCCTTGATCTTAAAACCAACTAATGCCTTTCATTGCACAGAAAATTTTGCTAACTGGTAATGGGTTAATTTATATCTGTGCAGTATTTTCTGAGAAGATTTTTCAAGAAAAGTTTACATATGGGCCCACAAATGCAGGAGGGGATGCATAACAGGCACAACACCATGACACCTTTAATACAGAAAGGGCTAGATTTAGCAAAATTGAAAGAAAGGGAAATCATTGTATGTAAAGGAAGAGGACACATTTTTCCTTTTCATTCAGCATTTTCAATTTCTTTCATCTATTCCTGAAAGGCATGCTCTATGTGTAATAAACCTATAATGTTGATGTTTCAATTTGTAAAAAAAAAAAATGAAGTTTACATACATTGTATATATGCTCTTTTGTTTGCTTTCTCTTGTATATATTCTATGTTCATGTTCATCGTAAATGTTTTGTAATTAACTATTTTTGATGAGGCCCACATGGAAGATTGGGAAACCAAATGTGTAGCCTCTATAAATAAAGACGTTATTATTATTATTATTATTATTATTACAATAGCCTGATGACTTACAGCCAGTGGAACTGCCAGTCATTTCATAAATCTTATCATTCATTTAGATCTGAGGAGATCTTTGAACTAAAAGATTGTTGGCATTTTTGTTGATATTGCGACTGGAATGTCATAACTATAACTTATTCAAGCTGCAGTTACAACATTTAGGTTGCCATCTAACTATTTTACTTATTACATTTTACTGACCATAAATTTAACAAAATAATACCATTAGCTTTTTAACGCCTCCTAAAAAAATTGGGAAAACAGTGTAAAATGTAGAAAATGTTATTCTTAAAAAGCAATTTTGTTAAATGTGCAATTTCCTCATTTTCCACAATATTTTCTACCCAGAAAAGTGAAAGTCTAAATTTTATATACATTTTACATTGTTTTTATGCCGTCTGGCAATGGGTTAAGGAAAAAAAATAATGGGAACTCCTTTCATTTTGGACCATTCTAATATTTTGCCTTCTGGTAATGGGTGAAGAAAAAACATTGGGAAAACATTGTGTAAAATGAAGAAATTGCTTGTAGCAAGCAATTTCTTCATTTTCCACAATGTTGTCTGCAACTCCCTTCAACTTGAACCAGTCTAAAATTTTACTGTCTGGTATTGGGCCAGAGATCAGTGGTAGAGGCCAGTGACCAATTCATTATGGCACAAAATACATGTATTTAAACCCATGTCATTTTGGAAAATATTCTCTACAGAATATTGCATATCAAAGGGCTAAAATCACTGGAAGCACTAATTTTTGGTTCATATTTTTATGAAAATATATCCTTCAATAAATGTGGCTTGAAATGGACCAGCAGGTGGTATAGACACATATGTGCAGGCTGATCTTTGTCTATACCTCCTTGCCAAAGCAGGAAATTCCGGGTTCAGCATTGAAAGGGTTAAAATAGGGGATGTCTATAGCCCCTTGTTGAATGTGAGCTCCTCCTCCTGTGTGGCTTGTTGGATTTCGGGTTCTAGGTCTTTAGTGGCAATCTAAAAATATAATCAATATTTATAACCCATTACTACACACTGACTCTTTTTGAGGCCCTTATGATTAAAACTTTTGAAAACATTGTGGAAAATGAACAAATTGTTGGATTTCTGGTTCTAGGTCTTAAGTGGCAATCTGGAAATATAATCAATATTTATAACCCATTACTACACACTGACTCTTTTTGACGCCCTTAAGATAAAAACTTTTGAAAACATTGTGGAAAATGAAGAAACTGCTTGCTACAAGATCTTTAAAATTTTACTGTCATGCTATATAAAATCCCTTATATTTTTGTATTAAAATCAAATAGCTGAAAGCACTGGTAGTACTTGTTGTTCAATAATCAATGTTTTTTAGAAATCAGTTTTATAAACTACTCTCACAGGAAAAGTACAAGCAAGAGGTGTAAACCAAGATCAGACTGTACTTATGATCTTTCTTTGTACCTCCAGCTTAACCGGAATATTTCGGGTCCAGCATGACAAGGGTAAATATTGTTGTCTGCAACTTATTTCAATTTTGACCGGTCTAAAATTTTATCATATGGTAATGCATTAAGAATGGTTTGAGCTCTACAAACCTTCAAGGATATTGCGTTCACAACATTCACAAAGATTAAGCAGATAGGAAGTTGCATCTCAAACTCACAGCTGTAAGCAGTAGATCATTCGAACAATAGAAATGGAATCCACATTCTCATTACCCGAGTCATGTAGACAAACGCCACAATTAGGGGACTCATTTACGTTTCATTTGAATCTGGCAGACGTGGTGTTAATTGTTGTTGACAAGTTCTTGTTTCTCGCAACAACAATGGCATTCCTTGAATGTCCCCTTTGTCTGGTACAATTACTGATAACAAACAACAAAATATACAAGATGTGTTTAGAAAACACTAATACTCCCATCATGCCCTTTGTTAAGAAATTTGACCGTCACAATTGACCTTGACCTTCACAGTTGACCTTGTCATGACAATGGTTCCAAAGTTATATTTCTTCAGTGTTTTAAATTCAATCAGAGCACACTAGGTTATTTCCATAATATTTGGGAACAGAAGTATATATTTCCATAATATTTGGGAACAGAAGTATATAAAGTGGAGCAGTATGTAACAAAACATGCATTTTGTCAGCCGAAAATAGAGTAAAATGTTATACGTAATCAGGGAAAACACAGATGGTTCAGGAGTCTCATAATTGCTGAAAAGGTTAATTTTCCATTTGTAATTTCATGTATTGCACTGTTTTACTTTGTTATCAAGTTTCCTCGAAGATAATGAAGAAATTTGTTGTCTGGTAATGGATAAATAGTTGTTTAACCCATTCCAACACAACAAAATTTTAGACCAGTCCAAATTCAAAGGAGCTGCAGACAACAATTTCAAGTTGATGTAATTTTAATTTTTTTCATCTTTTGGGGTAGAAAACATTGTGGATAATGAAGAAATTGCTTGATACAAGCAATTTCTTCATTTTCCACAATGTTTTCCAAAGCTCTTGAATTGCGGGGCGTAAAAATGAGGGCTTGAGTTGGAATGGGTTAACTCATTCCCACTCAACCCAACTTTTTTTATGCACCTGAAGAATTACATTAAAGAAAACATTGTGAGAAAAGGAAACATTGCTAGAACCAAGCAAAATCTCCTTTTACCACAATATTTTCTACCTGATTTGGCCTTTAGTTTTCATTTTCAAATGAATTTGAATAGTTGTCTGTAACTTCTTCCAATTTGAACCACTCCAAATTCTGTTTTGTGGTAACAATTAATGTAATGACTCCAAGGCTATCAGTAAAAGCAATCCTCTGATTGGATAGAAACAATACAGGTCTCTTCCAATTTGTAGCACAAGTTTCCATCTCTCCTTATCTCCGAAATATCTTGATTAGTGAAGGTCTGTAATGGCAGTCAGGTATGTGTATCACTCACTTGTTTCCGACATTCTCTGGGAGTTTTTTGCCTATTTGCCCACTATTATGAGTGGTAGTTACTCCAAATGTAGATAGATAAGGGCCTTACCACCCAGTGGTAGAGCAATTTGTCATTGTAGAGAGTTTTATGAGGTCTATAAACAAATCACCTATTGGGCTTGCAATGCTTGGAAAGTTTTACTTGGTGGGTCTCTACTGCAGATAGAAGCTTTTCCATGTAAATAAAGAAATGAAGAAATTTTTAGCTCTAATAGTCAAACGCCATAAGAGCTTTTGCAAAGGGTGAATTGGAGCTTAATCTAATCCCACACAAAACCACTTTTTTACGCCCCTCAAAAGCTTTGCAAAACATTAACGTAAATGATAAAATTGCTTGCTTCATGTCTACATTGTTTCTCTCTTCTCTTCTCAAGACTTTGTGGGAATGGATTAAATTGGACAGGATTAGTTAGAAAACACAAGAAAAGAGCCCTTTTGATATTTGTCTAATTTCATTTTTAACTCGGCTGTTTTTGGAGAAACACAAGATATTTTCATAGCTAGGTCATTGTATGGGTCAGCATCATAGTTGTTCAAAATCTTTGACATTTTGTAATTATATGTTATTATTGAAAATACATTCACATGAAACTCGGAATATATGCTCACTGCCGAAAGAGCAATCCATACAAACAAGTGGAAAAACTCTAAATGAATGTTTAACCCTTTCCTGGACAAACACAGAATTTTACGTCACTTCGATCTTATACTTGAGAAAAGATTGTGGAAAAAGGAGAAATTGCTTGTGACAAGCAATTCCTCCTTTTACCACAATATTTTCTACCACATAGGATGGGCAGATTTCAAATTGTATGCATTGTCTTTGTCGTCTGCAGCCTCTTTCAAATTGGACCTGTCTTAAATTTTCATAAAACAGGAAAGGTTTATATAAATTATGCTCAATTTTTAATTTTATGACTTCTACTTCAAGCCAAAATCATTTCTAATTTTAAATTGTTCCTTTTAGAAATACATAGAAATGGGTCTTGGGAAATTAAGGCAACTCTATAAACTGAGATGACACTTGCACTTAAGGTTTAATCAAACCATTCGGCCAACACTCGGGTGACAGGAATAGCCCCCCTTTTCTTTGAATAGTTGAGCTGAAAATTGTTTCAAAGGAGATATCTGCTAATGATGTAAAATAACTGTGCAAAGTATTTTGAATGCAGGAGTCAGGCACTCGCCAAACAAAGCTTTAGCATTTGACCTTGAACTGTGACCTTAAACAAGAGAGCTAGTGGCCCTAGCACTCACCTAAGATAAGGCTCTTTTTCCAGTGCTTTCAACGTATTTTGGCAACAAATGCTTTTAACGGACTTCAAATTTTTTAGTAATTATTAAAAGGGAGCAACCTAGGGGAAAAAAAATTCTGCCAAATTTGATTGAAATTGGCCAAATAGTTTTCAACACTTGCCTTCTTTATTTCAATATAGACCAAAGCACCCTGGTGCTCTGAAATTTTAGCAATTTTGAAAGAGGTCAATGTACTGATGCTTCATGCAACATATCAAGATTCTTAAACTTCAGGGTCTAGGGAAGAATTTTTTGAGTTTTTTTTTCAAATTTACTCTTATTGTCATGGCAACCAGAACTTACAACAGATTTCAACTCTTTTGTTGAAATTGGCCCAGTGGTTTGGGAGAAAACATTGTTTTCTATATCCTTCTTCAACCCTCTCTATTTCTATTTGGGACCCACCCCTGGGGCCCCTAGGGTGATGATTTTAGCAATTTTGAAAGAGGTCAATGTACTGATGCTTCATGCAACATATCAAGTTCTTAAACTTCTGGGTCAAGAGGAGAATTTTTTTTAGTTTCTTTTTTTTTTTAATTTTACTCTTGTTGTCATGGCAACCAGAACTTACAACAGATTTCAACTCTTTTGTTGAAATTGGCCCAGTGGTTTGGGAGGAAACATTGCTTTCCATATCCTTCTTTACCCTCTTTATTTCCATATTAGACCCAATCCAGGGACCCCAGGGTGATGATTTTTTAGCAATTCTGAAATAGGTCAATGTACTGGTGCTTCATGCAAAATATACAGCTCTATGCCTCCAGGGTCAGGAAATCATTTGTTATTCTTTTTTAATTTCAACTTTGTTGCCATGGCAACCACAGTTTTCAACAGATTTCAATTCTTTTAGCAATTTTTAAAGTTCTCCTCCTTAGGAACATTTCTGCCAAATTTGGTTGAATTTGGTCTAGGGTGCCCTTTTAAATATCCTCTTTTACTTCTATATAAGCTCCCTCCCCTTTGACTCCGCCCCCTGGAGACCTGAGGATGATTTTAGCAATTCTGGAAGAGGTTAATGTACTCATGCTTCATGCAAACATCAAGGCTCTTCACATTCTTGGTCAGGAGGAGATCGTTTTTTTAAAGATTTTCTTAATATTTCCTTTTGTTGCCATGGCATCAGGATATATCACCAGATTTCAAATCTTTCGGCAATTTTTAAAAGGCAAATTTGGTTGAAATTTGCCACAGATGTTTCGGAGAACATGTCTTTTTAAAAAGCCTTCATATTTCCGATAAGGGCGACCACCCCTGAGGTTCCCCCCTGGGGACCTGAGAGTTATGATTTTAATATTTCTGAAAGAAGTGAATGTACTGATCCTTCATGCAAAATATCAAAGCTCTACGCCTTATTAGTCAGGAGGGGATCATTCTTTAACCCATTCCCACAAAAAACAGTGATGCTTTTGGACACCCCTCTAGAAAAAACAATTGAGCAAACATTGAGTAAAGAGAAGAAATTGCTTGTAATAAGCAATTTCTTCATTATACACAATGTTTTCTATCTAGAAAGTTGAAAAAATCCGAAATTTCATAAACTTTGAATTGTCATCTGCAAACTCCTTTTAATTTTGTCATGTGGAAATGGGTTAAGATTCTTTAAATATTTTTTTTTTTTTTTGCTATGGCAACCAGAGTCTTCAACAGATTAAAATTCTTTTAGTAAGTTTTGAAGAGCACCACCACTGGAACATTTCTGCCAAATTTGGTTGAAATTTGCCCAGTAGTTTGGGAGGAGATGTCAATTTTAAATTGTTGACACACAACAGAAGAAGCATGATGGATGCAGAATAGAGGGTGATCAAAATACCTCACCATGAGCACTTCGTGCTCAAGTGAGCTAAAAATACTTCAAGAAAATAAAGTGACACATATGCTCTTGAAGAGAAACATTGATATTAACCTGTAACTTAGAGATATCCAAAAATACATTTCAAATGTTATTTATAAAAACATCCATGATCATAAGAATTATACGCTGGACTCTGTCTCTGCTGGCAGCTGGCTAGATGTACAGACAAGAGCCAGGACACTTTATCTTGGATAAAAAAGGCATACATTTAACATTGAACTTCATACTATAGCAGTATTACAGGGATTCTTCAACCAATTACCATACAATAAAATTTTAGACCGGTCCAAATTGAAAGGAGTTGCAGATGACAATATTAAGTTCATGAAATTTTAGAATTTTTCAACTTTCTTGGTAGAAACATTGCGTAAAATAAAGAAATTGCTTGTTACAAGAAATTTCTTAATTTTATGCAATGTTTTTCCTTATTCTTTTTCTTTGGGGGTGGGGGCGTCAAAAAGCATAATTGTGTGGGAATGGGTTAAAAAAAATGGGCATACACATTCAAACATGTATTTCGACTAATAGTAATTTTGCAATATAGGAGAAAATCCAAGAAATACAAATTGAAATGGAATACATATACTATCTAATCATTAACCCATTCCCACACAATGACGCTTTTAAACGCCCCTGGAGATAAAAGCTTTAGAAAACATTGTTGACAATGAAGAAATTGCTTGTGTCAAGCAATTTCTTCATTATCCACAATGTTTTCTACCCTAAAAGACAAAGATTTTGAAAATTTCATCAACTTAAAATTTTTGTCTGCAACTTCTTTGAATTTGGACTGGTCTAAAATTTTGCTGTGTGGGAATGGGTTAAATCTTAATACATGTACTTTTACAGCTCTGTCATAGGTAGCACATAAGGGTCATTTGTCCATCTTTATGCAATGTTGGAAAGATTGGGGATAGATAAGTAAGTTAATCCTTATCATGCTGAATACTATACAGAATTGCTTTAAATTCAAAGGTCTGAAAGTGCTGTAGACACCTTATTTCAGTCAATATTTCATTTGTAGATATTTTTCATGAACAACACTGGCTTGAAAGGACAAACAGGAGGTGTAGACTAAGATCAGACAGCACATATGTGTAGGCTGATCTTTGTCAGTAATACTTGACAAAACAGAAATATACCAGGTTCAGTATGACTAGGGCTAAAATTCACAGTGGTGTTTGCAGATTCCAGAACAAGAGGTTTCTCCCAAGATCGAAGAACAACTCTCCTAATTGGAGGGACAAAAACTGTAACCAATTAATGCTCATAATTTGTGGCAGCCATATTGTTTTCTCAGTAATTGCCTGTCTGATAACACATTTATGAGTCTGAAGTGACATTTTCCCCTGGTAATTGTTCTCTTTGTTTATGATAAGATAACCTACTGTGGCAACACAATGTGTACCAGCATAAAACATTACAAAATAACTTGTCATGTATTGCTTGTTGTTGTAACAAGTAATTTCTTCTTTTCCCACAATATTTTCCAATCATATAGGATGGCTACTTTTTGAACTGTTCTTTATAATAATGTCTGCTACCACTTTGAATTTAGACAATTATAATTTTTTAAAATCAGTAAAGGGTTAAATAAAGTAATTTGGCAAAATCATCATGAGGACATGTAGACAGAAGTATGCGGACAGAAGCCAATAGCAGCGACATGACAATTCCTCGGAGATATCAAACAACATTAAGTTTGCACAATTTTGGGTCAAGAACAAACAGCAAACCCTTGTAACTGCAGCTTGAATAAGTCGTAGTAACAGTGTTTTTAAGTTGTCAAACCAAATTGTTTAAATAAATATCAGAGGTAAACATTTACTTCTGGCCTAAATGAATGACTTAATTGGTAAATATTTTAGGTTATTTAATCGACAGGCATGATCCAACAATATTTTGAAAATCAAAATTTGTATAAGCTTTTTCATTTTGATAGTAAAGCTGGCAAAAGTTAACATAGCAATATAAACATGCAGACCTTTTGTTCTTTAATTAATTGCAACATCAAATTTAGACAGGTCAAAATTTGAAGAAGTTGCAGACGACAATTTTTTGTTGGTGACATTTTAACCCTTGTCATGTTGAACCCGGAATATTCTGGTTTTGGCAGGAGGTGTAGACTAAGATCAGACTACACTTATGTGCAGGCTGATCTTAGTCTATACCTCCTGCTTGTACTTTTCCTGTCAGAGTTGCTTATGATGTTGATTTCTGAAAAAAAATATTGAATTTTGAACAACAAGTTCTATCAGTGCTTTCAGCCCTTTGATTTGACAGCAATTCAGTAAGGTAATTTATACAGCATGACAAGGGTTAATTTATTTTTAATCTTTGGTAGTAAAAGACATTGTTGAAAATGATAAAATTGCTCGTAACAATCAATTTCTTCATTTTCTACATTTTTTCAAATATCTTTTTTCTTTGAGAGTTGTAAAATAGTGAGATTGCGTTGGAATGAGTTTATAGCGCTCTCAATACGGAACAATTTCAGGAATTTTTAAAACTTCAAGTTTCAATTTCCAGAAGTCTTCATAAAATTCCCCCTCCATTAAAAATAGATGTAATGAAAAAAGATAGATAATGCCTACAGTATATTCTTTACGATCCTTACGATCTAGTCCCTTAATTTCATGTCTCTTTGAGTGGAACTAGAGAAAACATTGTGGTAAAAGAAGAGATTGATTTTTGTTATAATTTCTAGTTTTCCCTAAATGTTACCTCTCCTTAAGCACTTTCATTTTCCAAATTTGGGTGGATATATCTGGTAATTTTTGTTTGCAAATCTCTAAGGATTTAGACGAATCTGATCTGCAGAATGGTGGAAAGTGATTCATGTTAACTGGCTCTTGTCAAAATGTTAAGAGTACGAGAAAATCAAGACTGGATTATTCTCAAACTGTCTCCAGTCATATGTAGACACCAGAATATAATTAAGGTGAATTAAAGTAACATTACAGAAAAAATGAAACTTATAACAGAGTTGAAACTGGAAGGAATTCTTTGTTTCATTTCTGCTAGCTGATATTTACAGAAAACACACATGAGGTCATTGAAAAGAGATTGTTTGTTTGTTTGAATGGGGTTTTACGCCACTTTCAACAATCTTTTAGTTATATCGTCGTGGCTGGAGCACCTAACAAGCGATCCTTGTATTTCTCACACCGGTACTACCATTACATCCTTTCCTAGCCTTCAGCTGCTATCCCACATAGGTCTACGATTATCAACCCATTGGTGAAAGACAAATAGTCGGAAAGGATGAGTGCCGCCTTCGAGGATCGGACCTGGGACCATTAGATGGACAGTCTGACGCGCTAGCAACTGTGCTAAGACGCCGGCTGCATCATTGAAAAGAGAGAGAACTCTCAGAAACTAGGGAAATTCATTGGGTAACTTTTCTATTTCTACTAAAGTCTTTATGTCAAGTTGCGAAATAGAGCTCCTTGTGTCATTTTCCATGTGCATTTTTGATGCTCTGTTCTCTACCCACCACGAAGACGGGAGTTTACATTTCAGCAAATGAATACTGGCAAGAATGTAGTTTATAGAAAAATTTGATCTGACATTATTTGATGAAGTCTGGTGCAATGACCATTGGTCTACTTGAATTTGACCAAGCAAGTTATCAATCTTACAGTGACTTTCAAACTGAAATTGTCTACAATAAGCAATAGCACGGTTAGCAAACCAGCTATAATCGAGTATGCCATGTAAATTGTCCATGGAGATATTATGGTAAACTGTTTGTGGATTCACAATTTTACCCAATGGTATTTTATCTAATTTTGGTAAGAGTATACATTCTTTTGTTTATCAAATCCTTTATCTTGTGACTTAAGAAAACGTTTGAATGATTAATTTAAGAATTTTTTCTCTTATCTAGTAATTTACATCCGGGTCTGATTTTCTGAATATTTTTCTGATCTTCAGGACGTAATATACCTCGTCAGCCATTTATTGAGATCACTAGGGATAGGATGAGACACCATAGATATGTACATGTACTAAACATGGCAGTGACTTGACCCTGTAAATTAGAAGTAATTCTTGGTAGTGTATTCAAACAGTTTTTGCATGTGCCTAAAACAGACCAATGTATAAATTTCATTACCTTAGAATATTGTGGAAACATGGCAACTGCAGCTGGTAGGGCAAGACCAAATGATATTGTACAGGTAAGAGCATTCAAAGGTAGATGCATTCTAGGATTAGCTTTTAAAAATCTTGTTCTGAAATGATATGAAATGAATTTTCTTTCTAGTAACCATCTCTGCTAACCTATTACAATATCCATAGAAGTCGCAGACAATAATTTCTATTTGATGGCATTTGGAAAATCTTAGCGTAGAAAACATTGTGAACATTGATAAAATTGCTTTTTACAAGAAATTTCTTCATTGTCCACAATGCTTCCCAAAGCTTTTTCTTGAAGGGTGAGAAAAGATAGGACTGAGTGGAAATGGGCTAAGCTGTCATATGATATTATATTAACCCTTGTCATGCTGTATAAAATGCCATACTCAATCGCAGTAAAATCAAAGGGCTGAAAGCACTTAATAGTACTTGTTGTTCAATAATCAATATTTCTTTTAGAAATCAATTTCATAAACAACTCTGACAGGAAAAGTAAAAGCAGGAGGTGTAGAACAAGATCAGACTGCACTTATGTGCAGGCTGATCTTGGTCTACACCTCCTGCTATAACCAGAATATTCCGGGTTCAGCATGACAAGGGTTAATCTTTGTCATGCTGAATAAAACTCTGTTACACAATTGCAGAAATCAAAGGAATAAAAGCACTCAAAGGCCATAAATAAAAAGGGTCAATATTTCTTTGATATTTCATTTCATAAACAACTCTGTCCCTAAGGGAAATAAAAGGTGGTATAGGCTAAGATCAGACTGTGTTTATGTTACGGATTTTTTCTGACGTGAGCAATTTTGTCAGTGTTGAATGAAGATAATTTACTAGAAATGTCTATAGGTATACAATAAGAAAGCTTTATCAGTTTATGATCAGATCAGCAAAATGTCCAAGATTTTGAAAGCAAGACAAAGTAATAAACTAACAAAATAATGAAAAATTCATTTCTTGATCTATGTATCCAAGGGAAAAATATCAAAGCTACTCACTTTTCTAACAAAGCCATTACTATAGGAGGAATAATTAGTATAGGAGCTGGTAGAATAACCCTAGTGCCTGCTGTTGAAAGGACTGCCTGAAATAAGACCCAAAAGAACAGGAATATTAAACCCATTCCCGGATAGTGATGCTTTTTGACAACCCAATGAAAAACAATTGGGCAAACATTGTGTAAAATGAAGAAATTGCTTTCAACAAGCAATTTCTTCATTTTCCACAATGTTTTCTACCCAGTGAGTAAATTCTATAAACTTCAAAATGCCATCGGCAACTTCTTCCAATTTTGTCCAGTCTAAAATTTTGCCATCTGGGAATGGGTTAAGCCACTTTAAACAGTATTTAAATCATATCATGGCGGCTGGAGCTTCTAACCATGGGTTTCTGGTATTTCTGTCACCAGTACTATAACTACATGCTTCCCGAGCCTGAAGATGCTCATCCCATTTAGGTTAACAATTATCCACCCATTCATGGGAGACAAATGTTGTAAAGGATATTTGCCACAGCCAAGAATCAAAATTGGGACCCAAAAGAATTAGAACTTTTAACAACTGAGAGTTGATCCAGTTATAGAAAATAAAGTTCTAGACTACCTTTTTTTACACAACGGAATAAATTAGAGATCTGCACACGGAAATTAATAGATAATGGATTTTAACAAAACAAGTTATCGAATCATACATTTAGACTGGAAGTCAACTTTGAACTCAGACATTGGTCAAAATTTTTGTGAACCATTATTGTTAGTTTGTTGACTTATTTAACACATTCCCACACAATTACACTTTTTGATACCCCTCAAGACAAACAATTGGGAAAAATATTGTTTAAAAGAAGGAATTGCTGGTAACAAGCAATTGCTTCTTTTACATTATGTATTCAACCTGATACATTGTAGACATTTTTCAAATCCAACATAATTTTTTTCCCAAGGCAAATTTTCCTTTCATGATAATGTTTTCCAGGAGTAGCTTCTTCAGAATGTCAAATATAATTGAATGATTATGTGGTAAAAAGGTGATGAGACTATTTTTTGTTTCATTAGGGTATTCAACATTAACCTTTTTCAAATCATACTTTATAAGCAAATCAATTACTTGTACTATTTTAAGGAAGGGTTTCATGGAAGCACTGTGTGTACAATAAGACAAATTGCGGGCTTAGAACATAAACATGGTAAGGCTTTATACCAATAGTATAGACCCATACTATATTTTTGCTCTATGGCTAAGCCCTCAAAATATAGCTCTATACCTAAAGTACTTATTGATGAAGCAAGCAGGAATTCTGCTTAAATTAACCGATTCTCACACGATCAAATTTTAGACTGGTCCAAACTGAAAGAAATTACAGTTGACAAATTAATGGTTATGAAATTTCAGATTTTTTCAACTTTTTGTACAGAAAGCATTATGGAAAATGAAGAAATTGCTTGTTACAAGCAATTTCTTCATTTTACACAATGTTTTCTCAATTTTTTTTCTTGAGGGGCATCAAAAAGCATCACTGTGTGGGAATGGGTTAAATCTACTGAAGATTATTAACAGAATATTTTAGTATTCATAGCATGTACTTTAGTAGTCATTGTCAGGTAGAATCTTTTATTTCATAAGAGTACCTACCTTTTTAGCTGCTATTTTTGAAGTGCCTACAACATTCCCATTTTTGTCTAATACATCTATACCTTCACTTAGTTCATTATTTCTCATTAGTAACACATTACATATATTGGCAGAAGCTGTAAAATAAACAAGAAATAACCTATGCAGAAAACTTTAAATTATTTTGTATCAATCTGTTGATGGAAAAATGTTAGACTGGTCCAAAATGAAAGGAGTTGCAAACTACAATTTTTTTTATCTTGGTGAAAGTTTAGATTTTTCAACTTTCAAGGTAGTAGAATTTCCAAATTATTTTATAGGGGCCTCAAAAGGCACTATTATGTGGGAATGGGTTAACGCTACTTTTAACTGTATTTCAGAGCACCTAAAAACAGATTCCTGGTATTTCCCAAATCAGGACTACCACTACATACTTTCGCAGCCTCCAGCTGCTCATCCCACTTAGCTTTAAGACTATGTCAGAAAGGATATTTACTGTGACCGGGTATCAAACCCTGGACTCTATGATTGAGAGTCCCATGTGCTTCCATCTGCGCTTGTATCAATTAAAGGATCACTGCTGTCAATCAAAAATTCAATTGACCAATCAAATCTACATGAAGGCCTCCAACATTTATATAATACATGTTTGTTTAGGAGCACTTTTCCTCATTACAAGATGACATTTTTTTGACTGGTCTAGCTTGAAATAAGTTGCCAGTGGATTAACTTCTAGAAATCTTTGTCTTTCTATGCAGAAAACATTGTGGGAAATGAAGAAATTTCTTGTAACAAGCAATTTCTTCATTTTCCACAATTTTTTCCCAAGCTTTTTTCTTGTGGAGTGTAAAAAAGCTGGATTGTGTGAGAATAGGTTAAATACAGTAACTACATCTTGAATAATCTGCAAACCCTTGCCTGTTTTTTTTAAAATTTAAGACATGTCTATTTTGAAACAGGTTGCAGACTACAATTTAATTTGAACTTCATTTAAAATTTTACTATCCTATAGGATAGAAAATACTGTAGGAAAAGTGGAAATTCTAACAAGCAATTTCTTCTTTTCCAACAAGTTTTTCTCACGTATAAAGTCATTGGCATGTGAAAATCATGGATTGTACCAGAAAAGGTTAAGGTTCCCAACAAATGTTTTTTACATTTTTACGTCCCTGACCCTATTTCTTGAAAAGTCACATGGTTGGATATCTAAGACAAACCATCCCATCTGAGATCAATAGGTACAGAGAGCAATCTGTCCATTACAAACCCAACAACTTCCATTTGATTAATAAGGCAGGGTTTTAGTTGAGATTAACCCATTTCCACACAAAAAAACTTTAGACTGGTCCGAATTCAAAGGAGTTGTAGACGAAAATTTAAAGTTGATGAAACTTTAGTTTTTTCAACTTTCTGTGTAGTAAATATTGTGTAAAATGAAGAAATTGCTTGTTACAAGCAATTTCTTCATTTTACACAATGTTTTCTCAATTGCTTTTCTTATAGGGGCGTCCAAAAGCGTCACTGTAATGGGAATGGGTTAAGCAATGGTATTTCTGAATTTTTATCATACCTGCATAATAATATTGATGTTTTTTTTAACAAAAAAACACACTTTTCTTTGCCTGGAAAAAATACTATTCATTTTTCTTTATTCACATTGTTTCTTTTTGTGTGACCTGTCAAACAAAAAGGGAAAGTTAAGCAAACTTAAAAACAATTATTTGAATCAAGAAACCTCACATCGGCTGACCAGAATCATCTTCCTAAAAAGAATATTGAGGTTGACTGACCATTCTTCTTTCAAAAAATGACAAAAGAGAAAAAGGTAGAGAATATCATGGTTGATGAGGAAATGCTTGGTTACAGATTTTTATTCATTAATAACGTTGGTCAAAATTTATCTCTCACTTTTTCTACAGACTAGTTTGTTTCATTTCTGTACAAGTGGAAAATCATGTATTACTAGTCCAGGTACAAGTGGAGAAAATTTCCCTACCACTGCAGGCATGTGTTAAAAATTTGTTTTTCTATGTTTACATACCTACAGCAGGATATGGCACGAACCTCTGTATCAACATTTTGGTCGCAGGAGAAAATGCATTGGCCTTTTTTATCAGGTGACTTAAACCAACCTGAAAGCCAATGAATAAAGTAAATAACATTCTTTAACCCTTTCCTAACCAATCCCTGATTTTACATCCTTGTGATTTTATGATTGAGAAAATATTATAGAAAAAGAAGAAATTGCTCGTAACAAGCAATTTCTTCTTTTTCTACAATATTTTCTACCCTACTGAATGGTCATTTTTCAAATAAAATCAACCTTAAATTTTTCTTCTGCAAGACCTTTGAATTTGGAAGGTCTAAAATTTGGCAAATCAGGAAAGAGCAAATGCTTAACAGTGGATTATTAAGATGTCTTGTTGGATTATCACTTAACAATTTCACCGAAAAACCAGTGAGATTATCAAAATGTTAAACTGGCTTTTTTGAAAAATTCGCCCAAAATATCAAATGAGAGAGAGAGAGAGAGAAAGAAACAGAGAAGCAGAGAGGCAGAGACAGAGAGATCTCATTCATGCAATGATTCTGAGTAAATTGTCACCTGTCACTTTTCTAAATACAAGAACTTATCTGTTGAAAGATGGGATAAAGCCTTGATTTTAATGTTGTCATGAAATGAAAGCTACACTATGCACTAAAACATTTATAAGACATACACTTTATCCCATTCCCACACATCAAGTTTTTAGGCTTGTCCATATTGAAAGAAGTTGCAGAAGACAAGCAATTTCTTTGTTTTGCTCATGGTTTTCTTGTTTCTTTTTTCATGAGGGCAGTCAAAAAGCTACAGTGTGGGAATGGGTTAATTTGCTTATGTTCTAAATATTTCAAAATGAATAACCCTTTCAGAAACAATTCATACTTTTTAAGCTCTCCAGGGCTTGTATTGAGGAAAACATTTTGAACAAGGGAGAAACTTATAGTAAAGAGCAATTTCTCCTTTTCTCAGGATGTTTATTTTTATCCTTCATGTCAATTATTTTTCAAATTAAACATTTTGAATCATTGCCTGCATCTTCTTTCCATTTGGAAAAGTCTTAATTTTGTTGTAAGGTTAAATCATTCCTGCAAAATTACTTTTTTTGATACCCTCGAGGAAAAAAACTTTGGATAATGTTGTGGCAAATGAGGAAATAGCTTGTTAAAAGCAATTTCTTCATTATCCACAATGTTTTTATTCACAAAAGGCAAAGATTTTCAAATTCCTTCACTACAATTTGTCGTCTGCAATTCTTTGACTATGGACCAGTCTAAAATTTTCTCATGTAATTGGGTAAGCGACTTTCAAACAATATATGTAGTTGTTTCATGAAGCTCAATAATATGACTCATTTTCTATTCTTTTTTCACAATCAATAATTTTACCTTTTGAGTTCAACTTCACTAATTCAATATATCTCCATTTCAATAGTATTAATGCACAAAGGGAGATAAATAGTAAACTACTCACTGCAATGGAAATGGCACTAGTTACTGCTCCTAGATACCCTAGAATAAATTTGCTAGTTGGTGTTGGCTGAAATATATCAAGTGAGAATGCTCTGTAATGTTAGGTTATACAAAACAAGAGGACCACCATGATGGTCCTATATCACTCACCTAAGATACGAGAAAGGGTAGAATCATTATGGAAAAGGGGAAAAGGTGTAGTTACTAGCTTTTTTTCCTACAATGTCTTCATGAGCAGTACTTTTATGCCTGAAAAAACAGAGCTGTCTGGTAAAAATCAATGATTTATTCCCACTTAAAAAGATCTCATGGCTATAAAATTCCCCATCATGAAGGATACCATTCGATTCTTAACCATTTAACTGACAACAAAATTTTTGACAGGACCAAATTAAAAGAATTTGCTGACAAAAATTCTGAGTTGATAGAATTTCAAAAAAATCATTGTCTCTTTAGGTAGGAAACAAGCCATTTCTTCATTTTCCACTATAGTTTCTTAGGCTTTTTTCTTGGGGTAGACACCAAAAGGATTGTGTTGAAATAGGTTAAATTAGTGAAAAATAAAATAGTATTAGTATAAATCCTTTAGGTATGTCAAAAACAAAAGAGTCAAGTGCACAAATTCTTGAAGTTTTAACCCATTACCAGATGGCAAAATTTTAAACTTGTCCAAATTTAAAGGAGTTGCAGAAGACAATCTAAAGCTTATGAAATTTTGGGATTTTTTGTACCTTTGGCAGAGAAAACATTGTGGACAATGTAGAAATTGCTTGTAACAAGCAATTTCTTCATTTTCCACAATATTTTCCAAAGCTTTTTTTTTCTTTGGAGCATCTAAAAGCGTCATTGAGTGGTAATGGGTTAATCAAAGCCGTTCTTTTCACTGTTTTTGTTCTAACAAGATCCACTACATCATTTGGACAAACACCGAACAAATTTTTACAAGCATTCATTCTTACAGTTTGTATGTATATGTATCATCCTCATAAGCTTCACACATTTTGTTGTGATTTCAGGTATATTTCCTCAAACATCTGTACTACAAAAGTCAATGATTAAAATCCATTGACTATTCGTAGTAAAACAGTAAAAATTTGAAGCTGTTTCTCTTCATTTTTATTGTAGGGAGTTGGCTATCATACCAGTTCTCAAATCACATTCTCCCCAATGATGTAATCATGACTTTTTCTGAATGACTTGTGATTGACTGAGCTATGGCTTCACCCATTGAACTTAGACATGGCAATTAAAAATACTTAATAACATTAATCTATAAAATATGTGGTCAGGAATATAAAATGAAAGGTAAATCACTGGTCTGCTACCTAATCATCGTATTTCTGGTTTGAACAAGCTGTAGTTGCTACGTTTAAGTTGCCCCACCAGAAATGCTTAACATAAACGTAAAATTCAAAGGTCAGCTCAGTAGGTTTGGCAACTTAAACTATAGCTTATTTGAGATGTAGTTCTGATGTTTATAACACCAACCGACCATTTGTTACATGTAACTCGCCATAAATTTTACAAACTTAAGCTATTTAACGCCAATCCCATACAAGTAAAATTTAGACTGGTCCAAATTGAAAGAATCTAGAGACGACAATTTCAAGTTGATGGAACTTTAAATTTCATTGTCTATTTAAATAGAAAACATTGTGGATAATGAAGAAATTGCTTGATACAAGCAATTTCTTAAATTTCCACTATGTTTTCCAAAGCTTTTTTTGAGGGTCGTAAAAAGGAGGGCTTGTGTGGTAATGGGTCAATATCAAATGAGTCAGTTGGCATAGCCAGGTATCCATTAACTGTTAACTAAAAACTATGGTTGCTCCATTATTCCACAATTTACATACCTTTGTAGCATTTCTATTTGAATAGTTGAAACAAGCATTGTGACTTTGATTCAACCACTGCCAAAATATCATCTGTTTAAATGTCAGATTTGGTAGCAGCATACCAACAACCTATGAGAAGGAATTAATCTATTCAAATTTACAGTTAGCAGACTACTCTCCACAATTCGATGGATCAGCGCGAAACAACTGCCTAAATGTTTATAGGTAGTAACAACTGTTTTGCACTGACCCATTGAGTTCGTCCTGCTTTACTTAGCAATGAACCACTTCTAATTTGATGACAAATTTAAGTGTATAAACCTATTATCAAAACTTTAGACTGGTCCAATTTCAAAAAAAAATGCTGACAATAATTAGATGTTGATCAAAATTTAGATAAACATGTGATTGGATTTTAGTGTGGAAATTATCATTAGAAATTTACAAAAATGCTTGTTCTTCATTTTCTACAATATGTTCCACAGCTTTTTTCTTAGGGGTCATTAAAAGAGGATTTGTTTGGGAATAGGTATTTGATTTACCACCAATATAAGAAATGCTGTTTCAAATAACAAGTGGCTTGAAGCTTATATCACACACACTTATAACCCATTCCCACACTAAATGTTTAAGATAGGTCAGAATTTAAAGAAATTGCAGACAACATTTTCAAGTTGACAGTATTTCAAATATCCTTGTCTTTAAGGGTAGAAAACAAGGTTAAAAATGAAGAAATTGCTTGTGACAAGCAATTTCTTCATTTTTAACCTTGTTTCATCGAGTCTTTTCTTGAGGGGCTTAAAAAGCGTGAATGTGTGGGGATGCGCTAATAATACTTTTAATAACAATATTAGTTTGCATATATAAGTCTATGATGGCATAATCAACACATTTTATTGCATAGAATGAATTTGATAATGAATATAGTTGACAATAATGGTAGATAATTTCATGACATTAACCCATTACCAGACAGCAAAGTTTTAGACTGGTCCAAATTGAAAGGAGTTGCAGATGACATTTTGAACTTTATGAAATTTTAGAATGTCCAACTTATTGGGTTGAAAACATTGTGTGAAATGAAGAAATTGCTTGTCATAAGATGATAACATTTTTGACTGGTCCAAATTGAAAGAAGTTGCTGACAACATTTCAAAGTGTGCCAAAATTTCTCCTTTTCCAATTACGTTTTTCAAAGCAATACTCAGCACATATAAACACAAGATTAACTGGTAATGGGTCAACAAAATGGTATATTCAAAAGTTAAGTTGGTTGGTTGGATGGGGTTTAATGCCAATTTTTACTGTAATTCAGTCCATCGTGGCGGCAGCTGGAGCACCTAACAATGGATTCCTGGTATTTCTCACACCAGTCCCACCACTTCATCCTTTCCTAGCCTCCAGCTGCTATCCCACTTAGGTTTACGATTATCCACCCATCAAAAGTTGAGTCTAATACTACAGATTTCAGGACAAATAGAATGATGGACAGACAAATTGACATACAATCAGGTAAAAGGTACATGACCTAATCATATAATGTTGTTGCATAGAAATGCAAAATTAATATGAAAGAAGACAAAACTTACTGTTACAGTTCCAAAAGGGACATAGCCTGTAAATAAAAAAATGTTCAATGATTAGAAAGGTGGCAATTCTCAGCTCTCATTTCTTTGAATGCAAATAAAAATCAGTCAAATACATAAACCTCGCCTCAAAGTTCAGGGGACTTATGAGAAAACTTTGACCTATAAATAGGTCGGAATTTGGTTGAAACCATCCTGCAGTTTGGAAATTAGCCCCACCTATAAGGCCATGATTTCTACCCAATCAAATTCTTTGAAGGAATCTGATAAAGGGTCAACCAAGGATCATTTCTGTGAAATTTGGTTGAATTCTGTTCAGTACTTTCTGAGGAGAAGATTCTTAAAGTAAACATTTACAGATGGGCGGACTCACGGACACACACACACAACAGACACAATGCCATGACAATAGCTCGCTGGCTTTCACCTAGTGGAGCTAAAGATGTGGCATCTCGAATGCTCATTTTCTTTTTCAAAGATTTTACCAAGTGACCTATATTTTAACCAGGTATCCAAATATTGAACTTTAAAGAGACAAACTGTTTGACCAAATATCAAGACATTTGAGCCAAAATGTGACCTCCAGATTGCATGGTTGTCTAAGATTTGACCTAATGACATTGTTTTTGACCCCCATGTCACTCAATATCAAACTCACAATGATCTCAAGGAAACAAACTTTCTGACCAAGTTTAAAGGCATTTGAGCCAAAAATAAGCCTCTTTAGTGCATAATAGGGTTTTCTAGAGTTTGACCTCATGACCTACATGTAGCTTTTGAACCCATGTGACCTAATATCAAACATGACCAACAGTTAAGCCAAACAGTGGCCTATACAGTGCACACAGTGTAAAAGTTAACAATAGATGCTGGATGCAGCCTGATCATAACAGCTCACCTTGACCATGTTGTGTTCAGGTGAGCTAAAATGAGGGACATTCTTGGGTTATCTATCTTGAATACTCCCGAGTAATACATTGGTCCCTATCAGTGATTTACTTGGATTCTTTGCACCGCCCAGTTTTAAAGTCAGCTGTTTAATGCTAACTTTAGAGATTGAAATGTTAATTTCATCCTAAAAATACATTTCTATGTTATTTCTGAACCATAAACTTAAACTATTGAGAGATTATTATCTATAACCAAACTTGAAAATGCAATTAAAATATCGCAGATCAAGGATAAAAACAAGAGTAATGCAGTGAAAGGACCAATGTACAATTTGGCACATCTCTAATTTAATGGTAACAGAACAAGGCGAGGATAACACAATACCTCAACAATACCTCATATTTTCTTACAAAAAAAAAGAAAAGCTAAAAAAGAGAAACAACCCAATATTACATTTTCACTTATGTTTCCTATTCAAGACCAATCTTGTCTCTGTAAGCTAAATTTCATTAAAAAGTCAAACTCTTTTCCAGTGAATCAGTTTAACACAGATGTATCTCATGTGGCATTTAACCCTTGTCATGCTGAACACAAAATAGTCCTGTTTTTGCAAGAGGTATAGACAAAGATCAGCCTGAACATAAGTGCAGTCTGATCTTTGGCTATACAACCTGTTTGCATCATTCAAGTCAGTATTATTCATTACACTGATTTTCAAAAGAAATAATGACCAATAACTAATGATTCCAGTGTGTTCAGCCCTTTGATGCAATACTGGAAAGAACTTTATTCAGCATGACAAGGTTTAACATCTACAAATATAATCCCGAGTTAGCATTTGTAAACTAAAGTGACGGCCATTTCTGTTCTACCTACAGTACTGAAATTTGTTTCATAGAAAGAATAGGGTCCCAAAACTTTTCCTGGACGTTCAAAAACTGCTCTGACTTCAGGAACAGCATTAAGAATGCATCCTTACACTTACCCCATTACCACTACACAAAATTTCTTCATTTCACTCAATGTTTTACAGCATAAAAGACAAAATTAATTTCATGAACTTAATATTTTTATCTGCAAGTTTTTACAAGTTTAAATTGTCATTTGCACCTCCTTTCAATTTGGACCATTCTTAAATTTTGTTGTGAGGGAATGGATTCATTATAACGCAAAGCTAATATACATCACCTGACATCCTAAATGGCATGAAGATCTTCTTCCCTGTGTCAGGATGGATGATACTCTGAAACATGTTAATCCATTACCAAGCAACAAAAATTTAGACTGATACAAAACAAAAGAAGCTGCAGATGATAATTGTAAGTAACATAGATTTCAACAATCTTTGTCTTTTGGAATAGAAAACATTTAAGACAACATAAATTGGCTACAACAAGCAATTTATTTACTATCTACAATGTTTTCCAGTTTTGGGGTGTTTTTTTAAAGCACAAAATAATCACAATTGTGTGGGAATGTGTTAAAATGAGCTGGGATCTTGGAAATAGGTACGGGTGACCATAGGATCATTTTTGTTAATTTCTTTTGTTTCGAAGAATAAGACATCTTTGTCTTTTGGGAAGAAAGCATTCTGGGAAATGAAGATATTGCTTATCAAAAGCAATTTCTTCGTTTTCTAAAATGTTTTCTCCAGCTCTTTTCAAGAGGGGAGTGAAAAGGTGTTTTTCTGTTGGAATTGGTTATTTACCTCCATCTAATAAATCTCTATAAAAAAAAGCACATTATATTCATACCACTCAACCAATTAACCCTTTCCAGATTTCAAATTTTAGAATAATCCAAATTCAAAGAGGCTGCAGACGAAAATAAAGATGGGAATTCATTTTTGAAATGAAATCATTCTATGTGGTAGAAAATATTATTATGTGGAAAGGAAATATTACTTGTTACAAGCAATTTGTTCTTTTTCCACACTAGTTTCTCAAGTATAAAATCAGAGTGTTGTAAAATCCACGGTTTGAACAAAACAGGAATAAAACTGATTCAAGGAACATTTGTGTAAATTTTGTTTGATATCCAGTTATCCACCTTATGCTTCCTGACGATTATAGATCTAGAAAGAATTCAGTACATACCATTATGGAATTAAGCCCCGCCCAAAAAAGACTTCCTTTGCCTCAGATCAACATGTTTTGAATAAACCTGACAAACGTTTAGCCCTTGAACATTATTTGAACATTTTTCAACAGATTCAACCAAGGAACAATCCTACTGGTTCAGAAGAGAAAATGTTTAACCCTTTCCTGGTTAATCCCTCGATTTTACTTACCTGAGTTTTTATACTTGAGAAAATATTGTGGGATAAGAAGAAATTGCTTGTAACAAGCAATTTCTTCTTATCCCACAATATTATCTACCCTATAGGTTGGTTACTTTTCAAATTGCACTCACTTTTAATTGTTGTCTGCATCTTCTTTGAAATTGGATAAGTCTAAAATTTTGAAAAACAGGAAAGGGTTAAAAGAAATTGTTGACAGGCTCATGACAATGACACCCAATGACAAAGACCCTCTATAGCTATAATGCTCTATGGTAATTTCACTTTGTGTTCAGGTGACCTAAAAAGTCATCAGACTGATGCACACACAAAAGACAAAACGGAGTAAGAGAAGCCTGCAAGCCAAAGGCAAGTGGAGCTTTAAACCTTTTATTCACAGCTCAATGGAAATTTTCAGTTTGTGTTACAAGTACCCGGTAACTAGCAAATCAGTCAGTCTTACTTGTGTAATTCTCTGCGCCTCCCATAATTGTTGGTTGGACGTCCCTGTTGGTAACTTGTTGTTCTTGTACGCATCTAGTAGATTTATACTTTCTGTCAATCTAGACTACAACAAGAAACAGTTCTACCATTTGTCTGCTACAGACCAACCCAAACATTTTGAGGGTTACTTGTGAGACTGTTCTAAGTGTCTGCACATTGTATAGAGACTTAAAACAGTATCTCAATTAACCCATTCCCACACAGCAAAATTTTAGACCGGTCCAAATTGAAAGAAGCTGCAGACGACAATTTCAAGTTGATGGAATTTTGATGAACTTTTTCGTCATTTTGGGTAGAAAATATTGTGGATAATGAAGAAATTGCTTGATACAAGCAATTTCTTCATTTTCCACAATGTTTTCCAAAGCTTTTTTCTTGGGGGATGTAAAAAGGAGGGATTGAGTTGTAATGGGTTAACCCTTGATTTAATAAAAGAATGCGTCAGACATTCAGTTTGACAATCAGATTAAAATTTCTCTGTGTCAAAAATGATAAAGAAAAAAATTAAATAAGAGAGCATTTGGACTTTGTGCACTCACCTAAGACAAAAGATCTTTTCTCTCAAGCCAAGTTTGATGTCAAGTTACATGTTAACCCTTTCCTGTTTTTAGAAATTTTAGACTAATCCAAATTGAAAGAGGTTGCAGACATCAATGAAAACTGGATGCAATTTGAAAAGAAACCATCCTATGTGGTAGAAAATATTGTGGAAAAAGGAGAAATTGCTTGTTACAAGCAATTTCTTCTTTTTCCACAATGTTTTCTTGAGTATAAAATCACAGGAATGTAAAATCCCGTATTTGAACGGGAAAGGGTTAAGGAGTAATTATCATACAAGTTAGCTTAACCTCTCTTTATATATAAATAGGCCTTGTACTAATTTCATTCTGTCCTTGGGGATCCAAAAGTCAATATTTCATAGCATTCCATGAACAGATTCTTATTGCTTGTTTCAAGCAACTTCTCCTTTTTCCACAAAGTTTTTAAAGATCATTATTCCTAGGGCATCAGAAAGAGTCATTGTTTGATCAGGGATGTGGAAATACAGATTTTTTCTACTTGTCCATGGACAAGTAAAATGTAAATTTCTACTTGTCCAGGATCAAAATGGACTTGCCCGTGAAAAGATGAAGAACAGATAAATTTTGAGAAAACATTATTTTTAAAGAAGAAAATGCTGGAACTCAGCATTTTCTTCATTAAAAACAATATTTTCAAGCCTAAGATACAAACATTACGCTCATAAATCTCTTCTATCTATGTAGTACCATTCCAAAATTTGCCCTGATATTTACTTGTCCAGGGACAAGTAGCCTCGAAAAATGTACTTGCCCCAAGGTAGAAAAGCCCCTGTCGGACAAGTCGGGCATGGGAATTCCACACCCCTGGTGTGATGATGGTTAGATAAATTGTTGACAGACAACAATTTGTTTGTTGGTTTAAACGGGGTTTAACATCGCTTTTAACACATTTCAGTAATATTGCAGCAGCTGGTATATCTCCCACCAGTACCACCATCATTCCCTCCATCAGCCATTCCACTTACTTTTACGATTATCCACCCATTGATGAGAGACACATGTAAGAATGAATATGTGCTGCCAACGGGGATCAAACCCATGACAACTCATGATTGAAGATTGGGAGTCTGATCCTCTACCAACTGCGCTATGATGGCAGCTGACAGACAACAGATGAAGGTTCATGCACAGATTATAGGACTTTCACAATATCTCACTTGAGTATTTTGTTATCAGGTAAACTAGAAATCATTCTTGAACCTATTTCCACACAAGAATATTTTAGACTGGTCTAAATTGAAAGAAGTTGCAGTCGAAAATTTCAAGTTGATGAAATTTTTAAAAAAAATTGTCTTTTAGGGTAGAAATCATTGTGGATAATGCAGTTATTGCTTCATTTTCCGTAATATTTTCCAAATATTTCCTATTTAGGGGCATTCATAAGCGTCATTGTGCGGGAATGGTTTAATCTATATACATGAAGTCCCCGTACTCTTGGGACCTGAGGGTACTGATTTTAAGAATTTTGAGAGAAGTATATGTACTGATGCTCTATGCAAATATAAACTCTTTTAGCTATTAGTATTCATGAACTGTAATTAAGTCTACTAGACAACAGATGTTTTAGACTGGTCCAAATTGAAAAGAGTTGCAGCTGATAATTAAAACTTTATGAAATTTTAGACTTTTTCAAGATTGAGGGTAGAAAACATAGTGTAAAATGAAGAAATTGCTTGTTACAAGCAATTTCTTCATTTAACACAATGTTTTTCGAAATTGTTTTCCTGAGAGACGCCCAAAAGGGTCAAAGTGTGGGTATGGGTTAAGCCTGTTAACTTCAAACTTTCAGAGAGAGAACATTTTGTCATAAGACAATTCAGTAGATATTTTGAGAAAAGTAGGATGCTTGAAAGGACAGAAATATGGAAAACATAACTAAGCATGCAATGTCATACACTACCTCAGGTGTGAATAAAGTTCTTGGGTCCGTAAGTTCTAAGAGGTGCTGCAATCTACCACTGTAGGTACTCTGAAATTATACATATAATTATATGAGTATATGCTTGCCTGCCTTAACACTTTACTGGATGACAAAATTTAGACTGGTCCAACTTGAAAGAAGTGGCAGCGGAGATTTCAAATTGCACTAAAATTGGAAAGTAACGGCCAAATAGGTTAGAAAACATTGTGACAAAAGAAGAAACTGCTTGTTACAAAAGATTTTTCCTTTTCCCACCAAGTTTTCCATAATTGTATTTGCTCAGGGCATCATTTCAAATCAAACGTTTTTCTAAGAACTGACGGCTGGTCACCCTTCTCCCTTAGGCTAATTTTAGGTATTTTCCATCAGTATCAGATTGCGACGGATATGCATCACAATGAAAATTAACCCTTGTCATGCTGAATATTCCGGTTTTGGCAGGAGGTGTAGACCAAGATCAGCCTGAACATAAGAGCAGTCTGATCCTAGTCTACACCTCCTGCTTATACTGCCCTGCAAGAGCTGTTTATGAAATTCATCATTGATTTTTGAACAACATTCTATCAGTACTTTCAACCCTTTGATTTCACAGCAATTCAGTGAGGTAATTTATACAGTATGACAAGGGTTAACCCATTCCAACACAATCCCTCCTTTTTACGCCCCTCAAAAAAAAGGCTTTGGAAAACATGGTGGAAAATGAAGAACTTGCTTGTGTTAAGCAATTTTTTCATTTTTCACCATGTTCTCTATCCTAAAGGACGAAAAAAATTAAAATTCCATCAAATTGAAATTGTCGTCTGCAGCTTCATTCAATTTGGACCTATCTAAAATTCAACTGTGTTGGAATGGGTTAAACTTGTGATGATCATTCATCACAATAAATGGTGATGGTTAGCAATCAGATACTAGACTCTTCAGACTGGTCCACTACATTCAAGTTTCCTATTCCTTTCAAGCAATGATTTCTGATACCTCCTCTTCATATAACTTTAATGAGAAAAACAATTAAAAGATCATTATCGATCCTTTGATGGTAGCAGCATGCTAATTTTTCGTTGCTTTCAACAAAAAATCTTTTACTGTCAGATAAAAGATTTTGACATCTGTGCAAACACAGACCGGTCAATTCAAAAACAAAAGTACGCTTGGATTTACCTGATCGAACCTGGAACCCCCTAATTTGAAGGCTGGATAGTCCATGTTTAGATCTGTGCCGCTGTCATTAAATGTCAAGGCCAATTCCACGACATAGAACGTGACTTTAGAAAGATCTAGGTCAGGTTAATCCACGCCTGGTTTGTTTACAATTTTTGGATAACACTACACCAAATTTCGACTTAGCGGAAGTTGTAAATAGACTGGATCACTACTGGTAGATTTGAAAATTTCATTACGGAAAAGATCAACATCGGGACAAGAGAAGATAACACTTTTTGCCGTCATTAAAAAATAGAATGAAAGGTTTGAATAACAGTCGACAGCTCGAAATGATCGAACTGTTTTTGTTTTTTTAAAAATCGGTCAACAAATCAAGAAGTTGACATGTCAGATCGCTAGCCAAGGGTAACGCGCCTCACCCCTTGCTAGGGAAGAAGAGACATGATATGATCTCAGGTTGTTCACAACTCCACCAAAAATTGATTATCAGTTTAAACAGAAAATTGTCAAAAGTCTGTTACCTCGTCAAACATAGTATTTGTTAGACACATTGTAAGCCTAAGGTGATTTCGACGTGAAAATTGAATTTCGACCCGCGATAAAAAAAAAATCGAAAAACTCGACACTAGGCCTACAGGAATTGCGGGGTTGATAAGTTCGAGATAAACATTCAGTTTCATACAAAAGGAAGATGGAATTAAAATGGGACTTGAATATGACATCGACTTATTTGGAAGTTTGAGATTTCCGATTTCGAGATAACGAGTGTGGACTGCATATACATTTGTATCTATTGAATTCGGACTCTACATGAAATATATTTTGAGCAAAAAACTTTTCTGCACATTCTGCACATAAGAACACGTTTTCAACCAAGACCAGAGGAGACTGATCCAAGTTCAAATGAAGTGCAGCCGACAGTTTAAAGTTGATGAAATTTTAGATTTTTTCAACTTTCTGGGTAGAAAGCAAGGGTCCCAGAAAGCAGTGATTGGGTACAAGCATTCATCTATCACAATGTTTTTCCAATTGATTTCTTTGGGGCGTCCAAAAGCGTGTGTGGGAATGGGTTAATGCATGGTGTATTAGACATTTTCGAAAAAGCCCAGGAAGACGTTTAACATTGCACAATTCGTTATCAAATAGGCCTAACTGAAACGACGTGGTTAGCAGACATGGCCGTAGGGTACCCATGGGCGTAAAACATGGTAAGTCCAGGCACACGGTACATAACCACCGAGGCTGGTCTATTATAAACGCTAATGTCATTCTCGCGATAACTAACATATAAAGCGTAGCGTAAGGTTTCATGATCTTGCCCAAGTCTAAAAAGTAGTCATAAGACCGATTGCAGAGTCAACCAAAGAATCAACGTACCAATCAAATAAGTCATTTAGAGTGGATGCCATAATTGGCCGACACTTTATTTGAAGCAAACTTGTCGGTTTGGCGACTTAAATGTCGTAACGACATATTATTCAAGTCGCCAACCAACAAATTTACTTTGGTTGTCACAAGTTACGAGCTCAGTATAAATTCTGCAAAATAACGCCGTTTAATTTCGAAGTGGACCTTCCTGTTGGAGTCAGTGGGCGTGGCCAGAGGTGTCAGTCTGCGGGGTCAACGATCCGTCAAGCAGGAACAGGAAAGACTCGGTGTTTTATCGCAGGTCGAGGCTTTTACGATTACGTCAATGCAAACCACGTTTTGGTTGAGATAATTATCATCAGCGATCTGACTCGACGGAATTATTTTTTATTGGCGACATTTGTTTTAGTTTGGCTAAAGTAAGACTAAGTGGTGATACAGTCAACCATTAAATTTGGTGTAGGCGGCTTTTAAAAATATCACATGATGACACCAGGCTGAAACAGTGAACATTTCACCATGGCTCCACAGTAATCTTATGAAAATTTATTCCTATAGCGACCACAGTTTTAAATTAGGCAATGAAGTTATGATTCTAAGACAACATCATTTTTCACTGGTCTGATAACAGAAGCGTGTAAAAACGATATAATATTCACGAATGTAACAAGAATCCAGAATTGTGCGCATATTTGTTCATTAACATTGAAAATGAGGCCTAGATTACTTCACTGAATATCTATAGGGTAAAAATACTTATTTTTAAAGAGTTTTTATTTTGATTTAAAGAAAGACTATTTCGAAGAGAATGTGGTAGACCTGGAGAGCAATTCCACATTACGATGACTGAAAACAGACTTGTCTAACTGACTTATTTCGGTTATGCTTTCAACAGTTGTAAAACACAATAAAAATGAACGTTTCCGTAGTTATTTTATTTTATTTTTTATATATATATATATTTATTTATTTTTTTATTTTCAAATGATTTATTCATTTCATTTCATTATTTTGTGGTGCATTTAAGATAGATTTGTGTAATTAAAATCCAACATCCTAAGTGAAGCCTACAAATTTATTCTGCATAAATGTCAAGGCGCATATTTTTGTAGGATGTAATATCCAAGTGAAATGAATGACGTCTTTCGACGTAACCAGCCGCGTCGTGTCCGTCTCCATAGAGTTGCACCCTAAACCTTGGATGTCTTTCATACGTTGTTCCGTATGTTATTCGACTCTTTCTCGCGTCAAAAATACTCGTTGCCACCCTGACAAACTCGGGTTTACGTGTGCTATCTCGACTTTTTCCATAGAAAATGTCATCAGACGTCAAAACGTAGTCATATGCTTCGTTGCCAGCCATTGGTGATTTTTCTGCTGCAAAGGTTACGGAAAGGTCATCAAAATGAATGACGTCATTGTGGGTCAGATAGCTCATGTAGACATTTTCGATATGAAAATACTTTTCTTGGATAACACGTGACTTGGATATGTCAAATACGGATACACCTGAAGAGCCAATCACCTGAAAATATATTTGGTTTACCTAAATAAGAAAAAGGTTTCCGATCAAATGATGGATTCTATATACAGTGGTTTTTTCTTCCAATAGTTCGTCGTTGCCGTTATAAAACATCGTAACTACAGCTTTCATTCTTTCATTTTTTTTCATCCTTTGGTTAAACCAAAGAGAATTCCTAGTTTAAAGTAATTTAGGTAAGTCATACAAAAGTTTGCTTGGTAATAGACCCGCATTAGTCATCCACTATTATTGTGATTCAAACCTAGAACATTGAACTAAACTGTATCCACATAATACTATTAACCTTAAAAAGGCGCAAATTTATTTATCTTGCAACCACCGTATTCGGTAAACGCGTAGATTTAGCTATCATCCTAGCTCAACATTCAACGGGCGGTTATTCAATTTTAATGCTTCTCAATGGGTAAGCGAAATGCGCGGTTTCGATTTTCAGTTTGATTTACCGAAGCGATTTCTTCATTTGATCCAAATGTGCCGATGTATTGTTCCGGTTTTGCAACTGACGAATCGCGACTGTCAATAAAGAAAAACGATAGACCAATCAAACAATGCATTTAGACCGGAGGTGAACTTTGAACTCCAACATCGATCGACATTTGTATGAAGCATTTTGTTAGGATGGCGACATAAATGTCGTAGTTACAGCTTATTAAAGCTTAGTTACGACGTTTAGGCCGCCAACTTACCATTCCGGCATTAGACATGTTAATGAGCATGTTTTTGCAAAAGAAGGTGTTCAATATTGAAATCGAATTTCCTGTAAGAGTCAGTGGGTGGGGTCAGCGATCTGTCATTGTGGCAATCTGGTAAAATTTCTGTTTTCTTCAAAATCTACTTCACATATGTGCAGTCTGATCTTAGTCTACACCATTTTTAAAACAGGGCTGTTTATAAGATAATTTTTAACGATTGGAGCTTTAAGTGCTTTCAGCACTTTGATTATATTGAAAATCTCTAGAGGATTTATAATTCAGCATTACAAGACTTAAAATAGTTAAGATATAACTCGTAGGGTATTTTAGCTTTTAGACGGACGGTTCATTGATGGATAGAAACTTTGATTGCGAAATGTATAGGTTTTTTTTTTTTTTTTTTTAGAAATAAGCTTTGTTTTGGAATTGTAAACTATAATAGCTTATTTTGGGCATTCAAACCATAATAACTTATTTTGAGCTTTCAAACTTTAATAACTATCAACATAAAACTAATGTAGAATTTAACTCTAGATTATTGTACCACAGCTTTCTAAAGTATTAAAGCAATCGGTTAAAGTGGAACAAATTGTATACAGGTGTAGTCAATAAAAAATGAAATGAAACTTTCTTTAGACAATGAGATAATAATTGAGTGGAAAATTGATACTCAAGAAACATTATTAAAAAGGACATTTTCGGGAAGCATGATATGTCTCTGACGGCTCTTGTTTTATTTCGATTCATCTAAAATTTATATAAATTTCGTAATTAGTTTATTTATTTGTAAGACTCTCTATGGAGTATCTAACGATTTTCCACTTGTTGCAAGTTTATTTTTGCGGTATGGTAGAATGTGAAAACTTTAAACCTACTCTTCCACTAGCGCTATCTGTATCGGCCCACGTGACCTCTACAGCTGTATCCTCGTCTACCCCAAAGGCTTTAGTGGTTCCCAGCTTTAGGTTCCTTGTGTCAGATAACAGTCGGATCATACGACCTTCTCGACCTCTCTGACTGCAGTACAGAATAGCACAAAACATTTTAGATAAAAAAAAGAAAGAACAAAATTGTCGTAGACTTCTAAGTTATCAAACGAGTCCTCTTTGAGCAGATAAGGCCTAGGGTTTATTGAGAATAATTTGTATTAAATTCGTCATTTACAAATACGAAATTTACATTCTACTTATAATATGACATTAAGATCTGTGATAAATCGATAAAATATATGGATTTTAGGAGTAAATGATTTTCCGCGATTTATAACGCCGTTTGTAAAATGACGTCCCTACCATAGCAGTTCATTTGAATAGTTATTGCGTCAGTGTAATATCACTCATGTAATATCAAATTTACTCTTACTCTTGCGGCGTATGCTATATCACTTAAGAGATGAACAGAATATTTTTTGTTCCCACGGAGGTATGAACCGAAAGAAATAAATCACGCTGTATGAATACACGAGGCGGATTCATACATAAGTGTGATTAGGTTTTTCGGTTCATACCTCCACGAAAACAAAAAAATATTCTCTTCATTTCTTATAATTTAAAAGTATCGAGCGAAAAGAGCAAGACTTCACAAATTTTGATACATTTTTGTATGGGACTTTTTTTGGCGGAATTATACAAAATTACTGCGTTCTCAAAGTTTTGTTCATCGAGATATGATTTTTTTTCGACCAATCAGATCGCCCGTTTTTCATAGACGAAACTAAACATTGAATTATAAAAGACATAAATGCTTAATAAACCTGTGATACCCGAAATTTCGGAATATGCACGGCAGTATTACTTTTCTTGTACCAACCTAAAATGTGAGTCCAACACAAAACCCTTCAAGAAGCCAATACCTCCTGTGGAAGAGTAAATATTTTCGTCGTGCTTGTCATTTGAAATACCAGTATCTGCGAATGAGCCGAGGTTCAAAGCATCATAGCTTACTCCACCTGTAAAAAACGTCAGCATTATAAACCTTTTTAATCGGAAAAACTTGAGTAATTTAGAAATCTAGTAAAGCAGAAAGGTTGAAAAATTGTGTATCTATAAATATAATTAACATCAACGGTATGGTCTCAATTGCATCATTTTAATAATCGTAATTTGAGTTGTTTAATCAGGATATTTCATAATATGTCCTTGTTGTTCGAAGATTCTTTTTCTTCTTCTTTTTGTTTCTTTTTCGAATGGGTAGGAATCGAGCAAATTGGGGTTGATAAGTATTTTTGGAGACAACAGGATTTTGTTTGTATAAAACGTATCAAGCAAACGGGTTAACCACTTTTTAGCAATAAAATTCGTCTTAACAATACTAAGTACTTGCTGATTAAAGATTATAGAACACGCCATTTACAATAAACTAGATGGTTGTCCCAGGAGAAATGCTGTCGAGCCCGCAAAGTTTTGTGGGTATCATGCTCCAGAAAAGCACAAATTTAGAGTTTGACCTTGAGCTTTGACCTTGAACCTGAAGCTATCGAAAAAAATCTTTCAAATGACACATCTACTCATGATGGAGAACAATTGTGCCAAGCTATTTTGAAATACATTCATAAATGCAGGAGTAATTGTCCGGACAAATTCGGACGGACGGACGAACAGACTAACTAACGCACTAACGAACATACACTGACTTGTCATAGTGATAACTATGTCTCGCCCACCGCAAGCGGGCTCAACAAAAACTTCATGTTTAAGGCTGTTGATTTAGAACGACAAAGAAACAAGAAAGCTAAATGAGTAAACTAAATATTACTCTTATTTCCTCCGATTCTAAAAAAAAAAAAACAACACATGGTGATCTGACTTTCGATCTATATGACCCGAAAAACAACAGGACAAACCCTGTTAAATAGTTTCGTCGTCATAGGTCAATGAGCTTTGGAGAAAACTTATTTCTAACGAAGTTCTATTGTGACCTTGACCTTTGAACTGAGTAACCTTTTTAACAGGGCTCATGGTCGTATAATGACTTTTTATTTGAAAATTGACTCTTATTTCAAACAAAGTTAAGTTTTTAACTAAAATTCCAGTAATACTTATACAATTTAACTTGAGTATGTAGTCCCAAAATGACCATTGACCAATCGTTGGCCTCGCCCACTAACTCCTTTGACCACACCCACTGACTCCGACAGGAAGTCCCGCTTCGATTTTAAATGTCGTTATTTTGCAAAGTTTATAGCCAGTAGCATCGAACAAAAAAGGTAGAATGGTTGGTTGGCGACCTAAACGTCATAACTACAGCTTGAATAAGTTCAAGTCGCCAAACCAACAAAAAAAATTTACAACAATGACGGCCAATGTCGGATTTCAAACCTCAATTCCTATCTGAATGAATATTTGATTGGTCGATATATTCCTTGATTGACAGCCGCGATTAGTCAATTTATTTTGGTGCTATGTCTCTTTCAGTTTGATATTCAGAATCCACCTTTTCATACAGCCCGAAAGGCTGTATTATATTATAGTCAAGGCTTCCGTACGTTTGTCAGACCGTCTGTCCGTTAGCAGGTTTTTTTTGTCTACGCAACTCCTCTACAGTATCAATAGATGTATGTAGACGTTGCATCCTTTGGGTAGAATTCGGAGGTAAAAATATATAGACACTAAGTCCGAGCACGACCAAACTGTTTTCAGACAGTGCGAATATGATCCTATGAATGACCAATTAATGTGTTAAACAAAACATTTCAATCGTGCGTAAAACCGACAGCTTCGCTTATCAGCTTTATATAGCAACTTCGTCTAACCGGACTGTTTTAACATTGTTACTCTAGAATAAGTAATATTATTTTGGTATGAAACAAACACCTTATTTTTTCTAAACAATATGTTATGATTATATATGTTTAATAATTTCCAATATGTTATATATCTCCTTTCTTTCTTTCCATTCACTCGTCAAATTTTGATAATTTTGCCAAATTCAGAACACTCACACGAAAGTACTGTATATCAAGCCGACAGCTTTCAATGAGTCATATCTCGCCTTCGTCCTTCTCGTCTCAATCGGGCGTATTAATTTATGGTCAGATCCGATCTACTTTTCATGCGACAGAAGATCACATTGATTGCGGTAGATGTTTTTACATTAAACTCTGCATGGGTTTGATTTTTTAGCATTGTAACTTTAGCCTCAGATTGCTTACGCAACCTCAGGCTAAAAATACTACACTTCACGTGTGCGCAACTCCTACGGTATCAATGGGAAAGAACTGAAAATTGTTGTGCAGTAGAGCTTTGAAATTCGAACCACTCTAGTCCTTCTTCAATTGTCTGTCCATGAATTGAAATAAATCACCATATTTCTCGTGTGAATCCTCCTACAGTTTCAAACAAAAGAAGTTGTAACTTTGCAAAATGAATCTGTAGAGTCTCTAGTGGTGCATTCAACCTTTAAAATTAAGATAACTCCAGTTCTTCATCAAATATCTGTCTTTGAATTGAAAAAAATGCCTAATTTCTAGTGTAATCAACTTTTCAATTGGTTATAACTTGTGTCTAGTGTTTATTGATAATGGTTGATTTTTACAGAATTATTCTCCATCACTGACAAGCCCCTTCGGGGATATATGCTCCACTCTGCGAATCTCTTTTTAATTCAGTATTTGGTCCATTACAATGGCTTTTCTAAGTAATTGAACGTAGAGGGTAAGAAGTATCCCTACGAGAAGTCGCGAAATTTCTGAGTTTTATATCATTTTCTTTTCGCTATGATCATTTTAAGCCTGCTGTTAAAATTTCTTTCTATGACAGTTGACACAGCTTACAAGTGAAACTTTTCATCAACTTAAAAAAGTCCAGAAATATTGAATCATAGTGCCAAGAAAAAAGAGTTAATATTAAAACTTTTTCTGATCTCTAGGGAGAGATATGCAGTTACAAGAAATCTTGATTACAGTATCGTGACCCCTCGATCTAATCGTAGGAAAAGTCGAATTAACCAATAAACAGCCGAAAAAATTTTTAGACTGGCAAAATTTGAAAGAAATTACCGACGACAATTTCAGTTTGATAAAAAGACCTCTTTTTGTCCTTTTGGAGTCGGAAATATTGTAGAAAATGAAGAAATTACTTGATACAATATTGATTACCGCAATGTTTTAGTTATCTCTTTTCTTGACGGGAGTCAAAAAGCGTCATTGTGTGTGAATGGGCTATAGAGATAAGTATAAAAAGTATAGGTTATTACGATAGCCTTCTCGTAGCCTATGGCACAAATGTGTAACCATACGTAACTATCTTATATCAGAAATATCCAGCCATAGAAGACTAGACTGAAAATACAAAACTTACTCTGTATCATGACATTTGCAGTCTGACATGTACATCCTGCGCTGGTACCCGATATTACAGCACCAGCCTCGAACATTTGATGGAGAGCTAGTAAAGCCGGACTGTAGTCACCATAATCGCCCATGAATCTTTTTGAAAACAGTAATATATGGTTGAAAATTTCTCTCCACAAATCTTGACCTGGGAACATTGGAAATTAACGAAATATAACCAGAAAGTAAATTTAAATAGTGATTATTTACTCATTGACCACAACAGCTCTGTAATGACAAGAGCAGGAAAAACAACGGACGAGAATATTACACTTGTCCTCCACACGGTCATCTCGATTTCTATCTTATTCATATGCATGCGATTTTTATACAGTAAATCCTGATTAAAGTGTACACTTACTGGACGACCTATAAGTGGTCGCTTAATAGAATTGTCGCCTCAAACAAAGTTTGTGTGAAATATATGGATTGATTCGATTACATAAAAAGTTACAGAATTCTCATCATAGTTACTATTCATAGTATCGTCTCACTGAGGCGATTCTTATGAGACCAAACAACGTTGGATTAACCCTTTCCTGGTTAATCCCTGGTTTTTACGTCCCTGTGGTTTATAATTGAGAAAACATTGTGGAAAAAGAAGAAATTGCTTTTGACAAGCAATTTCTTCTTTTTCCACAATATTTTCTACCCTAATAAATTATTATTTTTCAATGAAAATCAACTTTAGATTTTTGTCTGCAAAACCTTTGAATTTGGACCGGTCTAAAATTTTACAAAACAGGAAAGGGTTAAGATATGATATGAATACGACCTCTTTTTCATGGAAGATTTTTATTCTAAAAAGGGGTGTCGATTATGGTCGCTAAATCGAGGTGCTCGCTCGAACAAGATCGACCGTATCTATTTCAAGTTTTAACCCTTGTCATGCTGTATAAATCATCTTACTGAATTTCAGTAAAATCAAAGGGCTGAAAAAACTGATAGAACGTGTTGTACAGTATTTTTTTTTAGAAATCAACTTCATAAACAACTCTGACAGGAAAAGTACAAGCAGGATGTGTAGACTAAGATCAGCCTGCACATAAGTGCAGTCTGATCTTCGTCTACACCTCCTGCCAAAACCGGAATATTCCGGGCTCAGCATGACAAGGGTTAAGTGTACCTACGATGTAAGAACATTTTTCTGGTCACCCCCGCCGAAGAAGAACCCTGTTTGTTGGTAAATAAGGTCTACAGTGCTCTGGTCCGCATTATTGTGGGTATGATTTAAGTCCACTGGTATTCGGTTAGCTTCAAGTGCTCCGTATTTCAGAAATAAATCCCGATAATATTGGAAACCGCCTATTGGGTCGATTGTGGCAGCGTTGATGATACCGATTTTGGCGACACCTCGTCCTCCCTGATAGGTTTTAAAACCGGATTTAATTGACCAGTTGCGTCTTTTAATCAAAGAATCAATCGACCAATGAAAACATCCATTTAGACCGGAAGTGAATTTTGAACTCAGACATTCGCAAACTTTTTCGTGGAGCATTATCGTTGGTTTGGCAACTTAAACGTCGTAACTACAGCTTATTCAAGCTATAGTTACGACGTTTATCTCTGCAGCCAACCTTTTTACTTTTTGTCCATAACTTTATTATATTAAAGAACGACGTTTAGCCCGGGGTTTTACGTCACTGTGATTTTATGATTGAGAAAACATTGTGGAAAAAGAAGAAATTGCTTGTAGCAAGCAAATTCTCCTTTTTCCACAATATTTTCTACCACATAGGATGGTTTCAGTTCAAATTGCATCCACTTTTCATTGTCGTCTGCAACCACTTCAAATTTGGCCCAGTCAAAAGTCTAAAAAAAAAGGGGGGGGGTAATATCTCAGTGGAACTTCCTGCCAGAGTCGGTGGGTGCTCTAATTCGTAGTGATTCAGTTGAATTGTGGAGGCCTAAATTTCTGTAGACTTCCATTCAGGTACAAGGATAGTTTAGAACAACCATTCAAAACTTTGACGAATGGATAAAAAATAACGTCGGTGATTAATTAAACAATCACGGCTTCCAACTGCCAATCAAATAACCAGCCGACCAATGAAATCATTCATGTAGACCAGTATTGAGTTTTGAACCAGTATTGGCCACTTTTTTCGTTTACCTTTTTGTTTGTATAGCGACTTATACGTCGTAACTACAACTTTTTCAAGCTGTAGTTACGACGTTAGGTCACCAACAAACTATTCTACTTTTTGTTGCATGCTACTGGCCATGAATTTTTCAAAATAAGGCCGTTTAGAATTCCTGTTGGAGTCAATGGGCGTGGCCAACGGACTTAGTGGGCGGGGCCAGCGATTGGTTATTTAAGCTGTAGGCATCACATTTGCTTGCGCGTCGACGATAAATGACTCTCGACAGAACTTTTCTGTGATATTGTTTCAAAACTGAACCTGAACTAATTATCAAGTGATGGAAAAGGAGCGCGTCATCGGCCGTTCTACTGCGGGCTGCCCGTGGTTTAAAATTCATATTGTATTGTTGATGTTTGATATGACTTCATATCGATAAAGATCTATCACAGACAGCGAACGGTAATTTTTCTTTTAACTTACTCCTACACAATTCCGATTTTTTCTACATCAAGAATAGAGTTCGAGAAAACGTATTGAAAAAATGAATTAATTGCTTGTTACAAACAATTTCATCATTTTCACATTTCCCACCCAGAAAGACAGAGATATATAGATTTTAGTTGGTCTGAAATTGCCATCTGTACACGGCAATATTCATAGTTTACTAATCATAATATCTGATCGAAGTAAATATGTAAATTTTGTTTTAATTTTGTTTACTAGCATAATATCTCATTTATTACCCACAGCATTAATCTCTAGAGATTGAGCATTCATTGCAACAGGAGCACTACGTGATGATGCTAACGCTCGGCTGTTCAAGTGCGTGACAGTGGACAAAACTTCTAAGTAGAAAAAGAAGCACAATTCTTTCAAAAACGCATTAATTGGTAACCCCCCTTTTTTTCGGTTAGGTTGCTCTATGTATGGTGAACATGTAACAAGTTTCAAATAATTCATTACCAGACGGCAAAATTTCAGACTGGTTCATATTGAAAGAAGATGCAGACGACAGTTTAAAGTTTGACTAAATTTATTTTTTTTTCAACTTTCTGGGTAGAAAACATTGTGTAAAATGAAGAAATTGCTTGTTGCAAGCAATTTCTTCATTTTATTCAATGTTTTCCAAATGGTTAATCTAGAGAGGCGTCAGAAAGCGTCATTGTGTGGGAATGGGTTAAAAGCGTTCCGTAATACAATACAGAATACGTATATTACAGAATAATTTAATTGTTAGTTTCGTCTATCAAAAACGAGCGTTCTGATTGGTCGAAAAATTGAATTCATACCTCCATGAACAAAATTTTGAGCACGCAGTGATTTTGTATGCTTCCATACAAAATAGTCCCATACAAAAAGGTATCAAAAGATGTAGGTTTTTTGCTTTTTTCGCTCAATACTATTAAATTACAAGAAATGAAGAGAATATTTTTGTTTTCATGGAGGTATGAACCGAAAAACCTAATCACACAATGTATGAATCCGCTTCGCGTATTCATACAGTGTGATTAGTTTTTTCGGTTCATACCTCCATGAAAACAAAAAATATTCTCTTCATCTCTTAAATGTAACGTTTTCGGATGACGCATATGACGACCTGATTATAGCAATGTTCCAGGTTCTCTCCGACAGCAGACTAGCTAAAGAGGAGCATAATTCATTCAAGAATGTTTAACAGTTATCCCTATTATTGGTAGAGATTGTACTTTTGTTAGAGAACATACATTTCGAGTTTCAAGTCATTTCATTCCGTAATACCAGAGTTATAACCGATGGAAAAGTCTTCGGACGATGACATCGGGGCTATGCAGAGCTAATATATTGACGGTGCTACAGAGTTATCCTAAGATGCTTCCCAAAGTAAGGGAATATTCAAAAGTCAAACTCACGGCATGTTTTATGATAGTTTCGTAGATCTCTGTATTATTCTCGGATAGACTGCCACCAACAAGAACTAGGGATCTCCCGTATTTGTTGTACTGAGGAAGTTTCGTCACATTCTGTCGAAGTTGGACTTTCGGCGACAGGAAAAATGCGCGAGCCAAAGAGCAGAATAACAGAATTAAACAAATTTTTACTGCCATCGTTAAATTTATTGACCTAGATCTTAAGGTGACCTAACACGCGAAAAGGATCATTTGGGATAAATTGGAACGTATTGAATTCGCTACGTATTGTCTATCAATTATATTTTATAAACTGATTTTTTATGTACTAGTAAAGTAGTTAAAGTAAAACACAATTGACTGATTAATCAAATTATTCATTTAGATCGAACGATAACTTTTAAACTCCGCCAATGGCCGACTTCATGTTTAACATATTTTGTTGATGTGGAGACTTAAACGTCGTAACTACAGCTTATTCAAGCTGTAGTTACGACGTTTAGGTCGCCAAACAACAATTTTACTTTTTTGCTATATGTTACTGGTCATAAATTCTACAAAATAACAACGTTTAATATCGAAGTGCAACTTTCTGTTAGAGTCAGTGTGGTGGTCAGGGATTCATCAATAAGAAGTAGACCACAGAGTCCATAATAGGGACGAAACGGAACATAACGTCGTTGTCATTCTAAAACGTCGTAACTACAGCTTGAATCAAGCTGTAGTTACGACGTTTTAGAACGACACCGACGAAAAATAGTTCTGACAGCGAAGAATTCGCGGATCCCAAATTAGTACGACAGAGACATTTCACTGCATAAACGGGGTCAGAAACCCAGATAAGACTTCCTTCTAACCCTGTTCCAAAAAAGAAAAAGAACTCCCGACTTTTAAAACGTATCAATTTGGGAATATTCATCATTATATATATCCGAAAAATCGAAATGGCGGGTCTAAAATCATACACAGCAAGCTCGAGATCAATTCTGCTGAAACCAGGCGGCTCTGTCCGTAATGTTATTTGTTCCGAGTCCTGTGTTCGAATCACCGACATAATTAGCTCTCTTCTGACATTCGTCACGACTTTATTTATCTTTCACCAAGGAAAACGTGGATTTAAAATAATGTTATTCAAGATGCCGATGGTTGGGAAAGAATTTTGTGGTTATACTAGTGTGACGGTCAGGTGCACCGATCACCACGATATAATTGGACAGTTGTCCACAGCTAAATTTGATATATAAATTAAACTTATTATCAGGAATAAATTAAATCCAAATACAAATTATCCTGCTTTATGGAAATGGTCGAATATCGAAGTAACGAGACAAACAATGGATAGCCCTATCTATTATTCGACAGGAGGTATAAACAAAGATCAGCCTGCAAATATGTGCAAGCTGATCTAAGTCTGTACCCCCAGCTTGTCCCTTTTAAGCCAGAGTTGTTTGTAAGATTAATTAACACACAATTAGTGCTTTGAGCCCTTTTAATTCATATATTTTGTAGGGGATTTCATTCAGCATGACAAGGGTTAAGCCTATTTGACATTCGGTAGGGCACGAATAAACTCGCCGTAAACCAAAGTCGTTGAAGTATGGTTTTATGGATGCCGTAAACCTTGCGATCTCCCATAACCTAAGAGGAAAACATTTTCATAAAACGCGAGACCATATAAAAGCTGAAGCCCGAAGACACGTCGCCGAACGAGTAGGCCCTCGCAGGATCACCTTGATTTTTGGGACTGGATCTTGATGTTTGGTATTTAAACAATTGCCTGACGACAGAATTTTAGACTTGTTCAAATTGAAAGGAGATGCAGACGGCAGCTTTGTCTTTCTGAGTAGAAACATTGCGGGAAACATTGTTACAAGCAATTTCTTCATTTTCCAAAATGTTTCCCAATCTTTTGCATTTGGAATGAAAAATCGGGATTGTTTTATCTTTATATGATCCTCCCGTGGTCGCCCTTGGGAGACGTTGTGACTGCAATATAGTCTACAAAAAATCCAAGTAACACCATAATCACTGGTTCCGTCATGTGAAATGTTTGTCTCATTGGAATAAGGAACCAGTGATGCTTATCAAAACATCCGTTACCTTACAAAACAGCATCTGCGCTGTCTTGTTAATATTTAGTATAGAGAGGGATATTTTTGTAAGTTATTATCATTTCCTAATTCAAAGTATCTATGAGTAAAACAGTCGCTGTCTCCGTCCGAGGACCTCATAACTACCCTATAATTGACCAATCGCTGACACTGACTCCTATGGCCCCGCCCATTGACTCCAACAGGAAGTCCCGCTTCGATTTTTACGGCGACATTTGGCAAAATTCATAGTCGGTAGCATGTTACAAATAAGTAGAATGCTTGCTCTAGGACCTAAACGCCGTAACTACAGCTTGAATAAGCTGTACTTACGACGTTTACGTCGCCAAACCAATAACAAAGTTTTACAAAAATGGCGACGAATGTCGGAGTTCAAAGCTTAATTCCGGGCTGAATGAATGATTTGATTGGTCGATTCTTGATTGGCTGCCGCGATTGGTCAACTACCGTGCAAATTCGCAGTATACATGCGACTCACGAATTTTTGCTACTTACAAAATAGCCCAATTCATTCTTAACCATTGTCATGCTGAAAACAAAAACAAGCAGAGAATATAGACTATGATCAAACTGCACATATATGCAGTCTGATCTCTGTCTATACCTCCTGCTAAAACAGGAATGATACGATTTCAGCATGACAAGGGTTGATTCCGGCAGATAGGCAGAATTATTTCAGGCTTATACTTACAGGATCAACTGTTTAGCTTGTTTAAAAAAATTACCCTATTTAGCCCGTATCTTCAAATTCATGACTGCCTTATATAAGTTGTCGTCTGCATTGACTTTCAATTTGGACAAGCCAAAAAATTGTGATGTTATAACTCTTAGTCGGTTTTGGAACTTGGTCTTTAATCATTCTTTATGATTTGTTTATGATTATGTTCAAAATCTTAAAAGTAATATCTTGTATAGTTAAAGATTCCAGTCGGTATTGCATGTAAAACGACTTGTTTATGCCAACGTTTTGGTAATTGTCCTATTCTCCCAGGGGATAACTCAAAATCTTGGTGTGCCCGGGTCCAAGGCTAACCACATAGCGAAGGATTTCTATCGGCAATCTCAAACGGGTTTACCTTTTCCTTAACATGAAGGAGCTCCTCTAATGGGCAGGCTAAAAACTTATGCCTTATTTTCAACATTTTTTCCTCAGATCCTCTAGTCGGTATTGTAAATCTTGACCGATTACATTTTTTTGCGATTTCTCATGGGACCAATGCACTTAATTTGGTTCATATTCGAAAAATAAGTAGCGGTTTGTGGTATGTTATTTCACTTAATCCGTCCGTTTTCCTTATAATTTCATTTTTAGATTCGTCTATCAAAAAGAGCGTTTCGATTGGTAGAAAAAAATCATTCATTCCTAAAAGGACAAAATTTTAAGCGCGTAGCTGTTTCGTAAACTTCCACACAAACTAGTTCTGCATAAAAAAGTATCAGAATTTGTAAAATACTTGTTTGTTTTTTTTGCCTGATGTCATTAAGTTATTAGAAACGAACATGGCTTCGAGTATTCATAGCAATTTTGTTTTCGGGACATTTTTTTTCAGACTTTAACTTTCTGTCATTGCAAGCAAAGTTTGTCTATACATGTAGTTTTACATGTAGTAAATTCCAACTATGGCTAGGTAAGCACATTCACGCAAAAAAAGTTTAAAATGCATTGACGTACGAGAGGCATGCATATTCAGAAACAAGAGGTCTGTTTTTCAACCCTTTAACTTCAATCCCGGGATTCATCGTTCCTGTGATTTTATACTTGAGAAAACATTGTGGATAAAAAAGAATGTGTCTCGTCTTTTCCCACAATATTTTCTACGACATGGAATGGTTTCATTTCAAAATGCATATAAATTTCATTATCGTCTGCAACCTCTTCCAAATTGGGTCAGTCTAAACTTTAAAACAAGAGCACCGCCCACGGGTGCCAACGCTAGGTTGCAGGTGCTGGATAATGCAAAAATTCTAAGTCGAAAAAGGGGCATAACTCTTACAAATCGGTGTTAGAGTTATCCCCCTTGATAGTCTAGATAGTTCTTGTGAAGGTCAATACACATGCCAAGTTTCTTGAGAATATCTTCAATAACAATAGAGATATGACCAAGGTTTAAGTTTGTCACGCCAACGGCAACGGCGCTCAGGTGATCATAATACCTCGGGTTTTCTCCAAAACAGCAGAGCTAAAAATCGGGAAAGGGTTAAAGACTCATGTCCCCTACTGATAAACTGATACAGAAAGTCGTGCAGTTGATAATTAATTTAAATGACTGTCAACCTTAAAGATTCGACCTGGACCTTCAATGGATTAATCTGAAAATCATGTAGGATTATCAGCAACCAGATAGCTTTCTATGCAGAAATTGGAAATTCTAGTTGAATTCCGTGTCCGACAAGTTTTGACATTAGCCTTCAACTGATTGTTTCAAAAAGTTAAAGGTCAACCTGTGACCTTGACTTTCAATGCACCTGAAAACACTTGGATTCGTGTAGACACTAGATGATTGTGTGAAATTTGAACAATTTAGATCTACTCTATCATATAAGTTTGTCAAGTTTGACCTGCATATAACAGTTCAAGCTTTTAGCTAGATCCTTGTCTAATTTGTTTGTTTGCATGGGGGTTAGCTCCGCGTTTAACAATTTTTCAGTCATCATTTCTTTAAATGTGAACTAGTCTAAAATTTTGTCGTCCGGTTACAGGTTAAAAATATATGGGTCACATGATTTCTAGATAGACCTTTCACATCCCAGGTTACATATTTCCAGGTGGCAGGTTATCTATTGTATGAATGAACACAAAATGAATCAGCACTTTAGTTTATTTTATGAATTAAATCAAATTCCTTACACTGACATAATAAATATGAATCGAAATCAACAATGGATCAAAACAAGTATTTTTTTTATTTGAAATATTTCCCATCAAAGCGAGCCTTAATGTACAATTTTGGAAATAAAATCATATAGCGAAATGCAGTTACGTCATTGCCTCAAAGTCAAACAGTTATGAAAAGTTCAGACTATTTTCAGTAGTTGCAAAGAAAATCAATCCTTGTTTCTACAAAATAACAATGTATGGAATCTGGAATAAAGGTAACTTATGTAGTTTTTCTTGGTGGTGTAAAAAGCAGGATTATGTGGAACGGGTTAAAATCAATTTCCATTTCTCATTTTATGTGAAACATTGGAATTTAAGCCAGCTTTCTCAATTAGATTTGTTTAGAATTCAGTCATCAGCTAATCATTATTGTACAGTCAAAAATAACAAGAGCACTGTAGAACAATTCTTTAGATGCTTTTAACGTCGCACTGTAGTCCAGCCATCATCTTCTGAAACAGAAAACATAAGATCAATGTTCTTTTCACTAAGAATATTATTACATTGATATGCAGCATAGACAGAGATTGTCCTGCAATCTCATCAAAGTCTAAAATAAGTAAGCAGAGGGTGTGGAAATATGGATTTTCTACACTTGTCCTTCAGACTAGTAATAGAGGATTTTCTACCTGTTTGAAATCAGAATGAACTATTCTGCAAATCAGTGGGTTGATAAATTTGAGAAAACATAGCTCTTTATGAAGAAAATATGTATGAAGACAGTATTTTCTTGTAAACAACATTATTTTCTACCCTTCAATATCAACATTAGGATAATTCATACTTGAAATCTATTTTGTGCAATTCCAAGATTTGTCATGGTATTTACTTGACTTGGAAAAAGTAACCTTGAAAAGTAGAAAAGCCCATGTCTGACAAGTCGGGCATGGGAAATCCACACCCCTGAGTAAGCAATTTTTTGGTCCATATGACAAGGTCAAAACTTTTGAGAATAATGCATTTCAACTTGTATCAATTTGTTTGTTTGAATGGGGTTTAGCGCCGCTTTTAACAATCTTTCAGTTATATCGCGGCGGCTGGAGCACCTAACAATGGATTCCTGGTATTTCTCGCACCAGTACTACCACTTCACCCTTTCCTAGCCTCCAGCTGCTATCCCACATAGGCTTACGATTATCTGCCCATTGGTGGTAGACAAATGTCGGAAAGAGTATTGCCGCCGTCGGGGATCGAACCTGGGACCCTTTGAATGAAAGTCCGCCGCGCTACCAACTGCGCTATGACGGCGGCTAACTTGTATCAAGCCACTGCTTCAGGGACAGGGTTGTTTAATAGAATGGTTGGTTTTTATATACTCTTTAATTTAATGACATATATGTAATCCTAAGTTGATGGAACTCATTACAATCATCTCATTGAGACGATTCTATTGATTGATTCATTTGATTTAATGGGGTTTTACACCACTTTTAACAGTATTTCAGTCATATCGCGGAGGCTGGAGCACCTTACAATGGATTCCTGGTATTTCTCACACCAGTACTACCACTACATCCTTTCCTAGCCTCCAGCTGCTATCCCATTTAGGTTAACAATTATCAACCCATCGGTGAGAGACAAATGTCGGAAAAGATATGTGCTGCCGCCGGCAGACGATTCGAATGAGATGCACAAGCACTGAATTTAGTTTTGTTAATTTTGTTACGAAAAACTTCAAAATATGAAGATCCTGCCTTTTTGGAGATAAAGTTTTGATGCTGGTCACATAATGAAAGTGGTGGCTTAATGAAGGTGGTTGCTTGATCAAGATTAACTGTATATACACTCTTCAAAGAGTTATTTCCTTGAATGGAAATCATCATAGCACATTATAGCAGATCTATTTTAGTGTCCTAAAAAATCTTCTCCTTTGTAACCTTTGTCATGCTGAATGAAGTATTCAACAACATTGCAATAAGATCAAAGGGCTGAAAGCACTACAAGTGCTCATTTTGGGTTTACATTTAAAAGAAATTGTAACAAGCATGTTGTGTTTATACCTCCTGCCAAAAGATGAATATTCCTGGTAAGCATGACAAAGGTTTACCCCATTTCCCTACGTCATAAACATCTAAATTCAAAGAATTTGCAGACACATTTCAGAGCTGATGGAAGTTTATAAATTTTCTTTTAAGGCAGACAACATTGTGGATAATAAAGAAATTGCATGTAAAAAGTGATTTCATCATTTTCCACACCGTTTTCCAAAGCATTTTTTCTCAAGGGGCATGAAAAGACAGGATTGTGTGCGAATAGGTTATGACCCAGATTGATCAAATTTCGTCAGCTGTATCAAAAACAAGCAAATAAGACAGTGATCAAGAGAAACGGACCCATCAAAAATCAATCTTCAATATCTGTCATTAGTATCATGAATAATGCAAATATCTTTAATCCTGCCAAAACATTATCAAAATCGCCAATTAACAGACATTGACAGTGAGTGGGCCCTTATTGAATCAACATTATTGTCTAAAATATTGATAGTATATGGACCCCTTAACCCATTCCCACACAATTTCACTTTTATATGCACCTCACGAAAATAAGCTTTGAACAAGAGCACTGTCTACGCTCGGCTGTTGGGTGCTGGATAGTAGACAAAATGCATCTATAGTTATAACCCTTGATAGTATAAGTTGCGCTTTTGGTAGTGAACAAGTGTGCAAAGTTTTAAATGAATGCCTTGTGTAGAACCAGAGATATCACAAAATGTCAAAGTTTTCGCACGGCGATGACACAAAGGCTATAGCAATGCCTCCGGTTTTCTTCGAAAAACAGCCGAGCTAAAAACATTGTGTACAACGAAGAAATTGCTTGTCACTGTGACAGGCAATTTCTTCATTGTCCATAATGTTTTCTACCTTTAAAGACAAAGAACTCTAAAATTACATTTACTTTAAATTGTCGCCTGCAACTTCTTTCAATTTGGACTAGTCTAATTGTTTGTTTGTTTGTATGGGGTTTTACGCCGCTTTCAACAATCTCTCAGATCCCGACGGCTGGAGCACCTTACAATGGAATCCTGGTATTTCTCACACCAGATCTACCATTATAACCTTTCCTAGCCTCCAGCTGCTATCCCACATAGATCTACGATTATCGACCCATTGGTGAGAGACAAATAGTGGGAAAGCATGAGTGCTGCCGTCGGGAATCGAACCCGGGACCCCTAGATTGACAGTCCGACATGCTACCAACTGCGCTATGACAGCGGCTTTGGACTAGTCTTAAATATATGTCTTGTGGTAATGTGTTCAAATACAAAATTGTTACCTGGAGGCTGGCTGCCTTGACTTGGTTTTTGTGGTGTTGGTGCGTCTGAAAGATCACAAAAGATAGACTGAGTGTTCTTTGGAAAAATATGGAATAGCTCATTTTATAGACAAGCACAGTCCTGCGCTCATCCCTTGATATATTGAGGGGGTTTTGGCAAATTTCTAACGAGAGCATGTATTAATACACATACACAACAATTTTGCTCTAATCTCTCAATAGTGACGTTTCCCTTTAACCCACACAATGACATGACACTTTTTATGCCACTCAAGAAATACAATTAGGAAAATAATGTGTAAAATGAAGAAGTTGCTTGCAACAATTAATTTCTTCATTTTCATGTTTTCTGTCCAAAAATGCAATGATACTTCATCAACTATCCCTTTCCTGGTTTTTGAAATTTTAGACTGGTCCAAATTGGAAGAGGATGCAGACGACAATGAAAATTGGATGCAATTCCAAATAAAACCATCTTATGTGGTAGAAAACATTGTGAGAAAAGGAGAAATTGCTTATTATAAGCAATTTCTCCTTTTTCAATAATGTTTTCTCAAGTATAAAATCAATGACGTAAATCCCGGGTTTATCCAGGAAAGGGCTATACATTGTCCTCTGCAACACCTTTGAATTTGGACCAGCCTAAAATTTTGTTGTCTGGTAATCGGATAAAATCATGATATTTTAGTACACTGAGGCACAATGTTCTAGAAAAAGTAAGAAAAATATTAAATTGATCTTATGAAACCATTTTGTCCTATCCCATGTTCTTTTCCATAAGCTCATTGCATATCAAATTAGTTGTTGACTACCACCAAAATACTGTCGCCAATTTCACAAATCTATCAACCCTTGATATACAGACTAAAAAATACAGACTAAAATCCTTTCAAAATGGAGGAGCTGAAAGTACTGGAAGGCCTGATTGTAGTTCAGAATTTCTTTTAAATTGAATTCTTTTAATAGTTCCAACTAAAAGGGACAACAGGTGGTGTAGACTAAGATCAGACTTCATGTATGCGCAGGCTGATCTTTGTCTATGCTTCTTTCTAAAATAGTTTTTTCATGACAAGGGTTAAAATATCTTGCCCAAATACATACTTGAGCTGATTTTCAACATCTTCTTGCTGAAGACTAAGCCCAGTCAAATGTTATGCCCAGTGAACTTTGCAATATAAGTCACAAGTAATAAAATAGCTGATGAGGATAATCAGAGTGTGCTACCTCTTCTCCAACTGCCTCCACCACGGTCGCCACCACGGTCACCACCACGATCACCACCACGGTCACCACCACGATCACCTCCTCTGTCTCCCCCTCGGTCCCCTGCAATATCAAATTGCTTTAGATTAATCCCTTCCCACACAATGCTGCCTTTTGACTCCAAGAAAAACAATCAGGAAAACATTGTGTAAAATGAAGAAATTGCTTGCGACAAGAAATGTTTCATTTAACACAATATTTTCTACCCAAAAAATTGAAAAAAACTAGATGGTTGTCCAAGGACAACTGCTCTCAAGCCCGCAAAGTTTAGACCATCAACTTGACCATTACCATCAATTTGAGTGTTTGACCTTGAGCTGTGACCTTGACAATAGAACTAGCCGTAAAATTCTTTCAAATGGCACATTTACTCATGGTGGAGAATTATTGTGCCACATTATTTTGAAATCCATCCATAAATGTAGGAGTAATTTATCGGACAAACATAATTTCAGTGTTTGACCTTGAGCTGTGACCTTGATATTAGAACTATCCCAAAAATTCTTTCAAATGGCACATCTACTCATGATGGAGAATAATTGTGCAAAGCTATATTGAAGTCCATCCATAAATGTAAGAGCAATTATCCGGACAAATTCATACGGACAGACTAAGGGACGGACTAATGCACATACACGACTTATCACAGTGACAACTATGTCTCGCTCACCGCAAGCGGGCTTGACAACAAGAGGGCCGTTGGCCCTGGGGCGCTCACCTGAGATAAAGGCTCTTTTTCTTTCAAAAGTCTAATTTCATGTTAAGGTTAGGATTATGAAACAAGTGGGCCACACTTACATATAAAGACTATGAACCTGGGGATCCAAAAGTCTAAATTACAAATTCCAAGGTTTTAGTGCTGATTTGAAAGAAAAAACTTTTTCCTCCCTCTGGATCCATGGGTTATAATTTCAGAAATAAGAAAGAAATCTGTGAACTGATCTTTGATGCCTATACCCCCCCTCCCCCGACTCCGCCCCTTGAGACCCGAGGATCATGATTTAGCTATTTTGCAAGAGATCAATATACTGATATTTCATGCAAAATATTAAGGCTCTACGCCTTCTGGGTCAGGAGGGGAAGATTCTTAAAGATTATTTTAAAATTTCACTTTTGTTGCCATGGCAACCAAAGTTTTTAAAGTTTCATTTCTTTTAGCTTTTTTTAAGGGGGGCCACCTAAGGAACATTTCTGCCAAATTTGGTTGAAATCGGCCCAGTGGTTTGGGATGAGATGTCATTTAAAAAATCGTTCTTTATTTCTATATAAACCCCAGCCCCCCTGGGGCTGCGCCCCTTGGGACCTGAGGATAATGATTTTAGCTATTTTGAAAGAGATGCTTCATGCAAAATATCAAGGCTCTACACCTACTGTGTCAGGAGGGAAGATTTTTAAAGATTTTTTTGAAATTTCACTTTTGTTGCCATGGCAACCAGAGTTTTTAACAGTTTTCAATTCATTTAGCTATTTTTGATTTGTTTGTTTGAATGGAGTTTTACGCCGCTTTCAACAATCTTTCAGTTATATCGCGGCGGCTGGAGCACCTAACAATGGAATCCTGGTATTTCTCACACCAGTACTACCATTACATCCTTTCCTAGCCTCCAGCTGCTATCTCACATAGGTCTACGATTATCGACCCATTGGTGAGAGACATATAGTCAGAAAGGATGAGTGCCGCCGTCGGGAATCGAACCCGGGACCTCTAGATTGATAGTCCGACGCGCTACCAACTATGACGGCGGCAGCTATTTTTGAAGGGGACAACCTAAGCAACATTTCTGCAAAATTTGGTTCAAATCAGCCCAGTGGTTTGGGAGGAGATATCATTTAAAAAATCGCTCTTTATTTCTATACAAACCCAACCCCCCTGGGGCTCTGCCCCTGGGGACCCGAGGATCATGATTTTAGCTATTCTGAAAGAGGTCAATTTACTGATGCTTCAAGTGAAATATCAAGGCTCTACACCTTCTGGGTCAGGAGGAGAAGATTTTTAAAGATTATTTTAAAATTTCACTTTTTTTTGCCATGGCAACCAGAATTTTTAAAGGACTTCAAACCTTTTAGCTTTTTTTAAAGGGGACCACCTAAGGACACACAAGGCATGCCAGACACATCCAGGACAATAGGTGATCACAATAGCTCTGGTGAGCTAAAAAATTGCCATCTGGTATTGGCTTAAACCTAGGGAGCAACTAGCTGCATTTAGTTTCCATATTAAAGTGCTTGTTATCTTTGACCTAGATAAATGACAGACCTACCCAGATAATAATCACCTTAACCTATTACCAGACGGCATAATTTTAGACTGGGCTAAATTGAAAGGGGTTGCAGATGACAATTTAAAGCTTTCTTAGTAGAAAACATTGTTTGAAGCTAGACATTGTCGCAAAGCGGACTAATACTCCGAACAGCGCTTGTCCTTGTACAATTGCTATCCCCCAATGGGCTATAAGAAAAAAAACAGACTTTTTAATTAAAGGGCCATAACTCAGTCAAAAATCAATGGACCATAACCAAAATAGGATATGTACATGTCTGACTAATACCGAGTCTTTCCTAGAAATTTGAATCGCATCCGTCCAATGGTTGCTGATAAACTGAGCGGACACGATTTTTCACCAAAGGGCCATAACTCTGTCAAAAATCAATGGACTGTAACCAAAATGGAATATGCACATCTCTGCTTAATACTGATTATATCGGTGAAGTTTGAATCAAATCTGTACAATGTTTGCAGAGAAATTGAGTGGACACGAAAAAGCTACATGTTTTCCCAATGGTTTTTCTTGAGGGGCGTCCAAAAGCGTCATTGTGTGTAAATGGGTTTAACTTATACATGTATATTTATTCAATGAATTAGAGGACAACAATCATTCATGATTTATTATGTAAACCTTTCAAGCTTCATAAAAATTGTGTGGACATGGGTTTACTTTATAAAACAATTCTGGCTTACACAGGACAAACAGGTGGTGTAGACTAGGATCTGACTGAACTTGACAGAAATATTCTAGGCTCAGCATAAAAAGTGTTAAATATCAAATAGAAATCACTCTCACCATCTCTCCAGGAGTCTCCTCTTCCACCTCCATCTCTACGGGGACCGTCATCTCTTCTGAATCTATCTTCTCCACGGGGCCCATCATCACGACGGAATCTATCCTCCCCCCTGGGACCCTCATCCCTACGGAAACGGTCTTCCCCACGAGGTCCATCATCTCTTCGAAATCTATCATTTCCACGTGGGCCGTCATCCCTACGGAATCTGTCCTCTCGAGGACCATCATCTCTGCGGAATCTATCCTCACTCCGTGGTCCATCATCCCTGCGGAATCTATCATCACCCCTTGGACCATCATCTCTACGGAACCGGTCTTCACCACGAGGGCCATCATCCCTGCGGAATCTATCATTTCCACGTGGGCCATCATCCCTGCGGAATCTATCCTCACTTCTCGGGCCGTCATTTCTGCGGAACCTGTCCTCACCCCGAGGCCCATCATTACCTCTTCTCCATCCCCCTTCATCCCTTCTTCCGTCTCCTCCCCTTCTCTGCATTCTCTCCCTTTCTTCATCGAGCCTACCCATCTCTTCTCTATCCAGTCTTATATCTCTGTTATCAAACCTACGATCTCTACCTCCTTCACGATCCCTCCATGAGTCGCGAGGACGGTCTTCTCTCATTGGCCGATCATCACGAGGAGGACCTCGATCGCGCCAACCTCCTCTATCTTCACGATCATCAGATCTTTCTTCACGGGGAGGTCCATCATCCCTGAATTTCAGTTAAAAAATCTTTTAACCCATTTCCACACAACAAAATTTAGACTGAACAAAATTGGAAGAAGTTGTCGACTTCAAGTTGTTTGAATTTGGGAAATATTTGCCTTTAAGGGCAGAAAACATTGTGGACATTAAAGAAATTGCTTGCTGCAAGCAATTACCTCATTGTCCACAATGTTTTTGAAGCTTTTCTTTTGAGGGGTGTAAAAAAGCAGGGTTGTGTGGGAATGGGTTTAGAATAAAGATTCACCTCTCCACTATTGAAAAGTCAAAAGAAAATTAGAAATCATATTATCTGATTTTGGCCTTTGACTTTGGGCTGCAACCTTGAGCTTTGTCATCATCAAAGTTAGTATTACAATTATCCACCCATTGGTGGGAGACAAATGTCGATAATGATAGTTGTAGTTGTTGGGCCCCTACTATTAAGAGTCCTACACACTTCAAACTGAGCTATGGTGGCGGAGTTGGTTAACTGATATCTAATGAAATAATTGGTAATCTTCAGTCAAATGTGGACTGTTACAGAAATTATCTACAGTGTAGGGTCTTGTCTAAATACCAATAATCTGAATGTGATAGTGACTTTGACCTGTAACAGATTCTTTAAAGATCAATATGGATCATACACCCAGAGATAAATGTCTATACCAAATTCTGGAACTCAGTCAATTCTGTGTAATATTACCCATCAATGATAAATTTCAAGGTCAGTTTGTGACCTTCAACTTTGACAGATTAAAACAGATCATCTACACCCTGAAATGAATGCCATTGTCAAATAAGGCAAAATTTAAGTGATGTGTGCCAAATTATTATTTGGACAAAGTTTTACAGATGCATCATAAAGTTGAAGATCACTGTGCACTTTGAGTCATTGCTTATGAATTCAACAGTGGTCATCCTCATCTAGAGATTTCCAAATAAGGAAATCCAAATTCAATTATATTTTAAGTTATCATCGGACAAAGGTTCAAACAAATTGAAGTTTCTTGCACAACTTGGACTCCAGCTGAACAAGTTTTGAAATGTCATCACCATCCACAAAATATCTGATTTTGTATGACCTAAACTTTTTGTTTCTTGCTCAACTAGAACTTTTAAAAGTTTAAGCCATTCCTACAAAATGACGCTTTTTGATGCCCCTTAAGAAATACAGTTAGGAAAACTACGTGTAAAATGAAGATATTGCTTGCGACAAGCAATTTGTTCATTTTCCAAAATGTTTTCAACCTAGAAAGATGAAAAAATCTTAATGCTCATAACCTTCTAATTGTCATCTGCAACTTCTTTTGATTTGGACCAGTCTACAATTTTGTCTGGTTATGGTAAAGACTTCAAACTGCACAGGCAGACCAGTGTCAGTATTTTTCACACTAAAAAGATGTCCCCTTATTATGTGTGACAGTCACATTTGTTGTAAATACGACCACCCTGGAAATACAGGCATCCCGCTATTACAACCAATTTTTACAGAACTGAATTTTTTGTTCTTTATTTCAATGGTCGCGAACCCCTCTAAAACGGGCACCCAGCTATTCCAAATTACGACCACTAAATTCAGTACCAACTATAGCTGATACACTATTTTGAACCCCACTAAAATGACCAGTATTTTCACACACTGAGACCGACTACCCAAATTTCACACTTGATAAGAGCGACACTAATTGAGTACGAATACATTGTAAATACATGATCGGGTTTTTTGTTGTGATATCGAACCCTTGTTATAATAGGTGTTATGATTAAAGTGGCCGATCACTTTTAGAAATGTGTGTATATCCGTTTATTTATAGTCACTACCGTAGCACATGCCCATATGAGTGGCGCCCCCAGAAGACGGTTAGTTGTTAGCGGGGATAGTGCAAGATATGGGACAAAACTGCTGAGAGCCCCGCCTGGTTCTTTAACGAGCTTGATGGATAGCATCGTCACACGGGGCCTGGGTTTAACATCTCATCCGAAAGACAATTAGTTTTTTAGTTGATATGGTCAGCCCAGGGCTCGAACCCGTGATCGATTTAGAAATTCTAGCTTGCATCATTTTTAATTGTTATTTGAATGTGTCACAAGTTTTGACTTGAGTAATAAATTCGAAAGTGAAAACGTATCCGAGAAATTACGATTAGTTTGTTTATGGCGCTCCAAACAGTTAATTAGCAATTAAATTTTGATTTCAATGTAATTGATGCTTGGTATTCGCATTATAGAAAATATGATATCGACAGTTTGACACTGAACCTGTACTTACGAATAAATAATCTGAGGTCGGACTTCTGAATCAGATCCAAATTAAGAATAGAGAAAGTAGAACTGATCGAAGATCGTAAATTTGAAAATGACATAAGATTCTGCTGTAAAACATGTTCTTATAGTTTCATTTTTGCATGTATAGTATTACTGTTTTCAAATAACGAAAATAAAATAAACATGAATTGCTTGACAACAAACGACCAAACCTCAGTATTACGACCACCCACTATTACGACCACTTTCAGAAAGTACCGCAAGTGGTCGTATTAGAGGGGTTTTACTGTATAAAGTTTTCTTAAAAGATATAGACGATTGTAACAGTCAATTCCTCCATTTTCATAGTATTTTCTCCCTAATAAGGCAATAAGTATTCAATTAAAGCACTCTGGAATGTCACCAGATATCTTTATCAATATGGACTGGTCTAAAATTGTGTTATCTGGTAATATACAACTGTATATCTATACTTCCATTTGAAACACTTTGGAGAAACTGGGCACAAGGTCCTCATGCCACGTGAAAGAGTAAATCAGTTCCTAAATAACCGTATACTTAAAATGACTACACGACTCAACTTACCAGTAGTTCCTTCTTTTCCTAAACTCCTTTCCTTTTTTTTTAAAAGAACCAAATAAATAACCCAAGTCTGGTGTTTTTTCATTAATCTGGGGAATTTTTCAGACCAGCTATACCTTCTTTCAGGTTCTTTCCTCCAACTATCATGTTTCTCCTTTTCTCTTTCTCTCCATCCCCCACCACTCTGACCACTGGGTCTCCAGGGTCCTTTTTCTGCAGGGGTCTGACCTCCATCTCGTTGAGAATCACCTCCCCTTCTCCATGCACCTGGACCTTCTTCTCTAGAGGGAGTTCCTCTTGCATCCCTGTTTACATAAGATTAATTAAATATCTGTTTCTGTCCAATCCCTGGTTCTAATGTCCTTGGTATTTTATACTTGAGAAAACATTGTGGGAAAAGAAATTGCTTGTAATAAGCAATTTTCTTCTTTTCACAAAATATTTCCTACCCTGCAGGTTGCTTACTTTTGAAATTGCACTAACCTTTAATTGTTGTCTGCAATTTCTTTCAAATTTGACAAAACTAAAATTTTGAAAAGGGATAAAGCCACTTTCAACAGTTTATCAACCCAAGTGATGCTGAACCCAAAATATTCGTATTTTGGCAGGAGGCCTAGACAAAGATCAGCCTGCACATATGTGCACAAACACAAACTTTTATTTGAGGTAGAAAACATTGTTGGAAAAAAAGAAATGCTTGCTACAAGGAATATATCCTGTTCCTACAATGATTACCAAAGTTATATTTCTTTCATGCGTACAAATGGCATGAGTTAGAATACAATTGGGTTAAGTGAATTTTCAAGCTTGCTTCTTTGGACTATAAACTATCGGTAGTTACAAAACACAATTGCATTGCAGTCAACGCTTGAAAGCTTATGAAATTCTGGATTTCTTTTACTTTTGGGGTAGAAAAAATTGTAGATAATGAAACAATTTCATTTTACACAATGTCTTCCAAAGCTTTTTTTCTTGGGGGGGGGTTCTAAAAGTGTCATTGAGTGGGAATGGGTTAAAGTGAGTTTGATATGCAAAATAACCATTCAGTAGTTTGAATGTCCCAAGCAATTTCTTCTTTTGCCACAAAGTTTTCTCAAGATTTATAAAAAAAAGAATTTGAAAAGAAAAGCATTTAGCAAGGTATCATTTAGAAATGCTAACCAAATTAAACAGGAAGGGGGGATTTTCTATTTATCTCCCTTTTGCCATAGAATGTATTGGAAAATTACTACACTTGAAAGTATTGAAAAGACATAATCAAGAGTAAAACATGTATATTTTTTTTTGTAATAATTAGTTCAAAGACTATCATTTAAATGCAAACAATTGCACAAAATAAATCTAACAGGTATAAAATGAAATGTTAAAATAAGAGAACTATTTGTTAGTCTAAATAGCTGAGTTATTTTGCCAGCCCTTACATAATGAACAAATTCCAGAGCCAAGTAATTGCTGCTCCATATAAAGAGAGTGATTTCTATTTTGAAATGTAAATTTCATTTTTGATTCACCATACCTTATGTTGTTGGTACTATTAGGAAGCTCAGAATAGGTCTCATAAAGACAATACCAATGAGTTACTTTATTATCTGGACTTCAAGACTTAGGCAAGCCAACTACACCCTTAACCCTATGATGGCTAAATGTCTTCAAATCTGAAGCTTTGCAACATAATAATTACCAACCTAAAATAAGGGTTTTCAGTGCTTTCAGTCCTTTGAATTTCACAAAATTTTGTAGAGGATTTTATTCAGGGGTTAATATCACTTGCACCTCAGAGTCTGGCACAAATAACATCGATTTGGAGTCATTGCTTGCACTTGTTACTAGCACAAGCATAGCATTCAATTACCAGCTGCTCATTTAACATAAGCACACTACTGTAAAAGCATTATCAAAAATAAAGAGAGAAAAATCTGAAATTTCATAGACTTTAAATCGTTGTCTGCAACTCCTTGGACCAGTCTAAAATTTGTTAAGAGTGAGAAATGATTCATGTAGTGAAGACTGAAAAATGTTCAAGCTGTAGTTACGTTTATGTTGCCAACCAACTATTCTACTTTTTCATTACATGCTGCTGGCAATAAATTTTCACAATAACATCGTTAAAAATCACAGCGGGACTTCCTGTCCGAGTCGGTGGGCGTGGCCAACAAAGTAAGTGGGCATGGCCAGCGATTGGTAGTTGTTGGAAAGAATGTTAGCAGAGCCAGGATTCTTACTCATGACCTAACAGTGTTGCATCCAGGATTTCTTCCAAGAGGGGGAGCTCCCCCACTGAATTACTGAAATGGGGGGAGTGACAAATGCTAAGGGGGGGGGGGGGGGTCAAAACCCCTAAGCAATAAGTTGATTCATTGATAAATCTTTCATAAAGATATGAAGTAGACAACGAATCTAATAAGTTTTCACCACAATTCAAGATATATCACTGAAAAATTGAGGCAAAAAACTAAGCTCTTGATGTATATGTTGAAACATTTTCACCCACTTTTAAATCCTGCCAGTAATACCCGAAAGGGGAGTTGGGCAGTATATATAGATAGATAGAAATCCTTCAAGTCTAACCCACTCTATTCTTGTAGAGCCAACATTTCAGAAGGCTTCATCTGTCTTAGTCATATAATAAGCAGTTCTCATCGCACAAGTTATTCTTTAACTGAAGTTTATCATGTATTTTGGAGGTAGCTCTGACAAACTCACTTTGATGCACACTGTCCTTGGTAAATGTGGTCTGACTAAATGTTTAAATGAGTGCAAGTATAGAAATTTGTGCATCCGGCAGTAAATGGATAATTCTTACCCGAGGTTTATCACAAGACAAATAACAGTCATCCCAGATTTCATTTTCTCCTCGTGTTTCTAACTCTTATAATTGTTCAACCACGATTTCTGGAATTTTGCGTCTGGATGAAACAGAGTCCGTTTATTTTTCGCCCCGAGAGCTGACAAGATTGGCTTTTGTGGTCTTTCTTCTAATCTGTCGATTACGATAATAAAGCGCCGATATCGAGGCCCATAAAAAAGTCGGTGGTGCCTGATGGTGATATTCAGATTGATTTAAATCAACTCTTTTTGTCAAGTTTGACATGATTGTCTTTAGCCGGAAACGGAAGGATTCTTCTGCGCATGCTCCACTGTTGGGTTCCTTGACTATTTTATACACATTGATTCGAATTCGGGGACCAGTTTAATTACGATGTGTCGTAATGGTTATAAATAGCGATGATCGGAGCTATTTTTATCAGTACGATATTCTCAACAGTTAATCGTCATTAGTCTTTTTTCACTTTTTTTTTTATACCGCCCCTTTGGTTATGGATTCTGCGGGAGTCAGAACATTGTTGCGCGATTACTCCCCCATCAAATTAGTGAGGTTGCGGGAATGATTAAAAAACAAGGGGGAATCCCGCAATCGTGCGGCCTGGATGCAACTCTGCCTAAGGACTGAGGGCACAACAGGTTTAGATTGAGCTAACCAGGCCGGTGCCAGGATAAAAACTCAAGTCCTCAACACCCCAAAAGTCAAGTTTACTAGCCTAACTAATAGTTTTTCTGAAACAATTCAAAAACTCGAGAAGGGGGGAGGTGTAATTTTGATGTAAGTTTGAACAATTTGCTTTCCAAGTAAGATTAAGCTTTCCATACTTTCGATACTTTTCTGGATAACCTAACTTAAACATTTAAGATGAGAACATACTAAAACAAGGTTTCATTCAAAAATATATCTCAACGCCTGTTATCCTCCCAATAGACAGTTTAATTTAACACATTCCCACAAAATACCTCCTTTTTACTACTCGCAAAAAAAGAGCTTTGGAAAAGCTATTTCTTCATTTTTCACCACGATTTCTATCCTGAAAGATGAACAAAAATAAAATTCCATCAAGTTGAATTTGTTGTCTGCTTCTTTCAAATTGGATAAGTCCAAAATTTTGTTGTGTTGGAATGGGTTAAATAACCTATTGCCAATGTCAAACTGCCATGTCTAAGGTCAGTGGGTAGGCTCAGTATTACATTAATTACCTGGGTCTTTCAGGCTCCTTCTGTGCATCCTCTCTCCTCTTCCTTTCCTTTTCTTCGATCTCAGCCTCGCGCTGTCTTTGTTTTGCCGCGATCTCCTCAAGTCTTACAAGTTTCTCCTCGTACTCCTGTTGCTCCTTCTCTTTCTTCTCCTTTTCAAGTTTCTCCTTTTCTTCTCTCTCTGAAAAAACAGCACAAGAATTGATTGATTGAATGTGGTTTAACACCACTTTTAACAGTATTTCAGTCATATCGTGGTGGCTGGAGCACCTAACAATTGATTCCTGGTATTTCTCACACCAGTACTACCACTACATTCTTTCCTAGCCTCCAGCTGCTCATTCCGTACTTAGGTTTTCGATTGTCCACCCATTGGTGAGAGACAAATGTCATAAAAGGATAAATGCCACCGTCGAGGATCAAACCCATGACAACCCATGTTTGAAGATTGGGAGTCTGACGCGCTACCGACTATGACGGCGGCCCTGCAAGATCTTTATGAAATAATCACATGTATAAATGCTTGTTGAGACCATTCCCAGAAAGAGACACTTTCTGACGCCCCTCAAGAAAAACAATTAAGAAAACATTGTGTAAGATGAAGAAATTGCTTGTAACAAGCAATTTCTTCATTTCACACAATGTTTTCAACTCAGAAAGTTGGAAAAATCTACTTACATTAACTTTTATTTGTCGTCTGCAAATCCTGTCAATTTGGCCAGTCTAAAATTTTACTGTCTGGTAATGGGTTAAGACAATTAAATCATATTCCCTAAAATTCAACTAATCTGCATCTATTTTATATCCATCCCACACACTCTACTTCTTGACATCCGCAAAAGAAAAAGCTTTGGAAATCATTTTGAACAAAATGTGTTTGTGAAAACAATGCCCGCCGTAAATGAGTGGGTTTTTTTGGCGTTTGACCTTGGTATGTGACCTTGACCTTATCACATGACCTTGACATGAGGAGATGCATATTATGGAGATGTATCATCATGCCAAATATGAGCATTGTATCTTGAATAGGCTGGTAATAATTGGCAATGTTAAGTTTTTGGTTAAGTTTTGCAGACAGACAGACAGACCGACAGACTCAATGACAGACAGACGGACAATGGTAAAACAATATGCCCCTGATCTCTTCATTATCAATGTTTTCTATTCAAAAGACAATGCTTTTTTTCAAAAATTTCAACACTAATAAATTGTCATCTGCAATTCTTTTTGAATTTGGACCAGTCTTAACATTTGTCTTCTGGAAATGGGTTAATCCATATTCCCTAAAATTCAATTAAATTGTTGTTATTTTTTATTTGATGTTATCTGCATGTTATATTATCTTTGAGTTTTTATAACACATTCATAAAAAACAAAAACTTTGAGCAATTTTCTTTTCACTAATGTTTATGTATTGTGTTCAATTTTGCTAAAGTTTGTGACTAATTTCACATGTTTAGGCCAAAGAAATGTTTGAAAATTCAACAACAATCCTTACTTAACTTTATACACATATCATTTGCAAATGAATATATATCTATATTAAGTTGGTTATCAAAATAAAAAGCTAAATGCAGATAAAGCCTTGGTTTAAAGCCTCTTTAGAAAAGAACAGAGGATCAAATTGCTGATGCATGACACAGTAGTCCAGATCAATTTTGTTTAAGCAAATCTTTTCTCATTTATTAGAAATCTGTTTAAAATTTACAAAACTCCTGATTTCTCTGTGTTGCCAAAGATTCCAAAATACTTTGTAGCTACCTTTTTTCAAAGCCTCATCCCTGGCCCTCTGTTCTGCTTCTTCTTTCTCTCTCCTCCATTTATCTCTTCTCTCTTCTTTACGTTGCTGTTTTCTCTCCACAAGACGAATTTTACGTTCTTCTGTAATCTTCTTTTCAAAGGCAGTGAGTTTCTCCTATAAACGCAATTGAATTGACAATAAATATGAGTATTGAACAAGAGTTTTACACTTGCGATTGTGTGAAATGGAACGAGTGTTTACTAATCCATTTCCCTATACTCAAAATCATATGAAAAAGGTGTTCTATGTTAAAGGAGACTACAATAAGCTTGAGCTGTTTAGAAAAACCATTACACTCTGATTGCTATACTCATTTCATAAAAGAGGACCAAGATTGCCCTAAACCGCTCATCTAATTTCAAATTTTTGTGCCAATTTATTAACTCAAATTACTGCATAGAGATTTAAGGGTCAAATTAATGACCAAAATATGTTTTCAATAAATTTAATGAATATACAAGAGGCCCAGTGGGCCTTAACGGTCACCTGAATAAAAGAGCACCAAGACAAGTGATTTTGTTTGAAAGAATTAGAAAAAGGTTTGGTTGAAATCCCCTCAGTAGTTCTTGAGAAGAAGATGAAAATGTTTAAAAGTTACCAAAAATTACCCCCTTTTGGTCCCCATTTTAGGCACCCCTGACCTCGAGCCTTTTAATTTTCACAAATTTGAATAATCAGTACCCAATGATGCTTTTCACCAAGTTAGTTTGAAATTGGCTTAGTACTTCATCAGAAGAAGATGAAAATGTGAATTTTTTAACATGATGAACTTTGACCTCTGGGTGTGGCCCCATACATGACCCCAGGGGCATGAATTTCACAATTTATAATATACTTGTCCTAGTTGTCATGCACACAAAATATTTAAGCTCTGGCATTAACGGTTTATTAGAAGAAGATTTTTAAAGAAGTACCAAAAATTACCCCTTTTTGGCCCCTATTTGGGCCCCTATGACCCCCAGAACCCCTATTTTCACAAACTTGAATTGGCATCCCCCAATGATGCTTTCTACCAAGTTTGGTTGAGATCCGCCCAGTAGTTCTTGAGAAGAAGATGAAATATTTAAAAGTTACCAAAAATTACCCCCTTTTGGTCCCCATTTTAGGGCCCCCTGACCCCCCAGCCTTTTTATTTTCACAAATTTGAATAACCATTACCAAATGATGCTTTTCACCAAGTTTGTTTGAAATTGGCTTTGTACTTCATCAGAAGAAGATGAAAATGTGAATTTTTTAACATGATGAACTTTGACCTCTGGGTGTGGCCCCATACATGACCCCAGGGGCATGAATTTCACAATTTATAATATACCTGTCCTAGTTGTCATGCACACAAAATATTTAAGCTCTGGCATTAACGGTTTATTAGAAGAAGATTTTTAAAGAAGTACCAAAAATTACCCCTTTTTGGCCCCTATTTGGGCCCCTATGACCCCCAGAACCCCTATTTTCACAAACTTGAATTGGCATCCCCCAATGATGCTTTCTACCAAGTTTGGTTGAAATCCGCCCAGTAGTTCTTGAGAAGAAGATGGAAATATTTAAAAGTTACCAAAAATTACCCCCTTTTGGTCCCCATTTTAGGGCCCCCTGACCCCCCAGCCTTTTCATTTTCACAAATTTAAATAACCATTACCAAATGATGCTTTTCACCAAGTTTGTTTGAAATTGGCTTTGTACTTCATCAGAAGAAGATGAAAATGTGAATTTTTTAACATGATGAACTTTGACCTCTGGGTGTGGCCCCATACATGACCCCAGGGGCATGAATTTCACAATTTATAATATACCTGTCCTAGTTGTCATGCACACAAAATATTTAAGCTCTGGCATTAACGGTTTATTAGAAGAAGATTTTTAAAGAAGTACCAAAAATTACCCCTTTTTGGCCCCTATTTGGGCCCCTATGACCCCCAGAACCCCTATTTTCACAAACTTGAATTGGCATCCCCCAATGATGCTTTCTACCAAGTTTGGTTGAGATCCGCCCAGTAGTTCTTGAGAAGAAGATGAAATATTTAAAAGTTACCAAAAATTACCCCCTTTTGGTCCCCATTTTAGGGCCCCCTGACCCCCCAGCCTTTTTATTTTCACAAATTTGAATAACCATTACCAAATGATGCTTTTCACCAAGTTTGTTTGAAATTGGCTTTGTACTTCATCAGAAGAAGATGAAAATGTGAATTTTTTAACATGATGAACTTTGACCTCTGGGTGTGGCCCCATACATGACCCCAGGGGCATGAATTTCACAATTTATAATATACCTGTCCTAGTTGTCATGCACACAAAATATTTAAGCTCTGGCATTAACGGTTTATTAGAAGAAGATTTTTAAAGAAGTACCAAAAATTACCCCTTTTTGGCCCCTATTTGGGCCCCTATGACCCCCAGAACCCCTATTTTCACAAACTTGAATTGGCATCCCCCAATGATGCTTTCTACCAAGTTTGGTTGAAATCCGCCCAGTAGTTCTTGAGAAGAAGATGGAAAAATTTAAAAGTTACCAAAAATTACCCCCTTTTGGTCCCCATTTTAGGGCCCCCTGACCCCCCAGCCTTTTCATTTTCACAAATTTAAATAACCATTACCAAATGATGCTTTTCACCAAGTTTGTTTGAAATTGGCTTTGTACTTCATCAGAAGAAGATGAAAATGTGAATTTTTTAACATGATGAACTTTGACCTCTGGGTGTGGCCCCATACATGACCCCAGGGGCATGAATTTAACAATTTATAATATACCTGTCCTAGTTGTCATGCACACAAAATATTTAAGCTCTGGCATTAACGGTTTATTAGAAGAAGATTTTTAAAGAAGTACCAAAAATTACCCCTTTTTGGCCCCTATTTGGGCCCCTATGACCCCCAGAACCCCTATTTTCACAAACTTGAATTGGCATCCCCCAATGATGCTTTCTACCAAGTTTGGTTGAGATCCGCCCAGTAGTTCTTGAGAAGAAGATGAAATATTTAAAAGTTACCAAAAATTACCCCCTTTTGGTCCCCATTTTAGGGCCCCCTGACCCCCCAGCCTTTTTATTTTCACAAATTTGAATAACCATTACCAAATGATGCTTTTCACCAAGTTTGTTTGAAATTGGCTTTGTACTTCATCAGAAGAAGATGAAAATGTGAATTTTTTAACATGATGAACTTTGACCTCTGGGTGTGGCCCCATACATGACCCCAGGGGCATGAATTTCACAATTTATAATATACCTGTCCTAGTTGTCATGCACACAAAATATTTAAGCTCTGGCATTAACGGTTTATTAGAAGAAGATTTTTAAAGAAGTACCAAAAATTACCCCTTTTTGGCCCCTATTTGGGCCCCTATGACCCCCAGAACCCCTATTTTCACACACTTGAATTGGCATCCCCCAATGATGCTTTCTACCAAGTTTGGTTGAAATCCGCCCAGTAGTTCTTGAGAAGAAGATGGAAATATTTAAAAGTTACCAAAAATTACCCCCTTTTGGTCCCCATTTTAGGGCCCCCTGACCCCCCAGCCTTTTTATTTTCACAAATTTGAATAACCATTACCAAATGATGCTTTTCACCAAGTTTGTTTGAAATTGGCTTTGTACTTCATCAGAAGAAGATGAAAATGTGAATTTTTTAACATGATGAACTTTGACCTCTGGGTGTGGCCCCATACATGACCCCAGGGGCATGAATTTCACAATTTATAATATACCTGTCCTAGTTGTCATGCACACAAAATATTTAAGCTCTGGCATTAACGGTTTATTAGAAGAAGATTTTTAAAGAAGTACCAAAAATTACCCCTTTTTGGCCCCTATTTGGGCCCCTATGACCCCCAGAACCCCTATTTTCACAAACTTGAATTGGCATCCCCCAATGATGCTTTCTACCAAGTTTGGTTGAAATCCGCCCAGTAGTTCTTGAGAAGAAGATGGAAATATTTAAAAGTTACCAAAAATTACCCCCTTTTGGTCCCCATTTTAGGGCCCCCTGACCCCCCAGCCTTTTCATTTTCACAAATTTAAATAACCATTACCAAATGATGCTTTTCACCAAGTTTGTTTGAAATTGGCTTTGTACTTCATCAGAAGAAGATGAAAATGTGAATTTTTTAACATGATGAACTTTGACCTCTGGGTGTGGCCCCATACATGACCCCAGGGGCATGAATTTCACAATTTATAATATACCTGTCCTAGTTGTCATGCACACAAAATATTTAAGCTCTGGCATTAACGGTTTATTAGAAGAAGATTTTTAAAGAAGTACCAAAAATTACCCCTTTTTGGCCCCTATTTGGGCCCCTATGACCCCCAGAACCCCTATTTTCACAAACTTGAATTGGCATCCCCCAATGATGCTTTCTACCAAGTTTGGTTGAAATCCGCCCAGTAGTTCTTGAGAAGAAGATGGAAATATTTAAAAGTTACCAAAAATTACCCCCTTTTGGTCCCCATTTTAGGGCCCCCTGACCCCCCAGCCTTTTCATTTTCACAAATTTAAATAACCATTACCAAATGATGCTTTTCACCAAGTTTGTTTGAAATTGGCTTTGTACTTCATCAGAAGAAGATGAAAATGTGAATTTTTTAACATGATGAACTTTGACCTCTGGGTGTGGCCCCATACATGACCCCAGGGGCATGAATTTCACAATTTATAATATACCTGTCCTAGTTGTCATGCACACAAAATATTTAAGCTCTGGCATTAACGGTTTATTAGAAGAAGATTTTTAAAGAAGTACCAAAAATTACCCCTTTTTGGCCCCTATTTGGGCCCCTATGACCCCCAGAACCCCTATTTTCACAAACTTGAATTGGCATCCCCCAATGATGCTTTCTACCAAGTTTGGTTGAAATCCGCCCAGTAGTTCTTGAGAAGAAGATGGAAATATTTAAAAGTTACCAAAAATTACCCCCTTTTGGTCCCCATTTTAGGGCCCCCTGACCCCCCAGCCTTTTCATTTTCACAAATTTGAATAACCATTACCAAATGATGCTTTTCACCAAGTTTGTTTGAAATTGGCTTTGTACTTCATCAGAAGAAGATGAAAATGTGAATTTTTTAACATGATGAACTTTGACCTCTGGGTGTGGCCCCATACATGACCCCAGGGGCATGAATTTCACAATTTATAATAAAATGTCCTAGTTGTCATGCACACAAAATATTTTAGCTCTGGCATTAACGGTTTATTAGAAGAAGATTTTTAAAGAAGTACCAAAAATTACCCCTTTTTGGCCCCTATTTAGGCCCCTATGACCCCCAGAACCCCTATTTTCACAAACTTGAATTGGCATCCCCCAATGATGCTTTCTACCAAGTTTGGTTGAAATCCGCCCAGTAGTTCTTGAGAAGAAGATGAAAATGTTTAAAAGTTAACGGACGACGGACGACGCACGACGGACGACGACGGACAAACGATGATTGCAATAGGTCACCATGACCATTCGGTCAGGTGACCTAAAAAGCTAACAAACTGATCAGATGAGCTGTAACAGACATTGTCATGAAGCTCCCTTTTCACATATTTGATGGAATGTCTTCACTTAGAAGCAATAAAGTTCTTTCTCACAACAAATAAGTATATTTAGCATGTTTATTGAGCCGCAATGTTACAATCCAGTATCACAAAAGCTCACCATGAGCTACTAAGAATTTACGAATGGGGCTGAAATTATGTTTGTTTGTTTGACTGGGGTTTAACACCTCTTTTAACAACTTTTCAGTCACATCGTGGCAGCTGGAGCACCTAACAATGGATTCCTGTATATCTCACACCAGTACTACCATAACATCCCTTCCTAGCCCCCAGCTGCTATCCCACTTAAGTTTACGATTATCCACCCATTGGTGAGAAACAAATGTTTGAAACGCAGCCGGGATAGAACCCATGAGATAGGGAGAAATTGCATGATCTCTTGTACAAGCAATTTCACCCTTTCCTACAATGTTTTAGCTATTTTTTTCAGTGACTAAAAATCAGGGGTTTAGTTGTGATAGATAAATGTAAACATACCTTGTACTGTTTCTTCCTTCTTTCCTTCAACTGAGTCAGGAACTCTACACTGTCCCCCTTCATGCGCCGCATTCTGTCTCGTGTAGACACTTGCATGTCATGCTCTTCTTTCATCTTTTGGATCTGTTGAATGAAAACAATTTTTATTAACAAATTCCCACACAACAAAAATTCTTATTAGTCCAGATTGAAGGGAGCTGCAGAAAACAATTTAAAGTTAATGAAATTTTAGATTTTTTCAATTTCTGGGTAGAAAACATTGAGAGGAGAAGATTATTAAAGATTTTAAAGAGAAAATAAGCCCCGTTCTGCCATGCCCATATTTTGGGGTCAATCAAAATTTCTTGAACAATTTATGTAGAGGGTCACTCAAAGAACGTTCATGCTAAGCTTCAATGAAATTGGTCAAATGGTTTGAGAGGAGGAGATTTTCAAAGACTTTAAAGTGAAAATAAGCCCCACCCTGCCATGCCCATATTTGGGGGGGGTGGGGGGTGGTCAAACATAATTTCTTGAACTATTTAAGTTGAGTGTCACTCAAGGAATATTCATGCCAAGTTTCAATGAAAACGGCCACACCTATATTTGGGGGTCAATCAAAATTTCTAGAACAATTTAAGTAGACGGTCACTCAAGGAATATCCATGCCAAGTTTTGTTGAGATTGGTCAAATGGTTTTGGAGGAGAAGATTTTAAAGTGAAAAGAAGCCCAGTCCTGCCACGCCCATATTAGGGGGTCAATTAAAATTTCTTGAACAATTTAAGTAGAGGGTCACTCAAGGAACATCCATGCCAAGTTTCATTTTAATTGGCCAAAGGGTTTAAGAGAAGATTTTTAAAGATTTTAAAATGAAAATATGCCATGCCCTGCCACGCCAATATATGGGGGTCAATCAAAAATTGTTTAACAATTTAAGAAGAGGGTGACCCAAGGAACATTTCTGCCAAGTTTCATTAAAATCCGCCAATTGGTTTAGGATTAGATGTTTTAAGAAAAGTTTACGCAAGGATGGACGGACGGACAAAAGCTCCCTGGCCTTTGGCCAGTTGAGAGAAAAAGGAAGAAATCGCATGTAATAAACAATTTATTGTTTTTTCACAATATTTTCTACCCTACTGAATGTTTATTTTTCGAATTAAATCCTCATTCAATTTGCTTCTGCAAAACCTCTGAATTTGAAAAAACAGGAAAGGGTTAAAGCAAAAATATGACCCAATGGTCATCATATTAAATTTTGTAAGAGATCCTAGTCTACATACCCTGGTTATCTCCTGTTGTTCCCAGAATTCTCTAGACTGAATCCTTTCTTCCTCATACTGTTTCTCTAACATTGGTACCTCCTTGTAGCGTTTAGCTCGAGCCAGGTGGTCAATCTGAAGTTAAAAGTTAATATCACTGGTTCAAAACATATTTTCCAATCAAATTTCTACTGATGAAATTTTTAATTTGACAAGTACACTGCAACTCCACTATAACGCTGTTGGTCGGTCCAAGAAATGAAACAGCGGAAGTAGTGGAGTTATTATGCTAGAGATTTTAGCAGAAACCGAAGAAATTCAGCATGCAGAGAATTGTTCTACCCTTACTTTTCCAGTCTATCAGAATTGAATAATCCGTTAATTTCTACAGGTCTACAAATTGTGGTTCTCTTTTAGTCACCTAGTATTAAGAAGCTAGAATTTTCACCCCAGACATGTTTTATTATTATGATAGTCATCGGCATTAATCTAATTGATTTTAGTTTTACCCGTAAATATTTCCATCCTTAGACAAAAGTGATAAAACCAAAGTATCTCGCATAGTGACATCTCCTTGGAGACCGATGAGTTTTTATACACCTGGGGTTACTGAAGCGTTGAGAAAACGTCACATGGTTCAAACCACTTTCACAGTAATGTACTTGTTCTAATTTCTTTACTATATTTGGGGGGTTAATCAAAATTATTTGAACAATTTATGTAAAGGGTCACTCAAGGAACATTCATGTCAAGTTTCAATGAAATCAGTCTCATGGTTTGAGAGGAGAAGATTTTTAAAAATTTTAAAGTGAAATTAAGCCCCACCCTCCCGCGCCGATATAACTGGGTTAATCAAAATTTCTTGAACAATTTAAGTAGAGGGTCAGTCAAGGAACATCCATCCAAAGTTTCATTTTAATCGGCCAAATGGTTTGAGAGGAGAAGATTTTTAAAGATTTTAAAGTGAAAATAAGCCCCACCCTGCCACGCCCATATTTGGGGGTCAATTAAAAATTCTTGAACAATTTAAGTAGAGGGTCACTCAAGGAACATCCATGCCAAGTTTCATTTAAATCCGCCAAATGGTTTGAGAGGAGAAGATTTTTAAAGATTTTAAAGTTAAAATAAGCCCCGCCCTGCCATGCCCACACTTGGGGGTCAATCAAAATTTCTTGAACAATTTAAGTAGAGGGTCACTCAAGGAACATTCATGCCAAGTTTCATTTAAATTGGCCAAATAGTTTCAGGAGAAGATTTTTAAAGATTTTAAAATGAAACTATGCCACGCCCTGCCATGCCCATATTTGGGGGTCAATCAAAATTTCTTTAAAAATTTAAGAAGAGGGTGGCCCAAGGAACATTTCTGCCCAGTTCCAAGCTTCGGCCAGTTGAGCTAAAAATCACGGTCAAATCAGCGTTTACATCGTATATCAGCATCAGCAACCCAAAATGCCCCTCCCCCAAATTATTTGAGCCAAGCTGACCCTGCGATTTAATGGAGTCAGTGCTGTGCCGGGTAGCGTTTTAGAGGAGTGTAAATTCAGACTGGGTGGTGAATACAGGCTTTGAGAGCCTAAACCAATTTACAATTGCTTGTTGACTGGATGAGGTTATATACTACCTTAAACAATTGTTACTCTCACTCAAGTTAAAGTCGGATCACCTGTTATCTCTTTTTGTTGACATCCATTGATAAGGACAAATGATGTAGGCTAATGATGACAAAGGAAATAGCTCAATTCAAATGTGACCCAGGATTCAAAAGCCAATCCTAACCCATTCCTCAACAAAATCTTTTTGACTAGTCCAAATCCAAAGAAGCTGCTGATGACATTTTAGTTCATGAAATTTTAAAATCTTTTGGGGAAGAAATCATTGTGGATGACGTAGAATTTGCTTGTCTTTCAACAAGCTGTTTCTACATTTTCCACTATAATTTCCGTAGCCTTTTCTTTGTTGGGCTCCACAAAGCCTGATTATTTAGAAATGGATTTAGTCCATTGATTTAGCAGTAGGAACATGACTTACCTCAAGCAAAATATTATTTGATTAAATTGTATGGGTTTTAATATGCTTTAAACAGTATTTCAGTAGTGTTGTGGTGGCTGGTACACCAAACAATAGCTTCCGTTCATTTCTCAGACCAGTACAAAAACAATGTTTGATCCAAGCCACCAACTAGTCATCCCATTTAAGCACACTACTTTAATTTGCCTGTTGATGATAGACAAATGACACATTGTCTTTTGTCAAAAAAAGAAAAGAATGTTGGCCGAGCTAGGGTTGGAACTCACAATCCAAAATTGGAGAGTGATTGAGCTAACAAAGCTTAGCAAATATTATCAGAAGTCCTGGCTTTATCTACAAGAACATGTATCAAGGAATTAATCCATTACCAATCAACAAAATTATAGACTCCTCCAAATCGAAAGACAACAATTCAAAGTTGACAGAATTTTAAATATCTGTCTCTTTGGGTAGGAAACATATGTTAACTAGAGGTGCTTGAGGGCCTGTATCGCTCCACAGGCCTAATTATACTCAATAATCTAATGTTGTTTTGAGAAATTCAATATAAACCGAAACAAATTCACCATGTATGAAAAATAAATCTTCTCAATGAAATCTTTTAAAATATTTCAAACATTTCATTGTTTTACAAAAATAAATTCATTTACTGTGTCAGATGAAAAAGGTATTGATATTTTTTTAAATAAAAGGGCCAGTGGCCCTGGCGCTCACCTGAGATAAGGTTCTTTTTTTCTTCAAGGCCTTCTACAAACTGGGTCGGGAGAAGACCTCCTTTAACCAATGCTTTCAACAGATTTCATATATTTTGGTTATTATTAATGTACGAACATATTTCTGCCAAATTTGGTTTAAATTGGCCAAATAGTTTTGAAAGGGTTGCCTTCTTTATTTCGATTAAAGCCTAATTACCCTGTGGCTCTGAAATTTTACCAATTCTGAAAGAGGTCAATGTACTGATGCTTCATGCAAAAATCAAGATTCTCAGAAGGGAAAGGTTTTTTATAAAAAAATTTTTTATAGTTTAACTCTAGTTGTCATAGCAACAGGAGTTTTTACTGATTAAAATTCTTTGGTTGAAATCAGTCAAGTGGTTTGGGAGTTGTCGTTTTAAAAATACTTTATTTTCATTTAAGCCCCATTCCCAAGGGGCTTCGCCCCTGGGGGTTCCAAGGTTGATGATTTTAGCAATTCCGAAAGAGGTCAATGTACTGTTGCTTCATGCCAAATATCAAGGCTCTATGTCTTCTGGGTCAGGAGGAGATAATCTTTAAAGATTTTATTCAAACTTCAGTTTTGTTACCGTGGCAATTCAATTCTTTTAGCAATTTACAAAGAGCACCACCAAAGGAACAATACTGCCAAATTTGGTTGAAATCAGTCCAGTGGTTTTGGAGGAAATGTCCTTTTAAAAATCCTTCTTTATTTCTATATAAGCCCAAATCCTCCTGGGGCTCCACCCCTGTGGACCCGAGGATGAAAATTATAGCAATTCTGAAAGAGGTCATTGTACTGATGCTTCATGCCAAACATCAAGGATCTATGTCCTCTGGGTCAGGAGGAGATCATTTTTACGGTTTTTAACAATATTACAGTTTTGTTGGCATGGAAACAAGTTTGTAATGGATTTCAATTATTTTAGCAATTTTCATAGGACACCATCAAAGGAACATTCCTGCCAAATTTGGTTGAAATCTGTCGAGTGGTTTTGGAGGAGATGTCATTTTAAAAATCCTCCTTTATTTCTTTATAAGCCCCAACCCACCTCAGGCTCCGCCCCTGGGGACCTGAGGGTGATGATTTTAGCAATTCTGAAAGGGGTCATTGTACTGATGCTTCATGCCAAAAATCAAGGCTCTATGCCTTTTGGGAATGGAGGAGATAATCTTTTAAGTTTTTATTAAAATTTCAGTTTTGTTGGCATGGAAACAAGTTTGTAACGGATTTCAATTCTTTTAGCAATTCTTTAAAGGGCATCATCCAAGGAACATTCCTGTCAAATTTGGTTGAAATCTGCCCAGCGGTTTAGGAGAAGATGTCATTTTAAAAATCCTCCTTTATTTCTTTATAAGCCCCAACCCCCCTGGGGCTCCGCCCCTTGGAGTACCCGATGGTGATGATTTTAGCAATTCTGGAAGAAGTCATTGTACTGATGCTTCATGCCAAATATCAAGGCTCTACGCCTTTTGGGAATGGAGGAGATAATTTTTAAAGTTTTTATTAAATTTTCAGTTTTGTTGCCATGGCAACCAGTTTGTAATTTTTAAACGGCACCACCCAAGGAACATCCTTGTAACATTTGGTTGAAATCCGCACATGCCGGACGCAGGACGATCAAAATACCTCACCATGAGCACTTCAACAAGAGGCTCATAAGTGCCTGAGACGCTCTACTGGCTATTAAGTTTTCTGTTAAAAAAAACTGATATTTAAGGAAGTTAATTGGTAAGAAGAATGCATAAACAAAAATAACAAATTGGACTTATCCCTTTATCATTTTGAGCAACATTCCTTAAAGCCCCTTTTCCCATGTCTCATAGCAGATCCACTTCATTTCAAAAATGAAGTTTCCTTACAACTGTACAATCATACTGTGAAATTTTCATCAGAATCCAATAATAATTATGGACTTAAACAGGATTGTTTTGAGTGAAATTCCATGAGGCCCCTTTTCCTGTGTTTTCTTATGGATCCATTTCATTTCCATTGCCACAATTATTCCTTGTATCTTTGAAGAGAATCCGATTAGAACTGTGGACTGTACTGTGTTAACTAAGATATTTCAATCAAATTCTCATAAAGCCCCTTTTCCCGTTTTTATCTATTGTTGGTTTAATCATTCTTTGAAAGTTTATCAAAAGTGAATCAGATGAAATAATGGGACTTCGTTATGTAAACTAGAATATTTGAAAAAAAAACCCAAAAAAACAAATGGCCTCTTTTTACATGATACTTGACGGATTGTACTCAATTCTAAAAAGAACCATCCTTGTAATTGTACAATCATTATGTGAAATTTTGAAGTGAATCTGGTGAAATCCAGAGACATCATTGTATTAATGTATATTTAATATTTAAGAAAGTTTTTCATAAGGCCCCTTTTCATGCGATACTTGCTGTATCAGATCCACTGTCAAAATCAACAATTGTAATGATGGTACAATCAATCTGTGTAATATGTGGAATTTATTGTGTTAATAAGGATTTTATAGTGAATTTTTAAAGGGCCCCTTTTCCCATGATACTTTACAGAACAAACCAAATTTCAAATGGAACAATTCTAATGAAGATACAATCATTCTGTAAAATTTTAAAGAGAATCACTGAAAACAGTGGACTGAATTGTGTAAAGAATTTTTTGTAATAAAATTTTCAAAAGGCCCCTTTTCCTGTGAAAATAAACAAATCAGAGTCATTTTACAAATGAACAATCCTAGTGAAAGATAGTTTGAAGAAAACGGTAAAGACTGTGGACTTTGTTATATTGATGTTTTTGCCATAAAATTTTCATAAGATCCTTTTCTTGTATCACTTAACAGATCAGACTCAATTAACAAAAGAACAATCTAAATGACTGTACAATCATTCTATTAAAGTTTGAAGAGAATCTGATGAAGACTGAGGACATTCTTGTATTTAGGATTCGGTAATAATTTTTCATTCAGCCCCTTTTCCTTTGATACTAGACAGATCTGGCCCAATTTGGAAAGAAACAATCCTAATGGTAAAAAACATTCTGTGAAATTTCGATTCATTGGTTCAATGGGCTTAAACACCACTTTAAACAGTATTTCAGTCATATTGCAGCAGCAAGAGCATCTGACAATGAATTCCTGTTATTTCTCAAACCAGAATTACCGCTACATCCTTTTCTAGATTCCAGTTGCTATCCCACTTAGGTTTACGATTATCCACCCATTGGTGATAGACAAATGTATGAAAGGATATGTGTCGCCGTCGGAGATCTAACCCATGAAATCTCATGATTGAAGTTTAGATGTCTGAAGTGTTACCGACTGCACTATGACCGCGGCTGTGAAAGTTTGAACAGAATACGATCGAAACTGTGGACTATATTGTGGTTACTTTAAAATTAAATTTCATAAGGCTCCTTTTCCTGTGATACTTGACGAAGCAGGTCTAATGTAAACATCAAAAATCATTATAACTGTACAATCATTCTGTGAAAGTTTAAAGAAAATCTGATGAAGCTCTGGACTTGGTAACATAGATTATAAATGAATTTTTCAAAAGGCCCCTTTTCTCATGTTTCTTGACAGATCACACCCAATTCCAAAAGGAACGGTCCTTATCATAGTACAATCTTTCTGTGAAAGTTCGAAGAGAATCCGATGAAAACTGTGGACTTCATGGTGATAACAAGGATTTCAAAATTAATTTTCATAAGGTTCCTCTTCCTGTGATACTTGATGGATCAGGTCTAATGTGTACATCAACAATCATTATTATTGTACAATCATTCTGTGAAAGTTTAAAGAAAATCTGATGAAAGCTCTAGACTTGAAAACAAGGCTTTCTAAATGAAATTTTCACAAGGCCCCTTTTCTTGTGTTTCTTGACAGTTCATACCCCATTTTGAAAAGAATGATAGTTGTGACCTTACAATCATTCTGTGAAAGTTTCAACAAAATCTGATAAATGCTGTGGGCTTCATGGTGATAACAGGTTTTATTTAAAAATTTATATACAACCAATTTTCCAATTTCACTTGATGGACCAAATTGTGAAGGGGACTATACTTACACAGTATAACCATTCTGTTTGAGTATGTTGACAAACCGATGAAATCTGTGGACTTAGTAGCATAAATTAAAATTTTCAATTAATTTTCATAAGGTCCCTTTTACTGTTTCTTAATGGATCTGACCCAATTTCAAAAGGAATAATCCTTATGATGGTACAATTTGAAGAGAATCCAATGAAAACTGTGGACCCTAGAGTGAAACTGAAGAATATTTATTGATTACATAATCAAATTTTCATAAGGCCCCTTTTCCCTGTGTTTCTTGACAGATCTGACCCAATTTCAAAGGGAACAATTCTGATGATGGTACAATCATTCTGAGAAAGATGAAAACTATGGACTCTATTGCGTAAATAAGGATTTTAAATAGATTTTTTAATCAAGTGTTGCTTGACAAATCTGACCCACTTTTGAAATGAACATTCCTTAGGATGGTACAATAATTCTGACAAAGTTTGTAGAGAATCTGATAAAAACTGTGGACTCTATTGCAAAAACGAATATTTTCAATAGAATTTTTTAATCAAATTTTTATAAGGCCGCTTTTCCCGTGTTTCTTGACAGATCTGACCAAATTTTGAAAGGAATGACAATCATTCTGAGAAAGTTTGAAGAGAATCTGATGAAAACTGTGGACTCTATCACATAAACCAGGATTAATCTAATTTAAGTAGGCCCCTTTTACAGTGATTCTTGATAGGTCTGTCCAAATCTCGAAAGGAATTGTCCTTTTGATGCTACAATAATTCTGACAAAGTTTAAAGAAAATCTGATGAAAACTGTGGACTCTATTGTTGAACAAGGAAAAATTAATGGAGGGCCGGACACCAGACGGGAAAAGAGAAATTTGGTTGAAATCCATCGATTAGTATGAAAATTAGCCCCGCCGATTTAAGATATGCTTTTCACCTGATTAAATTCGTTTAAGGAATCAGATAAAGGGTCATCTGAGGATCATTCCTGTGAAATCTGTTTCAAATCAATTCAGTACTTTCTGAGGAGGAGATTTTTAAATTTAAAGTTTACTGACGGACAGACGGATGTATGGACTACCTACAGACTACAGACACAACACCATGACAATAGCTCGCTTGCTTTCAGCCAGTGGAGCTAAAAATGAAGAAATTGCTTGTAATAAGCATTCTTTTTATTTTTCCCCACACGGTTTTCTCAAGCACTTTCTTGAGGAGTATAAAAAAGCAGAAGTGTTGGAAAAGCTCAAACAAAAGAGCTAACCTTCTTCTCTTGATTTTTCAGTCTTTCATTCAACTCTTTCTTCTCTCTCTCCAGCTGCTCAACCTGCTTGGCCATAATGTCATCAACATCCATCTTAGCAAGATCCTGCAAATATGAAAGTGAAATTCATGATAACTCTCAAATTGACAAAACACAAAGAACAAAATTTGAGAAAGATCCGCATTTAAGGATGGTGAAGTTAACTTTTCATTGAGGGTATACATCGAAAATAAGAATTGTTGCATTGGATAGATATTAATTATTGGGGAATAAAAATCAAGTAATTCCTTAATCAACCACACTAATATTTCTACATTTCTTTTAAAATAATCTTGCACGATTAGCTTGTTCATCATTATATATCAGTCTCATTTGTAAAATTTAAAATCAGTCTTTCAAACTGATAGGGAAACAAGTATCTAAAATTTCATTTTCTTCTCCCTCTTGAAAACACTTCACTTTAAAGCCAACTTAAGAAAGTATATAGATTTTTCTTGATTAATGAATTTGACAAAATATACATTTTGAAAAATATATATCTCATTAAATGATTCCTTTAGAGAACAAGAAAGTTGTCCAGGGACAACTTACAAAGCCTCCTAAATATCTGACCTTGAGCTGTGACCTTGCCCTTGGAGCTATCTTAAAATGTGTTTCAAATGAAACATCTACTCACGATGGAGAATATTTAAAGGACCACGGCCGTCAATAAAAAATTGAGACCAATAAAATAAATTATCAAACATTGAACTCCAAAATAGGTTCACATTTATGTGACAATTTTGTTAGTGCTGCAACTTAAATGTCATAACAACAGCTTATTCAACAATATGGCCTTGACAAATTCAGACAAACAAAGGCACTTACATCAACTTGTCAGAGTGACAACTTTGTCTCTCTCACCGCATTTGGGCTTGACAAACCATGTGTTTGCCATGTACCAGCAGTAAGATAGCACAAGAAGGAATGAACATGCAAAATAACCATTCTAAATATCAAATCTTCAGTTCTTGCATGACTAAGTGAGTAACACACATAAAGAAACATATGACCAATCTATCCCTAAAATGATCACTGAAACTAAACCAACATACATCTTCATCAATATTCTGCACAACCCTTGCTCCAAGTTCAGACTTCTTCAACTGTTCGATTCTCTCAAGGGCGTGTTTCTTCTGGATGTCACGCTGTTCAGCCAGCTGACGTTGTTTCTCCCGCTCTTTGGCTTCCCGATCAAGCCTGGCCATTTCGGCTTCAATTGCCTTCTTTTTGGCTTCTTCTTGTTGCTCATACTCTTCTCGCTCCTGAAAATAAATAAACTGATTAATCCTTTCCTGTTTTACAAAATTTTAGACCTGTCCAAATTCAAAGGTTTTGCAGACGAAAATTTAAAGTTGATTTATTTGAAAAATAACCAGTTAGTAGGGTAGAAAATATTGTGGAAAAAAGAAGAAATTGCTTGATACAATGTTTTCACAATTACAAAATCACAGGGACGTAAAAACCAGGGATTGACCAGGAAAGGGTTAAGTTTTGTTTGGTTTAGCCTTTAACAAATATAGTTATGTTATAATGATTCATGAATCCATGACAATAGTCAGTTGAGTGGAAATACAGATTTCGTCCACTTGTCCCCAGACATGATTTTTATTTGTCTAGATTTAAAATGAGCTTCTCCTCAAAGAAAATGATTGATTGATTGAACAGGGCATAACACAACTTTTTACAATATTTCAGTCATATCACAGCCACTGGAGCACCTAACAATGGATTCCTGATATTTCTCACACCAGGACTACCCTTACAATTTATATTTGCTCGACACAAAAACCCGAGACCTCATGATTTTGTGTCTGATGTGCATAAATGCTCCTCCTGCATTTTTTTCCAAACAAAATTATTTTCTACACCTCAATATCAAAATTATAATTAATTCACATTCTTAATTTTTCATCTGGTAATAGATTATCAAGTTACAAACCCTCTGATCATTGAGATGTTCCAACTGTTCTTTTCTCTCCTCTATAATATGTCTACGCTGAAGCACTCTGGCATGTTCCTTCTTGGCCGTCATCTTGTAACTGTTCACAATCTGGGACTTCAGCTCTTCTTTCTGGGCTTGGATAGTGGCCAACAAACTCTGCTGTAGGTGAAATGAAGTCCAAACAACAATAATTGAAATGAGCTTAAGAATTATATTAACCCATTCCAACATAATGAAGATTTTTGATGTCCCTCAAGACAACCATATGGAAAAACATTGAGTAAACAAAGAAAATGCTTGCAACAAGACATTTCTTCATTTTTCACCAATAAACCTTAAAATGTTGTTAGCAACTTCTTTGGACCAGTCTAAAATGCTGCAATCTGGTAATGGTTTAAAGAAAACATATTGTAAAGGATTCAACTCTATTCTCCTTCTGTTATGGAAAGTTATAAAAGTACCTTCAACAAGAGTCATTCAATGTAGGTACTTGATAGTGAAAAGTCCATGTTAAACTAATTGTATTTATTAAGTGCTTATGCACAGTAAACTTTGTAGAATTTGAACACAAAAGAGCATCTTGACCTTTTGTTGAGTTTTGAAAAAAATTTCAAGGAAAAAGGTTAAAGGGACAGAATTCTTACAAAAAACATCAAGTTATTTCCTTTGAAAGTATGGATTCTGTAGCGAATACACGAAAAAATACGAATACTAAGGTACGCATTTATGATTAAAATGATAATTATTGAAAAGCCTACCTCTCCCTCCCTATGTTGAAGAGTTCTCACAGCTTTCTGCAGAGCGAATGCCAGATGTGTCAGTTGATTACGGATGATCTCACTTGGCATTTTCTGTATACACGGTCCTTCCGGTACGTCCTCTTTCTGTGACACACCCAGATCTGTACCAAAACTCATTGAAGAGTTACGATGGTCAATCCTTACCTGCAAAAAAATAAAATTTGTGGACTGATTAACCTGACACAACAATCTCATTTTTTTAAGAAATATGACAGAAAAATGTAGCGGAAAAAATAGATAGTGCTCTTTTAAGCTAAAGAGCACTATTTCTTTTTTGCAAATGCATTTCTTTGATCAAAATACTTTGAAGGAATTTGATAAAAGATCACCTTTAAAATCTTGAGAAGATTTTTAGAGTAAATGTATATGGATGGACACATGCCATATCAATAGCCTGCTGGCTTTAAGCCACATGGGTTAAGGATGAAATTCCTTATTTCATTCAATTTCCTCTTTTCCAATTATGTTTTCTGTCTCCCAAAAAACAAAGATTTTTAAAATTCAACAAGTAGAAATTGCTATTTGCAAAATCTTTGTAGTAGGACCAGCTTAAAATGTTGTTGTCTGTTAATAGATTTATTTCCTACCTGTAGCTCCAGCTGTCTGGCTGCATTCACAATAATTCTTTCTAGTCTAAACTTGGTGGCAAAAGGAACCAGGTTAGCAAATCTATCAATCTGGATGGTTTGGTAGACCTGGGACACCTGTGACATATCAAAACAGCCTAAATTCAGTGTTGCCAGTAGACTTATACAAACATGTTCCACGTCTCTTTTTCCTATAGACACGACTCTCATTCTCTCATTCAAGCATACTCAAAATTATATTTGGTTTACCTTCACGAAAGGCATATTCCTTCAAAAGGAATGAAAAATCTTTCAAGACAAAAAGAAGATTATTAAAGGATTAACTACAACAAATTTGAATTGTAAGACCAACTACTAAGAAACATTCCAGCAAAAGAACAAAGAAATATCTTAAATTGCTTGAGAAATGATGTGTAAAGATAAAGATTTTTGTTTTATTTACCCATTAACAGATGACACAAAAAATTATAAGCAATTTCTTCAATTTTCACAGTATTTTCCTATGCTTTTTTCTTGTGGGGTGTCAAAAAGATTCATTGAGTTGGATGTTAACTGTTGTTTTTCTTTGTTGTTTGTATGGGGTCTAACTTGTGATCCTAAATTCAGTTAACCCCATGTAGAACCCCAAGCTGAACCTCCAACCTGCAAACTTTCAAATCAACACGGTTAATAGAAAACCATTGCGGAGAAAAATGAGACAAAAAAAATGGTTATGGATGGATGGGAGGACAGTCAAACTGATAGATGGAAATAGGTAAACCAGTATAACTCTGCTCTTAGAGGCGGGAGTATAAATTAATTTGATTTGTGTGGGTAAGGGGAATAAGCCAATGACTACACAAGTTTTTATGACCCTAAAAGAGAATACCTATTATGGTAAATATTCCTTTCTATCCTCTCATCATTATAAACACAGAATGACACAAGCTAGATGTCGGAATGTGTTTGAATACTCTTAGCCTATTACTCAATAACTCCAAATTTTGACATGCTTAAAAGAACAGCCTAGAAAACTTTGTAAAACAGAGAAATTGCTTGGTACAAGAAATTCTTCTTTAATAATATTTTTACCCTATCAGCAGGGTTTTCGTTTGACCCGAGACCTCGGGTTTTGACGCACAGAAATTGAAAGAGAAGCAATTTAAACGCTCGAAAATTTATCACTGTGCGTCATTTTGACTCTCGGAAATTAGCAGCCATGCGTCAAGGGTCATCATAAGTGTGCCAAATTATTGGAAAATGGTTAATTGATTATGAAAATATACACCCCTATCAAGGATAACACCAAGCTTGATTGGTAATTAACACTTCCGAGTGATGGACATGCATCGGCGATTGTAATTGACAGGTACTTCAAACCTGTGAAATTAATGCTGAAACCCCTTTTCAGAGTTCTAAGGCTACTAAAATTAACTTATTTCTTAAAACTTTTGTCACAAACCTCACAAAATATAACCAAGAAGTGAAATGAAATCAAAGAAAATGTTGCTCAAGAAATATCATGGGTTTTCGCGGAAAAAGTCGGCACTTTATTTTATGAAAAATAGGAATAATTTGATCCTTCTAGTATTCATGAGATTTACTAAAACTGATTCAAACTTATAATATATGCATTAATATTCAATTTTCCCTTAAATTTATCTTGTATTGAAATATGATACTGTCAGATTGGAAAAAAAATCCAATATAACCATTGCAAAAAAAAAAAAAAAAAAAAATACAACAAATTTAAAATATATTTTCTATCTATTATTATTTTTTTTTCTGAATCACTATTTGGGGGGGGGGGGGGGATTATGCATTTTGACTCTTTGGATTTCAATTTTGACTCTTGAAAATTTTGACCCAAGGGTCAATGACTCTTGACTTTTGGGTACTAATGAAAACCCTGCCTATCAGTGTTTTTATTTAGAGGACCCGTTAACGATGAAATGTTTCCCCTAAAGTCAGGAAAAAGTCATAATATGAAAGTGGGAGATCTTACTATTTAAACAATAGCATAGTTTGCAGATGCCAATGCTCAACTGTTCAAGAGCTTGATAGCGGGTTAAACATCTGAGCCAAAAAAGGGGCATAATTAACCCAAAAATGCATATAGAGTTAAACTCCTTGTTGGTATAAATTGTTAATTTGATAGTGAACACAAATTCCGAGTTTCAAGTGAATGTGTTCTTTAATACTAGAAATATTACCTATCACAGTTTTCAGATAACTATATTGTTGACATGGACATAGCAATACCTTGGGTTTTGCTCCGAAAAAAGCAGAGCTAAAAGGTTCAAATAAAGATATAACATGTTTCTTCTAAGCTCTGTTTTAATCACTAAATGACTTAAGGGCCAAAGGAGCTTTTATATAATACACAGGACTTAATTCATTGTCCAAAACCATGACGGAAATATTTTTCCCAATTTCGAGACAACCTTTTATCCCTATCTGTTTTGATTCCGACCCGTATCTTAAAACCTTTATACTAATTGCTTTATCATAGTGTCAACTTTATTCAAAGTGCCAGCAGTTGCTTCTGAGACATTGTCCAATATAACTGTAGCCCTTTTCCCTGTTGCAAAGCGCATGGAAAAGAAGGGTGTTTGTTTAACTAGTAGGTAGCTGAAATAAATTCTAACCCAATGAGCTGGCTTTGACCTGGATTCAATTATTTGATGTTCTGCCCTAAAAGCAGGTACACCAAACACTCTACCACATAAGTGGTCTCTTATCTTTCAATATACAAGCAGTTTGAATTGTCGTTAGTAACTTCTTGTAATTTGGACCAGTCTAGAATTTAAATGCTGCCATGGTTCAACCCACTACCAGATGCTAAAATTTTAGACTGGTCCAAATTTAAAGGAGTTGCAGACGACAATTTATACCTTATGAAAGTTTAGATGTTTTTAGCTTTCTGGGTATAAAATATTGTGGATAATGAAGAAATTACTTCTAACAAGCAATTTCTTCATTTTTACACAATGTTTTCAAAAGTGTTTTATTTGAAGGGCGTCCAAAAGCATAACTAAGTGGGAATGGGTTAAAGGATTTTAAAGAAATGGAACATTACCTGTTTCAGTACTCTAGTAACAATGATATCTTCCAGGGCAGGTACATATTGGGCCAATCCATCATTCTGTGAGATAAATTCTATTGACGATTTCACCTTTTCATATAACTGAAGCGGGTGAAACTCAACCTCTAGAGCGTTGTACAGACTCTTCAGTTCTGGGTAAACATACTGAACAATGTTGTGTTTGGCAAGGTCTGTTACAAGTCCCTGACGTTTGGGTGGGCTTGTCAACATTAGGAGGGTTGCAAGACGTCGCTGTTTCTCTACTGTTTCCTCCCCCATCTCTAGCAGTGTGTCAATGGCATTCCTAGAGGCCGGTATTGGAATAGCAAGGGTAGCACACAAAACTCTGGATGCCATTCTGAAAGAAGACACACGGAGGTCTAGATAAGATGGGGCAAGAGCATTCTAAAATCCTTTTTTCTCAACAAAATTGTATGTTGTGGGTACTAAATTGAATCATCTTGTCGAGTTATAGGGTTTATGGCAGTATCTAAATCTAAGATAAGAATTACTCCCTCGATCTGTAGCTCTGGACACACAAAATCAACAATAGACTTTCAGTGTATAAAAATTAACATGCCGTTTATAGTCAGAAAAAAATAATAAACAAGAGTATGGCTTATTCAATGGCTGAAAAATAGTATTTCAGGGACTAATATTGAATTCATTCAAAATATATATGGGAAAATTTGAATTTTTGTTAGATTTAATAAAAGTATTGCTGAAAAAAGAAAGAATGATTTATTTTCTCATTTTTTGCATACAAAGAGTTCATTTTCTGAGTACAAAACATTGTGCAAAAAGAAGAAATTGCTTGATGCAATCAATCTCTTCATTTTACACAATATTTTCCCAAGTGTTTTTCTTGAGGGTCATGTGTGGGAATGGGTAAAAAATTACTTCAAGGAATATTTTAAAACAATCCCTTACTTCTGTAGTTCTTCTTGAGACAAATTTTTCCTCTGATCCTTCGACAGATGAAATAGCCTTGTCAGGGTACAAGCATGAAACAGCTGATTTCCTGATTTCCAGAATACAAGGCCAAGTTTGGTATAGTAGTTAGCCATCAGTGAGGGGCGAGGGTTCTTCTTTGACAAACATATCAGTCCATGGATATCTTCTACAGCCTTAAAAGCTTCCTTCAAAATGTTCATGAAAAACATGTATTAGTTGAATACAATCTAAAAAAATTCTTTATAGTATGATGTTTAACAACACTTTATTCTGTTCTGAATCAATCCTGCGTTTTACACCTTTGTAGAAAAAAGGTTGGAGAAACATTGTGGAAAATGAAGCAACTTGAAACAAGCAATTTCTTCATTGTTCACATTTTTTCTATCCGAAAAGACAAAGATTCTTACAATTTCATCTACTGAAATTTTTTGTCTGCAACTTGAAATTTGGACAATAATCAAATTTTGTGAAGTGATAATGGATTAGAATATTTCAGTCATAATCTTATGACATGGCAGCTGGTTCCTGTTTTTTCTAACACCAGTACCATCCTATATAGATAGAAGGAGCTATTTGGATTTCCTGTTTTAAACTTTAATTCATACTGCCCATAACCCTATGTTTTGGGTACTCATTGGGTTCATCTTGTCAACACAATTTCAATTAGAACCCACAACATAGCATTTCACTGATCAGAAATATAGCAAGGCTTTACCCCCTCTTGTATAGAACATTTTTTACAGCTGTACAGCTAATTTATGCAATTATTTATTCTTTTATTTAAATAATTTGATGATCCTAAACGGGCTATTTGCTGCAAATATTAAGCCATGTTTAATTGAATGAAATGTTGACAGTGTAGATGAAGATCAAACTGCACTTAAATACCAAACACGGCTCCAAGAAAAAGTCAAGTTCACCTCATTGAAAATTGACAGAACATTTGCCATGTCCTCTGAGCTACAAAAGGATATTCCTCTTAGATATCAAAGACGTTATTTTTCAAACTCTGAGGTCAGTTACATACTACAAAAAATAAAATGATTTGTTGGCAACCTAAACATTGTAACTACAGCTTGAATAAGCTGTATTTATGACGTTTAAGTCGCCAAGACAACAAAAAAGTCTTCACAAAAATGTCGATTAATGTAGGAGTACAAATTCACATCCAGTCTGAATGATTTGATTGGTTTATCTATTTTCATTAACAGTGGTAATCCACCAATTAACCCTTTCCTGGTTTTGGAAATTTTAGACTGGTCCAAATTGAAAGAGGATGCAGACGACAATGAAAAGTGGATGCAATTCAAAATAAAACCATCCCATGTGATAGAAAACATTGTGGGAAAAGGAGAAATTGCTTATTACAAGCAATTTCTCCTTTTTCCACAATGTTTTCTCAAGTATAAATTCAGTGACGTAAAATCCCGGGTTTATCCAGGAAAGGGTTAACACTACAACAATCAATGTCTTTGATCATACCTGCCAGAGTTCCATTTGTATAGCACTGTCTAACTGGACAAGCCTTGTTTCAAGGTGCATAGCCTGTGAGTCCGGGTTGTTAAGGTTGATGGCCGTCTGCTGGTGTTGGTGTTTGTGAATGTGGCCAAGATGAGTCCTCAACTGCAGAAATTTTGTAGAAATACCATAAAATAGGTGTTTTAACCCTTGACAGGAAAAATTTATACTAGTCCAAAAAGGAGGAGTTACAAACAACAATTGAAAGTTGATGAAATTTTATATTTTGTCAGCTTTCTAGTTGGAAAACAGTGTGTAAAATGAAGAGCAATTTCTTTCTTTTTACACAATGTTTTCCCAATTGTTTTTCTTGAGAGGCTTCAAAAAGCGTCACTGTTTGGGAATGGGTTTAAATCAAAGGGCTAAAAGTACTGTAAGGCTCGGTTGTGTTTACTTTTTAAAAAATCTATTTTATTAACAACTCTGTCTTGAAAGAGGTATAGACTAGGATCTAAGATTGGATCCGCAAATATTCACAAAATGTTGAACCTAGAGGCTAAAATTAAATGTGATAATATTTTAACAGAGTGGCACTTTCCATCAATCATTAACCTCAAATACTTATGTTTAACTTCACATTAAGGAAACACTTATTTGTTTTTCAATCATTTGTCAAGTGCAATTTTTTTCAGCAAATACTTCACCATTTTTCAGCAATTCTCTATAAACTCAATTTAAAATGCACTATGCAATATTTAAGGTTGATTCTTAAGAATTAAATGTAAGAGGGTTGAACTAATCAGCAGAGTTCTGAAAATCAACTTTTCTTGTAAGTATCAGATTTTTGTGTTGGAACAAGGAACAAAAATTGCAAACTATTTGCAAGCAAAGCTCTCAGCAAATTTACCCCCTCCATTATCAAAATTTCTAGAACAGGCTCTGGTTTGGATGCAAAGACATGTTCATTTGTACTTACATTATCACATAGTTTTCTGAACTCTGTCTTACGTGTGTATTTCAGGCAAAACTTGAAAGCTGAAATACAGGAAATATCATGTCAGATATGAATTTTACTTAATTTATCATCTGCATTTAATTCATTACCACACAATTCTGCTTTTAGTTGCCTTGAAAAATATGCCTATGGAAACTTTTTGGAAAAAGGAGAAATTGCTTGTAACAAGGATTCTTTCCTTTACTCACAATGTTTTCCAACTTAATTAATACTTAATTATTACTTAAAACACACATTACTATGTTGACTGTAACTTCTTTAACTCCTTCCCATTAATTCCCTGGTTTTTACATCCCTGTATTTCAATTTGGACCATAGTAAAATTTTGTCTTCTTGTAACAGGTCAACACTTACAAGGATTCATTTTAACAGATTACCAGATTGTCAAAAATTAGACTGGTCAAAACTGAAAGAGTTGCAGACAACAAATTAAAGTTGATGAAATTTTAGGCTTTTCCAACTTTCTGAATAGAAAACCTTGTGTAAAATGAAGAAAATGCTTGTTTTCACAATTACTTTTCTTGAGAGGCTTCAAAAAGCGTCATTATGTGTGGGAAAGTGTTAACTCTCAGTAAATAATCTTTGTGACATCCATTTTTTTAGTATTTTGTAGAAAGTAGGTTTTAATTCTATTTTCTTTCTAAAGGTATCTCAAACACTCATACATACCTTGCTGAGCTATGTCCTGGTATAATTTCTCTACCTTGGAATTATTTCTCAGCAGATCTAAACACTGTCTATAGGACTCCCACAGAAACTTGACCCAGGGTGTCAAAATGGCGCGATCTGTTCTGTCCTGGGTGTCCTCCCCAGAGACTGCCTTCAGTAACAAACTAAAATGTTGAAATTTTAAGATACCGAGTTCGATGAGGTGAAATTCGAAAGATCTCTTGCTATAATAGATATTTTGCCATTGTATATTATCTTATTTACTATCAATCTGCTGCAAACATTTTATTTACTCTACCTTGAGCTATAGTTTAAGGTCCTAAAAAGAAAAGAAAATTGAGAACCTTCAGATGCGTAAGAAAAACAATTGATAAAATTGAGAAATATCAATTTTAGGACAAAAGTATATTTTTGCATATTAAAGAGAAGCTGGGGAAAAAGGATTGTGGAAAATGGAGAAATTGATTGTAAGAACAATTTCTACATTTCCTTATTGTCGCTCTAATCTTTGTTCTCATCATTTCAGCAGGTTTCAAGAACAAGAGTAATTGTACCCTTGACATGCTGAATATTTCTCCTCTTTCCACTGTACTATTAAAAAATTACATAATAACATCAATGTTGTGTTCAAAGATCTATCTCAACACAACAAGAACAAACAGGTAGTGTAGGCTAAGATCAGACTGCGCGTCTGTGCAGGCTGATCTTAGGCTATTCACCAGCCAAATCCATTGTTAAATCAGGAATATTCCAGAATCAGCATCATGACAAGGGTTAACTATTTCTCAAGGGTCGTAAAAATGTGAGATTAAGTGGCATGTTATTTCACCTTTCAGGCGTGTCGGGCATCTCCAGGTCATCAATGTCAATGACCACCTGGTGTGACTCGACTCGAGCTTCCTCAGTTTTCTGCTCCGCAAGTCCAATGTACTTTCGTACAACATCCTCTAGTGACTTGATATTTACCTAGCAATCATAAATGATGCAATCATGAAGTACACAATATTATCCTCACCAGCTAATGCAAAACTATTGTTTTAAGCCTTTGTTCTTTTCCTTTTAGTTTTTCTTTGTTATAGAATTGTATAAACTTATATAAGTTATTATATGTAAAAGGTTCAATGTGAATATTTTGAAGGCATGATGAGAAGCTAACACTTATTTGTTGTCTAAACCATAATGTAATGATTACAATTCAAGCAAAGTTAAGATAAACTAGTGCAGAAATACTAAAAAAATATTGGCTAACTCATTCCCACTTGACAAAAATATAGACTGGTTCATTTTCAAAGAGGTTGCAGACAACAACTAGTTGATGAAATTTTAAAATAAAACATAGTGGATAATGAAGAAATTGCTTGAAAAAAGCAATTTCTTCATTTTCCATAATTTTTTCTCAAGGGGCATCAGCATTATTGTTTGGGAATGAATTCAAGGACAAATATAAAGCAGTCCCTTCACCAGATCCCTTTGATTACTAATATTACAAACAAGAGGCCCTCATATGGCCCAAGATTCTCCACTTGCTTAAGTTTTCTGTTAAAGTAATCTTATAGCAGGGCTCTGCAGAGTGGGCGACTCGGGCGAAAAAGTCGCCTGGTTTCATAAAACTTCGCCTGATTTGCTGATCAAAGCGAAGTCGAAGTCACCTGGAATTTTCGGGAAGTCGCCTGGATACTATAGGTGATAACCAAATCTGGCCCAGTGGCTATAAAAGTAGGGGACAGTGTGCAATTATACAACTGTCGGTCGGAAGCCCTTTGATCGTAAATCAAGCGTGTATCGATACTGTAGTCGCGAGGCCAGCAGATTATCAGAAATAGGGGTATGTTCAGGCAGCCAATAGTCAACATGCTTGCTTCATTCACACCTACGCTGATTGGTTTGGGCAATCCTGTGTATACTCTCAGCACTAGAAATCTTTATTTAAAATCCTTTCCCTTCTTAAGTTTTAATTATTTCTGTAAATCAAGTTATCATCAGTCTACGAAATGTGTTGCTTACTTTCACATAATGAGAATAATGACCGACATTTACCAGAAGTCAATTTTTTTTTTTAAAAATAATTCTGCCGAAAATCTACGTAGAGTAAATTCATTTTTCATTAGAATCCTCCAATTTGAGTTATCTGCTTTAATTGTAGCAAGTGAAGAAAATTATGGCAAACAATTTAAAGGCTGCTACGATCTTTTCCTGAGATTCTAGTTATGATACATTCTATCCAAATACTAAATTTCACTTACTTGTGTTGGTAATAATTCCTTTAAGTAACACGTAATCCTATAAAATGGAGCAAATTATCCTGTGTTAACTTTAAACCTCTGCATGTACAGAGTCTGGTTTTGTGTACTGAGCAGTAACCCTTACCCTTTACACACTATAACTGACTTAATCACAGAGGACCTTTTTTGACCAATTAATGACAATTTTTATCCATTTATATGTTATCAGGTAAAGTGCACAGACTTTAACTCATTACCACACAATCCCCCATTTTGACACCTTGAAATGTTTTTATGGGGAATTGTGGAAAAAGGAGGAAATGTTTGCAGCAAGCAATTTATCCTTTCCCCACATGTTTCTACCCTTTTTGGCACCTTCTTTCTTATTTAAGCTCACTGTGAAATGTCTTATTTAGCTTCTTTCAATTTGTACCAGTCTGAATTTTTTCTTCTGGTAATAGTTTGATTTTGATTAAATACATGTTGTTAGAATAAAATCTTTTCTCATTTTCTGCTTCAAATAGAAACACTACTCATTTCATTCAGACTGCCTATACACTATTTGCATTTTTTTTATTAGTTGACATTTTTTATCATGTATGAATCTATTATGAAATATTAAAAACAAATAAATTCAGAATCAAACTCTTGAATTCTCAAACCTAAAAAAAGAAAAATACAAAAGTATTTGTTCACAGGAATAAGATCTTTATTGAGGACTGAATTTTGTTTGAATGGGGTTTAACGCCGCTTTTAACAATCTTTCAGTTATATCGCGGCGGCTGGAGCACCTAACAATGGATTCCTGGTATTTCTCGCACCAGTACTACCACTTCACCCTTTCCTAGCCTCCAGCTGCTATCCCACATAGGCTTACGATTATCTGCCCATTGGTGGTAGACAAATGTCGGAAAGAGTATTGCCGCCGTCGGGGATCGAACCCGGGACCCTTTGAATGATAGTCCGACGCGCTACCAACTGCGCTATGACGGCGGCTGAGGACTGAAAGGACAAGCAGTATTTTCTATGTTTACTGCATGATAAATAATATAAAATGCAACTACTTGGTTGTAAAGCTATTTTATTTTCTGATAGAAATGAGGAATACGCGCAAAAACTTAATTTTTAACGCGATCCACTTCTCCTGAAAGTCTCACCACTTCTCCCCATTTTGAAAACTTTCTCCCAATTCTCAGACTAGTGAGAAGTGACTTCTCCCCAAATTCTGGGAGTCTGCAGAGCCCTGTTATAGTTAAGGAAGTAAATTGCTGAAAAGACTACAGGCAACATAGGGTTTTCGTCACATGAAATCCTTATAAAAGGATACATGTCGGCTTGTTTACAGTTTCCTGCTTTCTGAAGGGAACATATAACCCTTGTTCAGGTTGCTCTATGAAAGTGTTTGCTTCAAAGAGGTGGTTGCTAAGGTACTATCAATATTGTATTCACATCAAAACTGACTAACTTGTTGACAGATGTTTTTATACTGGTATAATCCCTCTTTAGCGATATGGCTTTTCTTGAGTTCCACACACAGCTCGAGATATTTCTCCATGATGGGTTCGTGGATTTTCTGCCATGTTCGGTGTTTCTTGCTCTTGATGACATCATACAGGGCATCAAGTGCTCTCTGCTTCTTCCCAACATCAATAAATTCTGTGGAGAAAATTCAAGGACTCCTTTCTATATATTCATTTTTGGATTTTGGATACTAACACTAGAACTTATTAGCAATTAATCCAAATTCAATGAAGTTACAGATGACAATTCAAAGATAGTTAACCCTTGTCATGCTGAATAAAACTTGTTTAGAATTTCACAATAATCAAAGGTTTTTGTTTGAATGGGGTTTTACGCCGCTTTCAACAATCTTTCAGTTATGTCGCAGCGGCTGGAGCACCTAACAATGGATTCCTGGTATTTCTCACACCAGTACTACCACTAAATCCTTTCCTAGCCTCCAGCTGCTATCCCACTTAGGTTTACGATTATCCACCCATTGGTGGGAGACTCATTGTCGGAAAGGATGAGTGCCACCGTCGGGGATCGAACCTGGGACTTCCAGATTGACAGTCTAACACGCTACCAATTGCGCTATGACGGCGGCTCACAATAATCAAAGGACTGAAATCAATGCACATGTGTGCAAGCTGATCTTTGTCTATACTGCCCAAACAAATATTCCAGGTTCAGCATGACATGGGTTGAAATTTGAAAATGCGCCATTCACGGTAGAAATCACTGAGAAAAGCAACTTCTCCTTTTCTCACTATGTTTTCCAAAGGTACTTTTCTTCAACTCGTAAAAAAAGTTGGAAATATTGAAATAAATAATATTACAAGTACATGATAGCTTTAGCTAAGACAAAGGCCCGACCACCCTCATAGCAAGAACAAAATGTTTGATAGATGGTGATAAAACAAAGTGCATGCATCTAAAATTACAGTACAGATGACAATACAATTACTAATACAACCACAATACCTTGGCTTATGTCAGGTGTTGGTATTACTGTATTTACCTTTTGGGCTATTAAATATCTTTTCATCAGAAATACCGTGCAACCTCCACATTTATTTTTTCCCAGTCGAGCACAGAAATATCGTTAATACTTATCATCATGCTCAATTTAAGTAACAATTCTGACATTCATTAAAGAAATTGTGAAAGAAAATAATGTTATTTCTTAAACTAAGTATGTAGAGCAATACGTATTGGGCAAATGCGTGAAATTGCGCATATGGTTCATTACCCCACCCAGTTCTGAATAGTGGGTAAGAAATAATTCACAATTTAGTCTATTACCATTTGCCCTTTTCAAGGCATTTTCAGGTCGCTGAAAGTATGTTGGCATCTTGTTATTTCTTTATTTGAATCATTTAAGAAAAATGTACAGTTGAAGCTTTCTTATTGACAACTTCTGTTTCAGCCGGTCTGTCAACGAATCTAGGTCAACAATATGGCGCGTACCAAATGGCACGTGGTCTCTGACGTAAACAAGAAGAGAACTGAGTTAGAAGGGACCACTTGAGTTTATATAACTTTTATTTAAGCCAAATTTCTCGGTGTCAAATTCTGTCCCAATATATTAAAGATAAATGGAAGTGTAAAAAAAGATGCAAATCGATCAAAACTGTTTATGTATGCGAAACACTGAATCATCATTTTTAGAATCATAAGTATTTCTTACAATTTGTAAATCTCACGATTAATCCAAGGAAGATTGAACTGTTTGATTCAGTAAGAATGACAGCTCTGTGCGACTTATTGTCTGCTGGCCTTATTGGTTTGTTTTCAACTTATTAATTTGTTTATCTTTCAACTTACTTAAGATTCAGATAATTTCAAACGAATATCAAATCCTTTGTATGCAATGTAAATCAATCCGACAATGCCATTTAGCACCTCCCACTTCCAGTTCCTGGCCAGGGTAGAATCATAGTGACAGGTTCTATTTATACCGGTAATTAAAACACTAAGCAGGCGTGTTGAAATACAGATTTCGCCATTAGCACCCCCCCCCCGATACAAGTCAGCCAGCAGATTATCAGAAAGAAGGCTACAGTATTGCATCTACAGTAAAAGTATCCTGCAAAATATACTTTTCTGCAAATAAAAAGGCACACGCGAGACAAACCAGGCATTAGGATTTTATGACCCTGTTGAAAATTTCATACAGAATGGGAAATAAAGACAAGAGCCTAAACTATACAAAAAGAACAAAAGTACCAATCATCATTGAAGTCATCATTCTGAAGTCCATTTTTGATATTTTCATTTAACTATGCACATGTAAATGAATAAACTACACAGTAATACAACAATTATGAACAACAGTTATTTATCTTCAGTGACAGACTTGATTGTAAAGCTAATCAACATCATTTTTGTAAGTCGAACTAAACTGTGCATCTTACTTGGCTAAATGTAACCTTCTAATCTAATCTAATTTTAACCAGTTTCTTCCAACATCTGGTAGTTGGATAAACAAATTTGTATGCATATACGGATCCAGTGTCCATTAACAACTCATTCTTAAATATTCTCCTATACGCTGATGACATAGTACTATTGTCTGAAAGCCGACAAGGACTACAAAATAGTTTAAGAAGATTCTTCTCTTATTGTGAATCATGGAAACTATAAGTCAACACAGATAAATCCAAAGTTATAGTTTTTAACTCAAATGGAAAAACCTTTAAGAATTCCTTTAAATACAATAATACATTTATCAAAACAGTATGACAATACACTTATCTAGGTATAACAATGAAGTGTAATGAGAATTTTAATTTGGCTATTAACACCTTGCTAGATAATGCAAGAAAGGCATACTTCAAAATTAAGTAGACAATTGGCATAAACAACCCTTGTCGGCTCCTAGAAAAAGTGTTTGACTCTCTAGTATCTCCAATCCTACTGTATTGTAGCGAGGTCTTGGGTGCACAATCATTATTCAAAGAATCTTCAAATTTAATTGGACATTTTCATATGAAATTTATTAAAGACATTCTTGGTGTACACTATAAATCCTCCAATGAAGCCTGCAGAGCTGAATTAGGTAGAAAACCTATGAAAGGGAAAATAAGATCTACTGCTATTAGTTTCTACAACCACATTCTTTCTGATGAAAATACAATTATAGATAAATCTTTAATCTGACTAAAAATACCAACTTAAGGTTTGATCAGGTCAAAAAGTTCATAAATTCACTTGGTTATAGCTATCTGATCAATAATCAACTCTTGCTTAAAACACACTTAAAGAGCATTAAACAAAGAATTACAGATATTTGTATTCAAGAACAAAATGCCTCCATAAAAAATAACTCAAAACTATAATTCTACTAAGGAGTCTACAAGATGGACACTAGACCAAATTACGTTGATAAATTACCAATTATTTGTGATAGATCCATGGTTAGTATAGAATGAGAATAAGCTCTCATCATTTAATGATTGAAAAAGGGAGACATCTTCAGATTCCCAGAGTAGAGAGAATATGTCCAAGCTGTAATGCAGCAATCGAAGATGAAACACATTTTTTATTGCACTGGGTCAATTATAATGAATTGCGAACTCAATTTGATAGTAAGATCAAATCAATCTGTAAAACTTTGATCAAAATGGATAACATCCGCAAAATAAACGTTATTCTAAACAGTGATCGCGTCTCCATTCTGAAGATGTCTTCACATGTATAATTGTAGCCCTCTTAGAGGCAAATGCATAATTGATACTGTTGGTGATGGTCTTGAACTATAGTGTTTAATGGTGGTTATTCGATGGATAATGCTCTCACCCTCAGCCAATCTGCAGTACTGTCTTTCAGATAGATTGATGATACTGTGGTTTACTATGGGCGATGTCGTGTATGGGTTTGGTATCATGGCTGAAGTCATTGCCAACAGTATAAATTACGATAACAATACTTTAGATTATGACATTAATAGAATATTTGTGAATGTTTGCTTATATTTGTATGGGCCCAAACCACTTACTGTAAATGAGTTAGAGCCAATAAAATATTTGTATTTGTATAAACAGTGTTTTTCAGTAAAACACTCAAAGGGAGCGATCATGATCTAAAGCTATTTTGTTTACCCCTTGTCATGCTGAACCCGGAATATTCCGGTTTTGGCAAGAGGTGTAGACTAAGATCAGCCTGCACATAAGATCATTTTACACTCGTTTGCAATTTGAGGATATTATCTGCAGCCATTTAATTACCGGTACTTATTTTTCATCTATTGCAGAAAAGGACACAAATGGAGATGTATTGTGGACCTGGTCTTACCCAGCCATCACAGATCAAAAGCGAGCATTATTCATGAGGAAAACCTGCCTGTGTTCAGGAAGTGAGGGATTTGTACCATTCTTGTACAGTCAGCTGGATAGAAAATGGTATTACATCTACACCTGTAACACCCAGGATGTTTCTATTTTACCAAAGGTATTTCATGGCTTGATGCAAAACTAATGTAGATGCACACTCATATATATATCAACATTTGCAGTAGCATGTGTCAACCCAATTTCAGAAGACATAACTTTGTTTGAGGTCAACATTTAACCATTTCTGTACAAACCTGAGATTTTGTGTTGCTTTGATTTATACTTGAGAAAACATTGTAGAAAAAGAAGAAATTGCTTCTAACAAGCAATTTCTCCTTTTTCAACAATATTTTCTACCCCATAGGGTGGTTTCATTTCAAATTCCATCTGACTTCCCTTGTTGTCTGTAACCTCTTTCAGTTTGGACCAGTCTAAAATTTCAAAAAACGGGAAAGGGTTAACTTCTGGTCTAAACAATTGATTTGATTGGTCAATTGATTTGGCTGAAAGTCAACAGGTTGGTATCATGGGGTTGTATTTGTTGTGCATCGTCCATTAACTTTTACTTTGAAATTCTTCTTAGAAGAAGCCAGTATGGATTTCAAGCAAATTTTACAGAAATGAGCGCTAGTTGACCCTTCATCAGATTCCTCCAAGGAATTTAGATTGGATGAAAAGCTTTAACGTGCGGGGGCTTGTATCCTTTTCTGGTATATAGTGACAATTTTTAAGATCTTCCTTCAAAGATGGGATTGATAATCGTAAACCTAAGTGGGATAGCAGCTGGAGGCTAGGAAAGGATGTAGTGGTAGTACTGGTGTGAGAAATACCAGGAATCCATTGTTAGGTGCTGAAATACTGTTAAAAGCGGCGTTAAACCCCATTCAATCAATCAATCCTTCAAAGAATTTTGATCGGATAAAAATCATTTATTGGCGGGTGTTAATTTCCATTTCTTGTATATAGTGAAAACTTTTAAGATCTTCTTCACAGAAGCCAGACAATAGATTTCAACTAAATTTCATAGGAATTATCCTTGAATGACCTGTATCAGATTCTTTCAAAGAATTTTGATCATATATAAAACATGGCTTTCATGGGTAATTATATGGTATATAGAGAAAACTTTGAAAATCTTCTATTCAGAAACCAGTGAATGGATTTCAAGCAAATTACAAAGAATAATCTTTTGGATATCCTTGATCAAATTCTTCAAAGAACTTTGATCAGATGAAAAACATGGATTTTATAGGTGGAACTATATTCCCTATAATTTTGGTGTATAATGAAAACTGAAAAGGTTGTTCACAAAAACTGGATTTCAATGTATTTCAACAAAATTTAGGCAGAATGAATGGGTGCATTCTTACAGATTCCCTTTGAAATTTTTCTAACTAGATGATAAACATGGCTTTTATTCGAGGGGTTGATTTTCCATTTATGGTATGTAAAGGCTTTGATTTCAACTAAATTTAAAAGGATTGATCTTTAGGTGACCTCTTCCTGACATAAAGTTTGAACTGGTTTAACCATACATTGTGCTGTTTTTGATGGGCCAAATCACATAGACTTGCAAGGGAACTACGTGATACTGCAGGGCTGTGTTCATTTGTTCCATATAAGAAATTTGTATACCAACAAAAATGCTTCACATAAATGCCAGCCACTTTTGGAGTTCAAATCTCAGTTTCAGTCTAAATGAATGATTTGATTGGTCAACTGAGTTTTTGATTGACAGCTGCAATCCACCTATTTAGTACTCAATTCCTTTAATTTTAGGTGAATGCATTTTCCTTAGTATTATATGCCAAAGATTTTAACCCAGAGAAGTATGAAGCACTATGTAAAATCCTTGCTGAGAAATACTGCAACACTGGTTCCCCAACAGCCATACTAGAATCCTACTTGTCTGTGGTCACGAAGGGAACCTGTGATACAGCAGAGAATGGGAAATTTGCCACACAGGATTATAACATAAAACATGCCTATGCAAATTCTGACTTACCAGGTATGTTTATTACATCATGTATGATTAATTGGTTAAGACTATCTGTAACTAGCCCATTACCATACAGCAAAGGTTTAGACTGGTCCGAATTCAAAGAAGCTGCAGACAATTGAGAGAATTTTGAATATCACTGTCTTTTGGGGTAGAAAACTAGGTTGAAAATAAAGAAATTGCTTGTTACAAGCAATTTCCTCATTTTTAACCTTGTTTCTCTTAAGGGAGTAATAAACAGAATTGTGTGGGAAAGGATTTAGTCTTTGTAGAGGTGTTAACTCAATGAAATATATATTGAAACAAACTGTTATCCTCAACAACATCCATAGGGGTCTGAAAAAAATGGAAATACAAGTAAGATATGAATTTTTACTTGTCCAGGATCAATATGCATAATCTGAAAAAAGTGAAACGATAAAGTTTGAGGAAACATTGATGTTCATGAAAAAATGCTAGAACCCATAATTTTTGTCATTACAGTAATTCCAATATTTTCTACCCTTCAATATAAACATTATGTATATTTGAGATCTATTACCATTCCAAGATTTCATCTGATTTGGCCTTGAAAGATACGTTGAGTATAGACCATTCACGGCAGTCAATCAAGGAATCAACCAACCAATCAAATATTTTATTCAGCCCAGACCTGAGCTTATCAACTCCACAAACAAATATCTAAGAATAATGAGCATAACTTATGTTTAACCAATTATCACAACATTAAATCAATGAAGTTGCATATGACAACTTTAAGTTGATAGAATTATAAAACCCCTTGTCTTTTAGGACAGAAAACATTGTGGATGATGAAGAAATTACTTGCAACAAACAATTTCTTCATTTTTCACTTTTCAAATCTTTTTTGTAGAGGGGCATCAAAAAGTTGGATCATGTGGAAATGGGTTAACATTTCACATTCATGTACTGTAACTTTAACTCTTGTCATTCTGAAATAAAAATCCCATATGGAAGGTCTTAATGTGAGTCAACTCTGTTCTAAAATGGTCAAACAGGAGGTGTAGATAAAGATCAGACTACATGTATGTGCAGTCTGATCCTTGTCTATACTTCCTGCCAAAACAGGAATATTCCAGGGTCAGCATGAATTGGTTGAAGTAATTTCTCATTTCCTATAATGTTATCTCAAGCCCGTTTCTTCAGGGTTGTGAAAGGTGAGATTTTTGGAAGAGTCAAAGGTTTTGCCTCATTTAACCCATTCCACACAATTACGTTTTTTGGCACTGCTTAAGAAAAACAAAATCGGGAAATGTGGAAAATGAAGAAATTGCTTGTAACAAACAATTTCTTCATCTCCAACAATGTTTTCTACCCAAGTTGAAAAAATCTTAAAATTTCATGAAATTTTAATTTTCGTCTGCAACTCCTTTCGATTTGGACCAGTCTAAAATTTTGCCATCTGGTAATGGGTGACTTCAGCTTCTTTGTGTTTTAGCCAGGTCCAGTCTAGAATTTTGTTGTCCAGGGTTCCCCATTTTATGATAGATCAATCCAACACTGAAAATAAAACAGCCAATTTTCCTCTATGTGTCTCTAGTACTTAGTCCTGAAATCCAGGTATCCTTCAAGGTCATTTGTCGATGTCACATTTTGATAAAACCAGCACAAAATGTATGTTTACAGTCTGTAGGATATAACTCATAACCTCACAACAGAATTTTGGACAGGCCCAAATTGAAAGAAATTGCAGAGAATAATCTTATTTTGATGAAATTTTGAAAAAACATATGTTCTTGGATAGAAAAATTTGAAGACATTGAAAAGCAATTTCTTCAATTTACACCATGTTTTCCCAGGCTTTTCCTCGAGGGGTTTGAAAAAGAGGGTTATTGTGTTAATGGGTTAACAAACTTGTTTCCTGCAGGTATAATAGAAAGTTTTGGTGTAGAGACTATATTGATTTATACAGCCTGTCTATTGAAGAAAAGAATAGCCATATACTTCCCACCACATGCTGTAGAGGACTTGTTAAAGTTTACAAGGTAAATTTTCGGTAGAAATAGTAAAATCATTTGACCGTGTAGCATAACCTGGTGAAAACAAAAACATATTCCCTCATAATCCTGGTTATGTACGCCCCTCACGAAAAAAGCTTTTGAAAAAATTGAGGAAAATGAAGAAACTGCTTGTGAAAAGCAATTTCTTCATTATCCACATTATTTTCTACTCTTAAAGACAAAGAATTTCAGATTTACATGAACTAAATTTTGTCATTTGCAACATCTTTTACTTTGGACCAGTCTATTATTTGTATTAAGTTAATGGGTTAGGAACAAGAAATTTTCTGACTTGAAGGTCCTTAAGCTTGAACATAGAGTTTTAAATATCTGATTCTGAAACTGCAAAGCATACAAAAAAACATTGTTTTCTTAAGAACATCATCTTTTTTTAAACTATACTGTAGGACATAGGGAATTACCTCCCCTTCAAGTAAGACAGCTTTTCATAAACACGGCTCTTTCAAGTAACTTTGTGTTGCGAACACCTTCTAAAATTTTGCTTCAAAAGTATTAAAACTGTATACATGCATTAAGTAATTTTGTATCATGAACTCCTCCCACAATTCTGCTTCAAAGGTTATATATCTTTTATACATACTTTGATAACGAGAAGTTATGCAAGACGCTTTATGGAAATCCAAACACCTACCAGAAGAATGATCCCACTTGAACTTTTTTTTATAAACAAGGCCCTTTCAAGTAATTTTTTGTCGCTAATGTTTTGCTTCAAAAGTAATAAACTTTTTATACATACATTGATCACATGTTGAAGTTTGGCAAGAAGCTTTTCTCCTCAGGTATTAAGATTATCTCCGCTTTGACTTTAAATGCCTTTTTCATAAATGTGACTGATTCAAGTAATTTTGTGTTGCAAACTCTTCCAACAATTTTACTTCATGTGTAATAAAACTTTCTACATACATTGATCACTTTTGAAGTTTTCCAAGACTCCATTTTGAAATCTCAACTCCCCCCTGGCAGAGAAAATAGTCTCCCCTTAAAATCACACACTTTTTCAAAAACAAGGCTCTGGCGGGGGTGGTAAGTCACTTCCTGTGACAAGTTCTAGTTATCTCTGTCACTATTTATCTTAAAGGGTTCATATTTTACAGAAAAAGTCATCAGGGGATAGGCTTCCATATGAGGCCAGAGTGTCCTTGACCTTGACTCGGGTTTAAAAACTTAACCAAAAAGTTTTAACCAAAACTTTTACTGGCTTATATTTTATGGATGCCTTTACATAGGGCAATCATATTTGACATTATGCACTTATCAAATGATAGGCTTTCAATGTACACCTAGTATCATGACCTTGTGATCTTGACCTTGACATTCTTTTAAAAATCTTAAACATTTCTCCTAGTTTCTTATTCCTTAAACTAAGAGCCATCAAATTCCATATACCGGTACACCTTACAAAGAGAAAAAATTAATTTACATCAAGTGTCATGATTCCATGACTTTTGACTTACTTTTTAAGAAAATCAATCCTACTCATACTTTCTTATTTCTTACACAGTTTAAAAAAAATACTTAAAAAGTGATAGGCTTTCATTATAAACCAAGCACCATGACTTTTTCACCTTGACCATTTAATAATTCTTGACTCCTAGCACTATCAAATTTTAAAGATAAGTCTCACCAAAGGCTCTTATTTGACAGTGAGAAGCATGACCATTAGACATTTAACCTACTTTCACCTCTCATGCTTCATATAAATAATTGGTTTTAATTTCATATTCTACCTTTGCATTTAGCTTTGTGACAAGCACTCAATAGGACAAGCTATGTTGTCTGCTGATAACTCTTGTGGTATTTGTTTTTCAATCAAACTTTGCCTAATTTAGCTTTTCCCCATGGCAAATAAAAGTGGAGATGAGTATAAACTGTTTCCATATAGTTAAAAACCTATTTGTCACAAAGAAAACTACAAGAATTATTGGTGTCATGATGAGAATTAACTGCAGGCTTTAGGATTTCTATTGAAACATACATTTTGTGTCATGGGTTCGATCCCCAGCAGCGGCACATATCCTTTCCGACACTTTTATCTCGCAAATGGTAGGATAATCGTAAATCTAAGTGGGATAGCAGATGGAGGTTAGGAAAGGAATTAATGGTAGTACTGGTGCAAGATATACCAGGAATCCATCCTAAGCTGCTCCAGCAGCTGCGATATAACTTAAAAAACTGTTAAAAGCGGCGTTAAACTCCATTAAAACAAACAAACAAACAATCATTTTGTGTCTCATTGTGACCCCAAAATTGGGCCATATCATCATCACAGGCTGGCAAGGGTTGACACTTTGTGCACTCCCTAGAGGGGTCCTTTTCTTGTGAGGGTTCTCGTGTAACCCTTTACCAGATGATATAATAGAAAGAACATGCAGACCATAATTTCATATTGATGCAGAATGAAAAATCTTTGCCTTTGGGAGTTGAAAACTTTGTTGGAAAAGAAGAAATTGCTAACAGGCAATTTTGTCATTTAAATAGTATTTTCTTAAGCCTTAATCCATTCCCACACAATCCCTCCTTTTAAAGCCTATCAAGAAAAAGACTTTGGAAAACATGGAGGGAAATGAGGAAATTGCTTTTATCAAGCATTTTTAGCTCTACTGGCTGAAGGCCACTAGAGCTATAGCGATGGCTTTTTTCCGTCCTTTGTCAGTTAAATTTTTCCTTGTTTACGCAATAGAGTCCACAGTTTTCATCAGATTCCCTTCAAAATTTCACAGAGTGTATGTACCATCATAAGGATCGTTCCTTTCGAAATTGGGTCAGATCCGTCAAGTAACATGGGAAAAGGGGCCTAATTAAAACTTAATTAAAACAGAATGATTGTACCAACATAAGGATCGTTCCTTTTGAAATTTGGTATGATCTGTCAAGAAACATGGGAAAAGGGGCCTCGTGAAAATTTCATTTAAATTTCCACTAAAAATCCTGATTTACACGATATGTCCGCAGTTTTCATCAGATTCTTTTAAAATTTTATCAGAATGATTGTACCATCAGAGGGATTGTTCCATTCGAAAATTGGTATATCCGTCAAGAAATTGGGAAAAGGGGCCTTATGAAAATTCCATTAAAAATCCTCGTTAACACTCTAGAGTCCAGAGTTAACATCAGATTCCCTTCAAACTTTCACAGAATGATTGTACCATCATAAGGATCGTTCCTGTCTAAATTGTGTCAGATCCGTCAAAGAACATGGAAAAAGGGCCTAATTAAAACTTACCGTAATTTGTCCATATATTCGGACACTCCAAGAATTCGGACATTATTAATTATTTCATGAAATAATTAATTTTGTGCCTCTAATTTCGGACAAATGGTGTCTGGAATTTATCTATAAATTCAGATACCGAATTTACGAACATAAAATATCAGGTTAACAAATACCGCATCCATTATCGGTAATTTGGAATCTTGGCGATCAGTATCTCCAAACTGTCTGGGTTAAGTGTCAACAGGTGTGTATTGTTTATAACAGTGACCGAGAATAGGCACGCACCTGGATATGCTTAAGCTACGAACCGTGAAGGTGATGCAATTAAAATATCACGCTTGGTTTCTCTCTCTGATTTCCCAATTTTCTATCCCCGACAGGACCTGCTCTGAAAGGATGGCTACGATTAACATGTGCGACCCTATGAAATTAGTCAAATTGACCTGAACCTACTTTCGATTTTACTACACTTTCCTCGTATCCGAAGCTCATCGAGGGTATTGTCATCGGCCGTATCAAATCAAGAAAAAAAAATGCAATGATATGCTTCGAGAAGAATCAGTCATAGCAACAACGTTTTCCCTAAATACGGAAAATGCGAGAATTTTACTTGTTAATTTGTCACAAAATTATTAACTTCTCATCCGATATATAATATTGGTAGATTAAAATAAATTACCTTTTTTTATCCCCGCTTCTTTTAATAATCCGAAAATTTAATCTCATACTGTTCAATAAAACACACGTAACAAGTCTTGTTCGACAAATATAAAGTAAAGGTTTGCGGGTAAAGTTTATTTTACTACGAGGGAGGAAAGGTGATCAAAGGCGCCGCCGCCAGATGTTCATCTATATTTGGGAGAGTTTCCGGAGTTGGCACGTGCCAGACGCGTACCCCGTGAGAATTCTTGGTGACCGAATTTTTACCCTTGTCATTATGCCGAAAGTTTACATGGTTTAATCAACTGTCTGAATACTCTTAAAACATTACGGATATAATTTTAAAAAAAGGATTTTTTTCTCACAGGTAGGCCACCGCATTTACTTTAAATTTGCGGGGAATATTACGCGATGATTTATGTGAAGCAGATCAGAGAAAAACTGTCGTAATTGACCGATGCCGTGATTTTATTCTGACAAATTACTTCTTATCTCTTGGTGACTTTAATACATGAACCATTGACATGCGAAGATTTTGTTTAGCTCTCCATATCAATATCCCTTTTTTTCAATTCAACCGACGATGATTGTATATAAATGACAGAAAAAGAATTTACCATACTCTCAAAATCGGACTTTGACTACCGAAACGTCGTAACAATTTTGCCTGAACATGCTGCAGTTACGATCTTGTCGTATTCTTACGGTGATATGTGGGATTCTATCAATCGTTAAAACGAAGAAAAACAGGTTTTTAATCAGTGAATGATCATTAAATTCACGTCGTCTTCGCTGGTATCTTGAAACAATCTGAAAAAAATAAAATAATAATGAATTAATTTACGAACGTAATGCGTAACACATATCAAGTTTATTTACTGTTGAAATGAATTCAGTGTCTGAGCAAATCAGTTAGTGACTCATGAAAATTGGCAATGGTTGTTCCCGGCCGCACGACGATTTATCTATAAATTCGGACACTGGCTTGAGTAATAATCTATGTATTCGGACATGAAAAAAAATAATTATTTAATTGTGTCCGAATATATGGACAAATTACGGTAATTAAAAAAAACCTTGTTTACGCGATAGAGTCCACTGTTTTCATCAGATTCTCTTCAAGCTTTCACAGAATGATTGTACCATCATAAGGATCATTCCTTTCGAAATTGGGTCAGATCCGACAAGAAACATGGGAAAAGGGGCCTCATGAAAATTCAATTAAAAATTCCATTAAAAATCCTTGTTTACGCGATTGAATCCACAGTTTTCATCGGATTCTCTTCAAACTTTCTCAGAATGATTGTACCATCATAAGGATTGTTCCTTTTGAAAATGGGTATGATATGTCAAGAAACACGGGAAAAGGGGCCTTATGAAAATTTATTAAAAAAATCCTGGTTAATACTCTAGAGTCCACAGTTTTCATCAGATTGTATTTAAACTTTCACAGAATGATTGAACCATCATATGGATTGTTCCTTTGGGAATTTGGTCAGATCCATCAAGAAACACGGGAAAAAGGGGGCCTAATTAAAACTTTATTAACAAATCCTTGTTAGCGATAGAGTCCACAGTTTTCATCGGATTCTCTTCAAACTTTCACAGAATGATTGTTCCTTACGAAATTGGGTATGATCCATCAAGAAATGCAGGAAAAAGGGGCCTTATGAAAATTTTAATAAAAAATCCTCATAAATAATCTAGAGCCAACAGTTTTCATCAGATTCTCTTCAAACTTTCACAGAAGGATTGTACCATCATAAGGATTGTTCCTTTCAGAATCGGATATGATTCCTCAAGAAACATAGGAAAAGAGGCCTTATCAAATTCAATTCAAAGATCTTTATTAACACTCTAAAGTCCACAGTTTTCATCTGATTGACTTCAAACTTTCACAGAATGATTGTACCATCATAAGAATTGTTCCTTTCAAAATTTGATATGATCAGTCAAGGACCACGGGAAGAAGGGGCCCGATAAAAACTGGATTGAAACAGTGGATCTGATTATGGCAAGTGTCACATAAAAAGGGGCCTTATGAAAAACTTCTTTAAATATTCTGGTTAACACAATGATGTCCCTTGATTTCACTGGATTCACTTCAAAATTTCACTGAATGATTGTACAATCACTTGAATGGTTCTTTTAAGAACTGGGTACAATCCATCATGTAAAAAGGGGCTTTTTTTTTTAAATATTCTAGTAAACATAATGAATTCCCAATATTTCATCGGATTCACTTTTAACTTTCACAGAATGATAAAACCAACAGTAAAATACACTGGAAAAGGGGCCTTATGAGAACTTGAATTTAATATCTTTGTTAACACAATAAAGTCAACAGTTATATTGGATTCTCTTCAAAGATGCATGGAATAATTGTGGCATTCGAAACACTGGAAAAGGGGCCTTAGAGATTATCATTCAAAACATTCTTGTGTATGTGATGAAGATCACAATCATTATCAAATTGTCTTTTAAATTTCACAGGACAATTGTAGGGTTGTAAGGAAAGTTCCTTTTGGAATGAAATTGATCCATCAGAAAACACAGGAAAAGGGGCCTTATTGATTTTCATTAAAAACAATCCTGTTTATATGATAAAGTCCACAATTATTGTCAGATTCTGATGAAATATTCACATAATGATTGTAGGGTCATAAGGTAACTTTCTTTTGGAAATGGAGTGGATCCGTCATGAAACATGGAAAAAGGGGCCTTGAGGATTGTTGCTTAAAATGATAAAGGGGATAAAGCCCTTTTTTTAGCTCACCTGAGCACGTAGTGCTCAAGTGAGCTATTGTGATCCCCTTTTGTCCATCGTCCAGCCGTCGTGCGCTGTGCATCGTGCGTCGTCCGTCAACAATTTCTTTAAACGACATCTCCTCCCAAACCACTGGGCCAATTTTAACCAAATTTGGCAGAAATGTTCCTTAGGTGGTCCCCTTCAAAAATAGCAAAAAGAATTGAAATCCTTTAAAAAATCTGGTTGCTATGGCAACAAAAGTGAAATTTTAGAATAATCTTTAAAAATCTTCTCCTCCTGACCCAGAAGGCGTAGAGCCTCGATATTTTGCATGAAGCATCAGTTTATTGTCACCAGGGGCGGAACCCGGGGGGGGGGGGTATATAGAAATAAAGAACGATTTTTTAAATGACATCTCCCAAACCACTGGGCCAATTTGAACCAAATTTGGCAGAAATGTTCCTTAGGAGGTCCCCCTAAAAATTAGCTAAAAGAATTGAAATCCGTTTAAAACCCTGGTTGCCATGGCAACAAAAGTGAAATTTCAAAATAATCTTTAAGAATCTTCTCCTCCTGACCCAGAAGGCGTAGAGCCTTGATATTTTGCATGAAGCATCAGTTTATTGACCTCTTACAAAATAACTAAAATCATGATCCTCGGGTCTCCAGGGGCGGACCCAAGGGGGGGGGGGGTATAGGCATGACGCATCAGTTCACAGACTTCTTTCTTATTTCTGAAATTATAACCCATTGAAAAAGTTTTTTCCTTCTTTCAAATCAGCACTAAAGCCTTGGAATTTGTAGTTTAGACTTTTGGATACCCAGGTTCATAGGCTTTATATGTAATTGTGGCCCACTTGTTTCATAATCCTAACCTTAACATGAAATTAGACTGTTGAAAGAAAAGAGCCTTTATCTCAGGTGAGCGCCTCAGGGCCAATGGCCCTCTTGTTTTCTTTATGCATTCTTCTTTGAACAAACTTCCTTAAATATCAGATTTCTTTAATGGAAAACTTGATAACCAGTAGAGCGTCTCAGGCTCTCATGGGCCTCTTGTTTTCATTACCAACAATGTTTTCTTGCCAAAAATTAAAATTCTATCAATTTTGAAATGTCATCTGGAACTTCTTTCAATATGGACCTGTCTAAAGTTTTCTTACTCTGGAATGGGTTATAGGGTCTCAGAAAGCAGGATTTTCTGTGAATGGGATGATTGATTATTTCAGGGCTGTACCAGCATTTGTTTGGCACAGACAGAACTGGGGTCTAGTCTATCCCTATGTAGAACTACAAGATGAAGAACTGGATGAATTAAGGTCCAACACTAGTTATGTTGCAGGGTTCACAGATGCTACTGTAGAAGGAAGGTGAACAATGACTTATAGCTCCAATATACCTTTTACAGATTTACCCTTTCCCACACTAAAATGCATTTTAATTCTCCCAAGAAAAAAAGATTTTGAAAAGATTGTGATAAAAGGAAGAAATTGCTTGTTGCTTGTTACAAGCAATTTCTTTATTATCCCCTATGTTTTCAAACTAAAAAGACATTAAAAAAATCATTTACTGAAAACAGTTATCAGCAACATCTTTCAATTTAGACCAGACAAAAACTGTGTTATCTGGTAATTGGTTTCAAATAATTTTAATTGTCAAAGGAGTATTTGGCAAGCTAAAAATAACTTTATTTAAGCACAAAGAGAAATCACTTCTTAATTCATTACCAGATGACAAGATTCAAGACTGGTCCAAAGAAAAAGAGGTTGTAGACAACAAATTGATGAAACTTTAAAATTACTTGGCTTTTTGGGTAGAAATAATGAAACTTGTAACCAGCAATTTCTTCATTTTAAACAATTCCATACTTTGTCTCTTTTTTATATCCTGCAGGAAAAAAGCTAATGAAAACATTGTGAAACAAGCAATTTCTTCATCATCCACATTGTTTTCTATCTTAAAAGACAGTGATTTTTTGAATTCCACAAACTTAAACTGTTTTTTTCAAAGTCTTTGAAATTTTACCAGTCTAAATGTTTTGAGGTAATGGGTGAAACAGTGTTTTCCCAAGCTATTTCCTTGAGGGCATAAAAACATGGGATTTTATGGGAATGTATTAAAAGCAAATTTCTTTTACAATTTTTTCCTGGTTTCAGTAACAGATTGTATTGTGTAGGAAAGAGTTGACAAATCCTATTTTGTATTTCATCTCATGAATTCTTTTAACACATTCCCACACAGTGACGCTTTTGGATGCAATTTGGAAAACAAGCAGTTTTGTCATTTTCCACAATGTTTTCTACCCACAAAGTTGACAATTTAATTTGTTGTCAGTAATAAAAATTAGACCCGTCTAAAATTTTGCCATCCAGTAATGGTTTAACAGAAACAAATTAAGTCATGGTACCAACAGAATAGGGTTCATAAATATATAGAAGTTAAAGTTTTTGAGTATCACTTTTTCTTATTTGGTGGCTTATTCAACACATTGCCCAAAAAATATTATACCAGTTCATATTCAGGGGAATCGCAGACAAAAAATTCATACTTAACACATTTGATATCTTGTCTCTCAGGGAAGAAGACATTGTGGCAAAAAAGGAAAGTGTTAGTTACAAGCAACTTCTCCTTTACCACAACTTTTTCAAAAGTGTTTAGCTTTAGGTTTGTTAAAAGAGATTGTATGAAACTGTGTTTAATATTTGACCTATCAGGCAAAAAGGGACTTCCCTTTCTGTAACACAGATACTTGAAAAGAGATCAGAAACAGCAGAGTTCAATTAGGGATAGTGTTTTCAAAACAAACCTAATAAGGCTGTTGGACATTCTAGAATCAGAAAATATGCTTGGAGTAGTTTCAATATTTTGCGTACTTCCAATGAGTTACCTTTTAACCCTTTCCTGTTTTTCAAAATTTTAGACCTGTCCAATTTCAAAGGTTTTGCAGACGAAAATTTTAACCAACCAATCAAAAGGTCAAATCAAAGTTGGTTTAATTTGAAAAATAACCATTCAATAGGGTAGAAAATATTGTAGAAAAAAAAGGAAATTGCTTGTTACAAGCAATTTCTTCTTTTTCTACAATGTTTTCTCCATTATAATTTCACATATGTAAAAACCAGGGATTGAACAGGAAAGGGTTAAAGTGATAAATTATTTTCCTTTCCTACAGGAATGACTTATATGATGTATTTATTAATGGATCCACTTCACAGATAAGCATAGCCCAACATGCAAAAGGTAAGAAAAGAAAGGACTATTGTACCTTGATTTTTGATCTTTTTTTACACCCACATACAAATTAAAGAGGGATATATTGAATTGTACTATGTATCTGTCCAAGTCTATCCATGCGTCAGTTTGTCTGTAGACTCTTTAGTTTTTGTGCTCCTAACTCTAGAACCGATTGACCCACAACCATGAAACTTTATTTCCCATTCAAACCGGGGATTTTACGTTCCTGTGATTTTATACTCCAGAAAACATTGTGAAAAAAGAAGAAATTGCTTGTAACAAGCACTTTCTCCTTTTTCCACAATATTTTCTACTACTTAGGATGGTAAGATTTCAAATTGCATACGATTTCCATTGTCGTCTGCAACCTCTTTCAAATTGGACCAGTCTAAAATTTCATAAAACAGGAAAGGGTTAATTGTTGTCAATGATCAAAGTAACTGGCCTATTGTTTAGGAATCACTTAGGTCTTTGGCCGTAGTCACAATTGAACTTTGATTATTAAACATTTCTGTTCTCTTACTCATTAACAACTTGACCCAGGACTTTAAAACTTTATACAAATGCTATCTATGACACAACAAGGTGCCCTATTATTTTTCAATAACACAGGTCAAAGGTCAACTGTGGTACTTGAGCGACAAAATGGCTGTTTGGGGTATAAATTCACTGTGTAATTTTTGTAGTTGTGGATTGTTTTGTTTCATTTATACTCTTCTAGTAAATTTCAATATAATGTCAGATGCCCATTTTTTATATTGAATTAAAAAGAACATTTAATTCACCAATTCATCAAACTGTTCATCTTTCTGTTTTTGCAAATTGTTTCAGATGCTAGTATTATTGGGTTTACAAAAACTTTTCGATTTACAAAATGGATGGAATAGCAGCACTCATACACATCGAAAAAATCTAAAAGAAAAACTAAAATCAAGCCAGAGTTAGGATTAATGTGCACTACTATCCTCCCAAATAAGATCTATTGATGTGGGATTGAACCCGTTACTAGACAGGAAAATGATTAAAGGTGGATTACTACTATACTAAATTTGAGAGAAGAAACAAAGGGAAATAATTAAAAAAAAATCAAGCAAGTCAGAATTACAGTTCTTTTGCTCTGACTACCACTCAATCAGATCTATCATAAAATGAAGTTTCAAGTTGATAGCCACCATACTTTCTTAGATATGCCTGGACAAAATTTAAGTCAGAAAAACAAAAAAGGAAGTGGCTCAAATATAAACAAGCTCGAGTTACATTTATTGTGCACTGGACTTCTCTTTAACCAATTCCCACACAGTGAAATTTTAGACCAGTCCAAACTGAAAGAAGTTGCAGACAACAATTTGAAATTATTCAATTTTTTTAAGATCCTTTTCTCCCTGGGTAGAAAACAATGTGAAAATGCAGAAAATGTTTGTAACAAGCTATTTCTGCATTTTGCACATTGTTTTACAGAGTTATATTCTTTGGGGAGGGGGTTAAAAAGGAGGAATTGTGTGGGAATGGGTTAATGGGATCTTTCTCTTTACTGCAGAAGCCATGGCAATGGGTAAACTTCACAAAGATATCGCCATGGCAATGGTGAAAGCTGTAGAGAATAATGAGAGTCAACAGCAAGTAATAAAGGTATGCCATATTTATTTGTTGAATTTAAGCCAAAGTCCCTTTTAACCTATTATCACACAAACCTGCTTTTTTTCAATTGCTGAAAAAAAATAGTTCTAGTAAATATTGTGAAATAGGAAAATAATGATTAACACAAGCAATGTCTTCTTTTCTCAAATTGTTTTCTACCCAGTTTGATCCTTATTTAGCAATTATAACTTTTTTTTAAAGAAATATCTTCTGTACCCCTTTCAATTTAGACCAGCCATTTGGGCCTAGGGAATGCATAAAAAACTTTTCCTTTGTCATTGTAGGAGATAGCCAATAAAACTAAAGACCTACTGAACAATTTGAAGTCGCTGGCTGGTGAAGATGGAACCATAACGCTAGAATCTTTAAAAGAAAGGAAGATGCCACCAGCCACAGAAAATTTTCTGTTTACTTTAGCAGCGTGTGAAGGACTTGTACCAATGTAATTTTTGCACATAAAGACATTCCTAATATGACAAGATTTTAGACTTCACCCATTACGATACAACAAAATTCTAGACTGGTCCAAATTGAAATGAGCTGCAGACGACAATTTAAAGTTAATTGAATTTTATTTTTTTTTTCCTCTTTTGGGGTAGAAAACATTCTGGAAAATCAAAAAATTGCTTGATACAAGCAATTTCTTCATTTTCCACAAGGTTTTCCAAAGCTTTTTTCTTGAGGGGCGTAAAAAGGAGGGACTGTGTTGGAATGGGTTAACCCTTTCAGACTTGTTTTGATTTTGGCTCAGCAAACATGATGTTTTTGGGTGTTTTTTTTATTAAACAAGCTCCTCTGACTTGTCATGCAAAAGTAGGCTAGCATATGATTGACATGATGTGATTGTTGGCAACACTCACTGGCCTCCCACAAAAAGTTTTACCAATTTCATTGTATTTGTTTGCAAAATTTAGGGTATACAAAAATAGAATGGTTGTTTGGCTACTTAAACGTCCTAACTACAGCTTATTCAAGCTGTAGTTACAATGTTTAAGTTGCCAAACAAAAGAAGCTAAATGTAATGTCTGAGTTGAAAAACTAACTTCCGATCTAAATGAATGATTGATTGGTTAATTGATATTTTGATTAAAGAGTCAATCTGTCAGTTTTGTGTTAACAGATGTGAAAGTTGAGTAAAAAATTGAAGTATGCAATACTTTTTTTTGTTAGAATGAGGTTTAACACCACTTTTAACAGTATTTCAGTCCTATTGCAGCAGTTGGAGCACCTAAACATGGATTCCTGGTATTTCTTACACCAGTACTACCACTACATCTTTTCCAAGCCTCAAGCAACTCATTCCATGTAGGTTTAAGGTTATCAACCCATCTATTGGCAACAAATATCGGAAAAGGATATTTATATCTAGCCTCCAGCTGCTATCCCACATAGGTTTAAGGTTATCCACCCACTGGTGAGAGACAAATGTTGGAAAAGATATGTGCCACCACCTGGGATTGAACCCATGACATCCCATGATTGAAGATTAGGAGTCTGACGCGCTACCGACTGCGCTATGACAGCAGCTTGACAGGTCCAAATTGATTGAAAAGTGTTAAAAATGTCATTATTAGGATGAAAGGTTTATGTAGAATTATGTTAATTACAACGCAACAGTGCAATATTACCTGTGATTTTACATTGATTTGTCTTTGTATTCATGATGCAATTAAAATTCATTCAAACCATTTGAGTTATTGTTGTCTTAACTCATTACCACAAAACAAAATTTTAGGCAGGTCCAAATTGAAAGGAGAAACTAACAACAATTTCAAGTTGGTGGAATAAAGACAGTCTTTGCGTATTAGGGTAAAAGACATTGTGGACATTAAAGAAATTGCTTGTAACAAGCAATTTCTCCATTGTCCACAATGTTTTCCTAAGCTTTTTTGTAAGGGGTTTTAAAAGTAGGATTGTGCGGGAATGGGTTTACCCATTCCCACTCTTACTCATTTATTATGCCCCTCAAGTAAAGAACTTAGAAAACCATTGTGGATAAAGAAGAAATATGCAAGTAATTTCTCAATTGTCCACAATGTTTCCTATCTTAAAAAGGTAAAGATTTTTTAGATTTCACGAAATCTTTCATGGAAACATTTCTGTTCACTGAAAACACCTATACTTTAATATACTGGTATGGAGTATTTGCCTGCATTGTGACATTTCTGGTAGTGTCAATACCTATAAATGTGGCACCAAGTGAAAAGTCTGATCAGACTGCACATGCAAGCATTAGTAGTTATTTGGTGCACATGTGCAGTTGTTGCAAATGTCATGTACAGGATGATTTCCAAACTTACCTTAGAAACAGAGCTCAAGAAGACAAAGGTTCAATACTGGACCAGTTTGTTACTGGACCAAAGGGGTTAGGATTTTCATCTGCTATTGCAAACAAGAGCTCCCAATTCCATTGCATGATAATTGGATAATAAAATAAAAGAAAATGGGAAAAGGGACATAATTTGTACAAATAATATATTTCGAGTTGCATCCCTTGATAATTCTAAGTTTCAGGTGACTGGCTTAAGTAATATGTATCACAAATGCATAATCCTACCACCCAGAATTGAGGTAATGACTGTCAAGCTAGAACCTTGTTTAAATGCCTGTTTAGAGTTGTAAGTAGGGAGTATAGGGACAAGAACTCACTTGTGACTTGTTTATTTTGAATTTTTTTAAGTATGCTTTTCAGTTTATATGATGTTTGTATTCAAATTTGCATGCAACTCTTTCAATTTGAACTTTCCCAAACTAAAAAAAAGAGAAAGCATTCTGAGAGGCAATAGGCTGCTAAACTGCCTTACTTTCCTTTATTTTATTCAGCCTCTTTGGTTCAAGCAATCCAGAAAATTGCTGATAAGTCCAATAATCCATTTCACCACAATGACTCTTTTGGACATGCCTCAAGAGAAGCAATGGGGAAAACATTGCGTAAAATGAAGAAATTGCATGTAACAATCAATTTCTTCATTTTACACAATATTTTCTACCAAGAAGCTTGAAAAAAACCCACTAAAATTTCATTAACTCTTCAACTCCTTTGAATTTAGACCAGTTTAAAATTTTGTCATCTGGTAATGGGTTAACTCAACAAGTTACTGTCCTGTGAACTATAAGTTTGATCCTAAGCTATTCCATTTTCCTTACAACATTTGACAAGTCATTGTTTACCCAATACCAGATGGCAAAATTTTAGACTCATACAAATTGAAAGGAGATGCAAACAACTATAAGAAGCTTATGAAATTGCCATATTTTTTTACCTTTGAGGTAGAAAATTTTGTGAATAATGAAGAAATTGCTTGTGACAAGCAATTTCATCATTTTGTACAATGTTTTCCAAAGCTTTATTTGTTTAAGGCATCTAAAAGTGTCATTGAGTGGCAATGGTTTAACAAGCAGTATTTTGTGAAGCATAAGTATTGGATGTGGGAGACATGAGAAGCCTAGAAGACCAGAATCATCTGAATTAGGGTAAATGATATATCCCCATCTTATTATTCACAGAAAAAAACTGAACTGTTGCACATTAGACAAATTTCAACACCAGGAGGTGAAGAAGTTCTATAAGAAAAGGAAATTGTTTCTTGGAATCAGTTTGAAATTCAATCTTCAACTGTGACTTGCTATAAGAAGAATATTATCATTTAACAACAACCTATACCTTTGAACTCGAGTGTTGAAAGCTTGGCATTTTACACGACTAGTACTCAACCATGAATCATCCAACAAGAACAATTTGGCCAAGTAATTTGGAAATCAATTCATAAAAGTTGAAGATTTGCTCTGGAAAAGGTCATTTTTTCCACTTGATATTGAGCTGTGACCTTGAAATTAGCAGAAACACTTTTCATGTGAAACTAGTACTTAAGTCAAGGGGAACATTGGTATTATTTTTAAATCCTTCATTAAATATGGAATATATTCGCAGTACAGAAATGATTGGACACACACATGGACAGAGGAAACTAAATGCCATCAACTGGGTATAAAAAGGTCAAATTCTATGAACAAATAAAGTTTCAGTTACATCACATCAAATTTCACTTATTCTATGCTTTATGTATGTATGTCGTCCTGAAGGACATACTCACAAGGCTGTTGGCACACTCAGAAGATTTCAAACCCATTATCAACATCTCTCAGATCACATGTCAGCTGCTACAAAATACTGACTACATTGGATCTCAGATTGTTGAGCAAACTACTCTATTTTAACTCCACTGTCCTTTGAGCTGCACTGGCTACAGGCTTGTGGGCTATTGTAATAGTGAAGTGTCTGTCATGCATGCATCCACACGTAAACTTTGTCTTTAAAAATCTTCCCAGAAGATACTGGCTTGAATTAACCCATTCCCAAAATTTTAAACTGGTCCAAATTCAAAGGAGTTGCAGAAGACAATTCAAAACTTATGAAATTTTAGATTTCTTAATTTTCTGTGTAGAAAACACTGTGTTTAATGAAGAAATTGCTTGTTACAAACAATTTCTTCATTTAACACAATATTTTCCCTATTATTTTTCCTGAGGGGCGTTCAAAAGCATCACTGTGTGGGTTAAACTAAATGATCCTTTACTAACCTTTGATCAGATTCCTTCAAAAAATTTGATCAGATGAAACATAGCTGTTATAGGTAGGGCTAATTTCCATTGACTCGACTCCAAATTAGTCTCATAGTTAAAAGAATTGTTGTGTATTGATCCTCTGCAGGCAACGAGAGTCCTGTATGTAGCACACCCTTAACCCATTACCACACAATGACGCTTTCTGACGCCCTGAAGAAATACAAAAATGTTTAAACAATTTTTGAAAAATTTCACTGTATACCATATGGACATACATCACGACCACAAAAGCAATGTTTTCAACCAATCAATAACTTGCTGGCTTTCAACCAGTGGAGCTAAAAACCTTATCACACTGAATGAATATGGGAAGCAGATTCATACATAAGTGTGCTTGGGTTTTTCATTTCATACCTCCAAGAACACAAAAAGTAATCTCATCATCTCTTATAATTTAATGACATCAAGCAAACAAGAGGACCATGATGGTCCTAAATCGCTCCCCCGAGTATGATAGCTCATGGATTTATGATATATACAAAATAGCAAAGCCCTCTGTCTAATTATATTGGAGATGTTTAAGGATTTTCTCTTTTAATCCTAGGTGTATTGATGATCCCACCATATAACCCTAATTTCCTGAATAAGGCAAAGCTTTGAAGTATAGACATCAATACATATCAAATATAAAAGCTCTAAAAAAAAAGCTAATGGTTTAGGAGAAGGTTTTCAAAAAAGATATTCTTTATTCCTACAAAAAAAAGGGATCACACAGAAAAGGGTTACATTTAAGAGTACAATAATTCTTTTAAGTATTTTGGTAGAGGGTCATTAGGTGATGAAACTAACCAAATATCAAAGCTCTAGGCCCTATGGTTTGGAAGAAGAAGATTTTCAAAGATTTCCTTCTTTATTCCGTTGTAAAATCAGGGATCGCACAGAAAAGGACTAATTTTCAGAATACGGTTATTCTTTGAAGTAAATTGGTAGAGGGTCAATAGGTGATGATACATACTAAATATCAAAGCTCTAGGCCTAATGGTTTGGGAGAAGAATATTTTCATAGATTTCCTCCTCTATTCCTTTATAAAATCAGGAATTGCACAGAAAAGGGCTCTTTTTCAGAATTCGTTAATTCTTTGAAGTATTTTGGTAGAGGGTCAATAGGTGATGATACATACCAAATATCAAAGCTCTAGGCCTTATGGTTTAGGCGAAGATTTTTTTAAGATTTCCTTTGTAATATCTAGGATCGCACAGAAAAGGGTTAATTTTAAGAGTACAATAATTCTTTTAACTATTTTGGTAGAGGGTCATTAGGTGATGATACTTACCAAATATCAAAGCCTAGCCTTATGGTTTGGGAGAAGAAGATTTTCAAAGATTTCCTCCTCTATTCCTTTGTAAAATGAGGGATCGCTCAGAAAAGGGCTAATTTTCAGAATTCGGTAATTCTTTGAAGTATTTTGGTAGAGGGCCAATAGGTGTTGATACTTACCAAATATCAAAGCTCTAGGCCTTATGGTTTGGGAGAAGAAGATTTTCAAAGATTTCCTTCTTTATTGCTTTGTAAAATCAGGTATCGCACAGAAAAGGGCTGATTTTCAGAATTCGGTAATTCTTTGAAGTATTCTGGTAGAGGGTCAATAGGTGATGATATGTACCAAATATCAAAGCTCTAGGCCTTACGGTTTAGGAGGAGAAGATTTTTTAATGATTGTTTACGGATGGACAGACGGACACCGGACAATTACCAATCACAATAGCTCTTCTTGAGCACGTGGTGCTCAGGTGAGCTAAAAATTAAAAAAAAAAAAAAATGATAAGCATACAAAATAGCTGTGTGCTCAAATTTTTTTTCATGGTGTTATGAATAATTTTTTTCTGCCAATAAGAATGCTACTTTTTGATAGACAAAACCAATATTAAATGAATATACTTTTAGCCTTTCTTTGAGGGAACAATATTTTAGACTCATCTCAAATGGAACAATTTCATACTTTGTAAAATTTCAATCATCTTTTTTTTGTAAGTGAGAAAACATTATTGGCAGGTAACATTTTTTTCTTGAAGGTCATCAAAAAAGGGAGATAAACTCGGAATAGGTTACTAAATTCAAAATGGTACAGCTATATAAGTGCTCCAGTACTCCTGGTTTTAGGGAACAAATGGGAAATAAACGTACCAATAGAAAACTGTATCAAGGCATGAACATTTTAATTCAGCACTCCAGAGACAGTAACTAATAATACTAAATGGAATGTGTTAAAAGTACTTAACAACAAACTTGTATAACATAACCATGGAACAATCACAACTAAGAAGTTACAAACATGGTATGTTTATAGATGAGGTTTTATATTGTCCTGATACAACCTATTCTCAAAAAATCTAACTTATGATGACTGTGATATACCAGGAAATATTGTAAGAAAAGCTGAAATTTGCTTAACCCATTACCGGACAACAAATATTTGAGCTGGTCAAAATTGAAAGGAGTTGCAGACAACATTTTAAAGTCAATGAAATTTTGGATTTTGAAAATATTATGGAAAATGAAGAAATTCCTTGGTTCAAGCAATTTCTTCATTTTTCACAATGTTTTCCTAACTCTTCTCTTGAGGGCCTCTAAAAACGCAATAGAGCAATTTCTTTTTCCATCCCTTTATTAAAGTTTTTCAAATTGAATGGCTCTGATTCACAAAAGCATATGCAGCATAACCAGATGACAAAATTTGTTGACATAGTTGTTGATTTGTATAATGGATAGCCTATGAAGAAGGCATAATTGACCAATCAGGGCTATCAATCAAGGAATATATTGACCTATTGAATCATTCATTCAGCCCGGAATTGAGATTTAAACTCCGACATTGGCCGCCATTTGTGTGAAACATTTTTGTTGGTTTGGCTACTTAAATGTCGTAAATTCAGCTTATTCAAGCTGTAGTAACGATGTTACTAACCAACTAACCATTATACCTTGTTACATGCTGCTGGCCATAAATTTTGCAAAATAATGCTGTTTAAATTCGAAGCGGGACTTCCTGTCTGAGTAAGTGGGCATGGCCAAAGGAGTAAATGGGCGGGCCAGCGATTTGCCAATTACCTATTACTAGAGGACAAGATTGGACTGGTCCTTTTTGGAAAAGGTTCCAGATGACGATACAAAATGTGAAGGAAATAAGAGCATGGTTGTCAGAGGGGCAACTCGTGTAAAACCTAAAAACAAGAGGACCATAATGGTCCTAAATCGCTCCCCTGAGTATGATGGTTCATGGCTTTATGATATAAACAAAATGGCAAAGCCCTCTGTCTAATTATTTTGGAGAAGATGTTTACAGATTTCTCTTTTAATCCTAGGTATATTGATGATCCCACCATATAGCACTAATTTCCTGAATATGGTAATGCTTTGAAGTATAGACATCAATACATACCAAGTATAAAAGCTGTAAGCCTAATGGTTTAGGAGAAGAAGGTTTTCAAAGATATCATTATTTATTCCTAACTAAAATTAGGGATTGCACAGAAAAGGGCTAATTTTTTAAGTAATTTGGTAGAGGGTCAATGGCTGATGATATGTACCAAATATCAAAGCTCTATTCTTTATGGTTTGGGAGAAGAAGATTTTCAAAGATTTCCTTCTTTATTCCTTTGTAAAATCAGGAATCGCACAGAAAAGGGCAAATTTTCAGAGTATGATATTGCTTTGAAGTATTTTGGTAGACAGTCAATATATTATGATATGTGCAAAATATAAAAAGCTCTAGGCCTTATTGTTTGGGAGAAGATTTTTTAAGTTTTCCTTCTTTAATTCTATGTAAAATCAGGGATCACAAAGAAAAGGGCTAATTTTCAGAACAGGGTAATTCTTTGAAGTATTTTGGTAGAGGGTCAATAGATGATGATTTGTACTAAATTTCAAAGTTCTAGGCCTTATGGTTTGGGAGAAAAAGATTTTTAAAGATTACCTTCATTATTTCTATGTTAAATCAGGGATTGCCAAGAATCAGGCTTATTTTCAGAATACGGTAATTCTTTGAAGTATTTTGGAAAAGGGTCAATAGATGATGATTTGTACCAAATATCAAAGCTCTAGGCCTTATGGTTTGGGTGAAGAAGATTTTTTAAAGATTACCTTCTTTATTTCTATGCAAAATCAGGGATCACAAAGAAAAGGGCTAATTTTCAGAACAGGGAAATTCTTTGAAGTATTTTGGTAGAGGGTCAATAGTTGATGATGTATACCAAATATCAAAGCTCTAGGCCTTATGGTTTGGGAGAAGAAGATTTTTAAAGATTTCCTTCTTTATTTCTATGTAAAATCAGGGATCATTAAGAAAAGGGCTAATTTTCAGAATACGGTAATTCTTTGAAGTATTTTAGAAGAGGGTCAATAGATGATGATATTTACCAAATATTAAAGCTCTAGGCCTTATGGTTTGGGAGAAGAAGATTTTTAAAGATTACCTTCTTTATTTCTATGCAAAATCAGGGATCACAAAGAAAAGGGCTAATTTTCAGAATAGGGTAATTCTTTGAAGTATTTTGGTAGAGGGTCAATAGATGATGATGTATACCAAATATCAAAGCTCTAGGCCTTATGGTTTGGGATAAGAAGATTTTTAAAGATTACCTTCTTTATTTCTATGTAAAATCAGGGATCATTAAGAAAAGGGCTAATTTTCAGAATACGGTAATTCTTTGAAGTATTTTAGAAGAGGGTCAATAGATGATGATATATACCAAATATTAAAGCTCTAGGCCTTATGGTTTGGGAGAAGAAGGTTTTTAAAGATTACCTTCTTTATTTCTATGTAAAATCAGGGATCATTTAGAAAAGGGCTAATTTTCAGAATACAGTAATTCTTTGAAGTATTTTGGAAAAGGGTCAATAGATAATGATATATACCAAATATCAAAGCTCTAGCCCTTATGGTTTGGGAGAAGAAGATTTTTAAAGATTACCTTCTTTATTTCTATGTAAAATCAGGGATCACAAAGAAAAGGGCTAATTTTCAGAATATGGTAATTCTTTGAAGTTTTTTGGTAGAGGGTCAACAGATGATGATGTATACCAAATATCAAAGCTATAGGCCTTATGGTTTGGGAGAAGAAGGTTTTTAAAGATTACCTTCTTTATTTCTATGTAAAATCAGGGATCATTAAGAAAAGGGCTAATTTTCAGAATACGTCAATTCTTTGAAGTATTTTGGTAGAGGGTCAATAGATGATGATATATACCAAATATCAAAGCTCTAGGCCTTACCGTTTGGGAAGAGAAGATTTTTTAAGTTTTTTCACTTTGTTGCCATGGCAACCAGAGTTCTTCATGGATTTCAATTCTTTGAAGTATTTTGAAAGAGCATGACCTAAGGATCATTTCTGTGAAGTTTTGTTGAAATTCCATGGTTAGTTTAGGAGGAGAAGATTTTTTTGTATTTGTGAACGGACGGACGGACAGACGGAAGGACGGACGGACGACGGACGATGACCGATCACAATAGCTCCTCCAGAGCACTTCGTGCTCAGGGGAGCTAAAAACAAGAGGCCCATGAGGGCCTGAGACGCTCTACTGGTTATCAAGTTTTCCGTTAAAGAAATCTGATATTTAAGGAAGTTAATTACTCAAAGAAGAATGCATGAAGGAAAAAAATTGGACTTTATCCCCTTTATTATTTTGAGCAACAATCCTCAAGGCCCCTTTTCCTGTGTTTCATGACTGATCCACTCCATTTCCAAAAGGAAGTTACCTTATGACCCTACAATCATCCTGTGAAATTTTCATCGGAATCTGACAATGATTGTGGACTTTACCACATAAACAGGATTGTTTTGAATGAAAATCCATTAGGCCCATTTTCCTGTGTTGTCTGATGGATCAATTTCATTCCAAAAGGAATTTTCCTTACAATCCTGCAATTGTCCTGTGAAATTTAAAAGACAATTTGATAATGACTGTGAACTTCATCACATACACAAGAATGTTTTGAATGATAATCTGTAAGGCCCCTTTTCCTGTGTTTCCAAAGCCACAATTATTCCATGCATCCTTGAAGAGAATCTGAAAAAACTGTTGACTTTTTTTGTGTTAACAAAGATATTAAAATCATGTTCTCATAAGGCCCCTTTTCCCATGATTTTTTACTGTTGGTTTTATCATTCTGTGAAAGTTTAAAGTGAATCCAATGAAATATGTGGACTTCGTTATGTTTACTAGATTATTTAAAAAGAAATCATATGGCCCCTTTTTACCTGATACTTGAACGATTGTACCCAGTTCTGAAAAGAACCATTTAAGAGATCGTACAATCATTCTGTGAAATTTTGAAGTGAATCTGGTGAAATCAAGGGACATCATTGTGTTAACTAGAATACATGTATTTAAGAATTTTTTCCATAAAGCCCCTTTTTATGTGACACTTGCCATAATCAGATCCACTGTCAAAATCAACAAATGTAATGATGGTACAATCAATCTGTGTAATCTGTGGAATTTATTGTGTTAATGAGTTTATAGTGAAATCTTCATAAAGCCCCTTTTCCCATGAAACTTTACAGAACAAACCAAATTTCAAAAGGAACAATTGTAATAAATGTACGATCATTCTTTAAAAGTTAAAGAGAATCAATAAAAATAGTGGACTGAATTGTGTCAAGAATTTTTTGTAATAAAATTTTCATAAGGCCCCCTATTCTTGTGAAACTTAACAAATCAGACCTAATGTACAAAGGAACAATCCTAATGATGGATAGTTTGAAGAAAATGATAAAGGATGAGGACTTTATTGTGATAATGTTTTTGTAATAGAATTTTTGTAAGGCCCCTTTTCATGTGAAACTTAACAAATCAGACCCAATGTACAAAGGAACAATCCTAATGATAGTTTGAAGAAAATGATAAAGACTGAGGACTTTATTGTAATAATGATGTAATCAAATTTGTAATAAAATTTTTATAAGGTCCCTTTTCTTGTGTCACTTAACCAATCAGACCTAATTTAAAAAGGAGCAATCCAAATGATGGTACAATCATTCTTTTAAAGTTTGAAGAGATTCTGATAAAGACTGAGGGCATCGTTGTGTTTATGAGGATTTGGTAATAATTTTTCATAAATCCCTTTTTCCTATGATACTAGACAGATCAGGCCAAATTTGGAAAGAAACAATCCTAATGATGGTACAAACATTCTGTGAAAGTTTGAACAGAATCGGATGAAAACTGCGGACTGTATCTTGGTGTAAAGATTTTAAAATAAACTTTTAATAAGGCTTCTTTTCCTGTGATAATTGAAGGATCAGGTCTCATGTCAGCATCAACAATGGTAATTATTGTACAATGATTCTGTGAAGGTTTGCAGAAAATGCAATGAAAGCTCTGGACTTGGTTACAAGGATTAGAGATAAAATTCTAAAAAGGCCACTTTTTCCATGATACTAAACAGATCAGGCCTAATTTGAAAAGTAAGAATCCTCATGATGGAACAATCATTCTGTGAAAGTTTAAACAGAATCTGATGAAAACTGTTGACTTTATTGCGGTACAAGGATTTTAAAATTAAATTTCATAACGCCCCTTTTTTCTGTGATACTTGACAGATCAGGTCTAATGTCAACATCAACAATCATTATTATTGTACAATGATTCTGTGATTGTTTGAATAAAATGGGATGAAACCTCTGGACTTGGTAACAAGGATTTATAAATGAAATTTTCATAGGGCCCCATTTCCTGTGTTTCTTGACAGTTCAAACCCTGTTATGAAAAGAATGATAGTTATGACCTTCCAATCATTCTGTGAAAGTTTCAAAAAAAAAATCTGATCAAAGCTATAGGCTTCATTGTGTTAACAGGGATTTTTTAATTGAATTTTCATATAGGTCCTTTTCCCATGTTACTTGATGGATCTGAACCAATTCCAAAGGGAACTATACTTACAAAAGTATAATTATTCTGTTTGAGTATAAAGACAACCCCATGAAATCTTTGGACATTAAAGAATTAATTAAGATTTTTTTAATTGAATTTTCCTAAGGCCCCTTTTCTTACGTTTCTTGATGGATCAGACCCAATTTGAAAAGAACAACCCTTATGATGGTACAATCATTCTGTGAAAGTTTGAAGTCGATCAGGTAAAATCTAGGGCCAAAATGTGTTGACTAAGATTTTTTCATTAAATTTTCATTGGGCCCCTTTTCCCATGAAACTTGATGGATCAAACCCACTTCCGAAAGGACCAATCCATTTAATGTAATAATCATTCTGTGAATGTTTGAAGAGAATTTGTTGAAAACTGTGACCTCTATTGTGTTTACAAGGATCTTTTTAATCAAATTTTCATAAGACCCCTTTTTCCCATTGTTCTTGACTGATCATACCCAATTTCGAAAGGAATAATCCTTCTGATTGTATAATCATTCTGGGAAAGGTTTAAGAGAATCCGATGAAAACTGTTGACTCTAGATTATAAATGAGAACTTTTTAATAAATTTTCAAAAGGCCCAATTGCCTGTATTTCTTGACTGATCATACCCAATTTCAAAAAGAATGACCCTTATGAAAGTACAATTATTCTGTGAAAGTTTGAAGAGCATCCGATAAAAACTGTTGAGTCTAGAGAGTTAACGAGGATTTCTAAATAGATTTTTCCATTAAATTTTAAAAGGCCCCTTTTCCCATGTTTCTTGACGGATCATACCAGATGCCGAAAGGAACAATCCATATGATGGTACAATCATTCCGTGAAAGTTTGAAGAGAATCAATTAAAAACTGTGGACTCTAGAGTATGAACGATAAATTTTCATCAGGTCCCTTTTCCTGTGTTTCGTGACAGATCTATGCCAATTTCAAAAGGAACAATCCTTATGATGGTACAATCAATTTGAGAAAGTTTGAAGAGAATCTGATGAAAAACTGTGGATTCTAGAGTGTTATCGAGGATTTTAAATGGAATTTTTAATTAAATTTTCAAAAGGCCCCTTTCCCATGTTTCTTGACAGATCATACCCAATTTCAAAAGGAACGATCCTTATGTTGTTACAATCATTCTGTGAAAGTCTGAATAGAATCTGATGAAAACTTTGGACTCTAGAGTGTTCATGAGGATTTTTAATTAAATTTTCATAAGGCCTCTTTTCCTGTGTTTCTTGATAGATCCGACCCAATTTCGAAAGGAACAATCCTTATGATGGTACAATCATTCTGAGAAAGTTTAAACTGAGAAAGTTTGAAGAGAATCCAATGAAAACTGTGGACTCTAGAGTGTTATTGAGGTTTTTTAATTGACTTTTTAACTAAATTTTCATAAGGCCCCTTTTCCCATGTTTCTTGACGGATCATACCAGATGCCAAAAGGAACAATCCTTATGAAGGTGCAATCATTCTATGAAAGCTTGAAGAGAATCAAATGAAAACTATAGAGTGTTAACGATGATTTTTAAATTAAATTTTAATCAGGTCCCTTTTCCCGTGTTTCTTGGCGGATCTGACCCGATATTGGCCTTTGGCCAGTAGAGCTAAAAATCAATATCCGAAATTGACCTAAACAAATGTTTCACAAGCACATCTACTCAGAATAATCCTTCAAATTTATATTGATATCTTTCCATGAATTCAGGAGTTATTGTCTGGACAAACTTTGACCTTTAAGTGTGATCTAGACTCAAATGCATTAAATTGCACATTTACTAATGATGAAAAACAATTGTGCCAAGTTATTTCGAAATCCATCCACAAACAGAGAAGGTTATGATAAATTTCTGATGGTCTGCCTTATGCACACACTCCGTGGTATCTTTTTGATAATTACTTTTTGCTCACAGCAAGCAGGCTCGACATAAAAAAGTGCCATATAGTGTAGAAACTGTAGTTAAAAAGAAATTGTTTCCAACAAGCAATTACTCCTTCATAATATTTTACACAGCTACTTTGGCATTGCATCTTAATGGGATAATGATTTAATTTGTAGCATGACTGGGTGAGAACTTATACAAAAGTCTTGCAAACAAGATATTGCCTAGACTAAAATATTTTGGCCCAGTTTTGAAAAAATTCTTGTAAATATTAGTGTCAAGCCAACAATTTTTTTTCTTGAATTTCTTGATATTTCTTCTCTCCTTTAGTTATCAGAATTTGAAATAAATTTGTACATTTTTTCGCTTTGAAAAAATTCTTGTAAATATTAGCGTCAAGTAAAATTTTTTTTCTAGAATTCCTTGATATTTCTTCTTTCCTTTAGTTATCAGAATTTGAAATAAATTTGTACATTTATTCTGAACCGAATCAAAATCATTAATGCTCAAATGATTTACCACAACACTTTCCAAGAGATTCTAAAGCTTTTCAACATAGTTATAATGAAAACATAGTGGGGAAAGAAAACAAGAACATGGCATGAGGATACAAAAGCTCAGCTGTTCAAGTGCTTGACAGTGGGTAAAATTTCTATGTTGAAAAAGAGGCAGAATTTGATAGTGAACAAGATGTGATTGTGAAACACTATGCCCCCGAAACAGGAATTCTTTAGAAACAGGTAAAGGGTTAAAATTTTGACCTTGACCTTGATGAAATGACCTTCCCCAGTTGCGCCTTGTTGAGACCTATCTACATACCAAATATTAGCATTGTAAGTTAATCAGGGTTGAAGTTATAGGAAAATGTTTAGTTGACAGGTTAAGTTTTGCAGACAGACAGACAGACGGACAGACAGACAGACGGACACCAGTAAAACAATATGCCCCCGATCTTATTGATGCGGGGGCATAACAAATATTCCGATTTTCAAGCGAATGTGGATACCAGAGGTATTAAAATGCAAAAGTTTTAGAATAACAATAATGCATACGATGACCTAGCTATAAAAATACTTTGGGTTTTCTCCGAAATCAGCGAAACAAAAGATATGGTATCTTGTACCAAATACGCAATTTTTCCATATCAAGTACTGATTTCTTTCATGCAGGATTATTGTTATTCGAATTTCTTTTCATTTAACCCTTTCCTGTTTTTCAAAATTTTAGACCTGTCAAAATTCAAAGGATTTGTAGATGGCAATATAAGATTGATTTTATATGAATTTCAATCATTCCAAAGGGTAGAAAATTAGGGGCTTGTAACAAGCAATTTCTTCATTTTCCACAATGTTTTCTCCAATATAAAAACACAATGATGTAAAAACCAGGGATTGAACGGGAAAGGGTTAATAAAGCATCTAACAAATCATTCCCTAAACTGTTGTCATCTTGTAAATTGAGATTCATATTCAATTGCCTACCCATATTCATTTGAGATGACTCTTTTTACCTTCTGTAAGTGTATATCAGAGAAAAGGTTTAAAAATAGAGCAGTCTCAAGTCAATATGAACAAGTAATAACCAGATCATAGATTCATTCATCAGTTATGAAAACAAGTCTTTATAACTGTTGGCTAGCTCCTCAACCTGCAGGTTAAACTGTTCTATCACTGTGTTCTTCTTCTTGATATATTCTTCTACAAACAATTCGAGATCTGTAAAACAGAATGATACTTCTGTAGGATAAAGAAACATTGAAATTACACATAGCCTAGATGTTGGTGTTTTTTTCCTAAATTTTCAAAGCTGGCAATCAATTATATGCTTAACCAGTTCCCATACAATCCTTCTTTCTAATGCCCCTCAAGAAATATGCATTGAAAAATATTTTTAACAAGAGCTGCCAGAGGACATTCTGAGTGCTGGATAGTAACAGCAATTCAATGTCAACATTAGGCATAATAACTGAGGAATAATAGAGGTAAAATTTGCAGTCAAAAAATAATTTGTATGTCCAAAAAGGATTAAAACTCTACTACAAAAATGTAATTGTAATGAATCTTTGCCTAGAAGATGATAAGATGGTCACAAAATCATGTGCAAAAATTCAAAGCAATAGCACTGGAAGAAAGACATATGACAGTTGCACATAAGGTTTAACCCAGAATTTCAGAGTCCAAAATGGGTAAAAATTCCTCTAAAATGAATGTCAGAGTAATGAAAGCTTGTCCAGAGGCTAATATCATAGTCACAAAAAACATGTGCAAAGTTTCAGAACAATAGCATTAGAAGAAACTGAGATATGATATTTGCACATAAGGTTTAACCAAACCATTACACTGACGCTGATGCCCGGTAGACAACAATAGCCCCCCTCCATTCTTAAACACTTTGTGGGAAAAGGAGAAATGACTGCAACTTCTTTCAATTTGGACCAGCCTAAAAAATTCTCTTCTATTGATAAATTTATCAAATTTTCAGTTTCATTATTTCATAATGAAATATGTGAGTCAAAACTCACTGAGTATACCCCTGTATGCTATAGCAAAAAAAAATTTTCCCTCAATGGAACATATATAGTAAGCACCATGTAGGACACAAAGCTTCAACTCCACATCAAGCATTGAAGAGATACAACTATTCCAGGCATGTCCAAAATTAAACTATTGGCTGATAATATAGTAAATCAGAAAACAGGAAGTAGGTAACACGCAGTGCAATGGAGAGCTCAAGATGAACCTCAACATCAGTGGATGTAATGAATGGTTGCTGAGGAAAATATACCACTTCAAATCAAAATCAATCAAACATTCTAACAAAGTTTCAGGATTTTTGTGCCAGAAAAGAAGAATGAATATTGCAAGGAAGGTTTTATAAGACTTGGGTTAATGAATTAGATAGTGAGTTTAAAAAAAAAATTAAACCTCCATTAAGATATGTTAACAACATATTGACCCAATATGAACACATTGGATCCAAATATGTGACCAGAGCAAGAGACATATACAGACAATTCAATTCAAAATGTGACCCTACAGAGGACAAAAGTTTGGTTTTTTTTTTCTTAAGATTTGACCTAGCTACCTAATTTTTGACTCAATATGAATCAATATTGAACTTGACTGAGATTTCATGATTTCAAACATTCTGACAAATATTAAGATATTTGAGCCCAAAATATGGCCTCATAATGCACATAAGTTTTTTTTCTAAAATTTGACCTATCAACCTAGTTTTTGACCCAACATACCTCAATAAAAAGCTTGACTTAGCTTTGATGGAGACAAATATTCTGACCAACAAGATGTGTTTGTGAAACACAATGCCCCTGCAACAGACTACATGTTTGACCTTGGTATGTGACCTTGACCTTATCACATGACCTTGACCTTGACATGAAGAGATGCGTATTATGGAGATGTATCATCATGCCAAATATGAGCATTGTATCTTGAATAGGCTGGTAGTAATTGGCAAAATTAAGGTTTTTGGTTAAGTTTTGCAGACAGACAGACCAACAGACGAAAAGACTGAATGACTGACAGACGGACAGACACCGACAAGGGTAAAACAATATGCCCCAGATCTTTCGATGCGGGGGCAAAAAAATCAAGACATTTAAGCCAAAAATGCGGTCTCTAGAGTACACATAAGTCTTTTTCTAAGATTTGACTTTGTGACCTACTTTTTGACCCAATGTGGCCCAATATCGAACATGACTTAGATTTCTTGGAGAAAAACATCCTGACCAAATATCAAGATAGAGTGCACACACCATGTTGACAGGTGAGGGATGCTGAACGTCCCATGATGGACGATGGACATAGCAAAAGCTCACCTTGAGCATGGTCAGCTTAGGTGAGCTATAGACTGTAAGTGTATCATTTCCCTGGTCTATCAACTTTCAACTTAGAAATCCTGAAAATCATTTGGAGAGCATGAACCTATTGCCCACTCAATTTCACATTTTTAATCACTGATGAAAAAAAGTAAAACACAGGAAAACTTATAAAATGCTGATAACCAGCAATTTCTTCCTTTCTCACAATATTTTCTACCTTACCCAATACAGAAATTCAAATTTTTGTCATCATCAACTTCTTTCAATATCCATTATACTAAAATTTTGTCATCTAGTTACGGGATAAAGAACTAGAAGCACTTGAGCACTTTACTGCTTCACATGCCTCATTGTACTGATTAAGTAAATGTTGTTTTCAGGAATTCAATATTAAGTCACCAGAGGATCAATCCAGTGACAATTGGTTGAAATCCATCAACTGGTTTCTGAGCAAAAGATTTTTAAAGCTTTCACCATATATGGAAATTAGCACCTCCCTTTAAAGCCACGTTTTTCAATCAATCAAAATTCTTTGAAGGAATCTGATAAAGGGTCACCCAAGGATAATTTCTGTGAAATTTGGTTCTTTCAATACTGTTAATTCTGTTCAGTACTTTCTGAGGAGAAGATCTGTATAGTGCATGTAAAAGCTTACAGACAGACATATGCACGGACACACACAATGCCATGACAATAACTCTCTAGCTTTCAGGCAGTAAAGTGTGCAAATACCTGGATGTTTATCTTGTTTGGTTCCATCAAAGCTTACATACTGGGTTCCATTATAGAACCAGCCCTCTGGTAGTGTGTCTAAATGGTGCTCCTTCTGTAACATAGACAAAGAACAAAATATATTTGTGAACCCACACACATTACTATGTAACAGCAAATTTATTTTGAAACTTTGACCTTAATTGAGAAGCCTGAGTTTGTCAACTGGCCCTAAACTTGTAAGAAGGGAATGTACATATATGTTGATGACAAGTACCTTCAGGAATATGTCAAGCTTGCTAGTATCCATTACCAGATAACAAAATTTTTGACTATTTCGAACTGGAAGGAGTTGCAGACAACAATTTAAAGATGAAGAAATTTTGGATTTTTTAATTTTCTTGTTAGAAAACATGGAAAATGAAGAATGCTTGGTTCAAGCAAAATTCTTCATTGTATACAATGTTTTCAAATTTGTTTTTCTTGAGGGGCTTCAAAAAGTGTCTTTGAGTGAGAATGGGTTAAGTTTGTGTAATAGATAAGGTAAAACACCTAGCCCTTGATCTTTCAAAGAGAGGCAGCTTTTTTAACAAATCAGAACTTGATCGGATATTGTGGATAAAAAGCTCTTCTTTGAGATGCAGGAATAATATAACTTTTCAGGTAAACTTGGTGAGGGACATGAAGGTTCCTATCTAAAGTATCATACAAGCCTTCATTGAAAAGCCTTTCCCAAGACAAACCAACAAGACTAAAGGCAAGAATACAGATCTGTCAGACTTAACCCTTTCCTGGTCAATCCCTGGTTTTTACGTACCTTTGTTTTTTTATTGAAAAAACATTGTAAAAAATGAAAAATTGCTTGTAACTAAATGGTTATTTTTCAAATTAAATCCACTTTGAATTTTCGTCTGCAAACCTTTAATTTGGATAGTTCTAAAATTCAGCAAAACAGGAAAGGTTTAAAATTTAGAAACTGAGAGGTGAATAGACTATTTTCAGGGGTTGAAATTAGCAAACGCTAACTTGCAAAATGCAAGTGAAAATTGGAAATAACCAGTTTGAAACACTAACCTATCTCATTTTTTGCGAGTTGAAAGTTATGGTCGTAAATAGTTATGATCAGCAAATCTTATGCATTACAATGAAAGTCCATGCACTGGTTATAGGAGAGATGCTTGCCATTGTCAGTTTTTGATCTTTTTTGACTTGAACCAATGTTCCTACCATTTAAACTAATGTCCCAGTCGAACTAGCACAGTTGCTACCAAAAAGACGCCATGTAACCTTTACACTCTTCTGAACTCTAGTTTGATAAAATGGGATTTAACACCACTTTTAACAGTATTTCAGTCATATCACAGCAGCTGGAGCACCTAACCTTGGATTCCTGGTACTTCTCACACCAGTACTACAACTACATCCTTTCCTAGCCTCCAGCTGCTATCCCGCTTAGGCTTACGATTATCCACCCATTGGTGACAAAGAACTCTAGTTTGAATGGTAGAATTGATCAAGGGGGTCTGATTGCATCCACTATTGTAGGAATGTTAGTACCAGCCGAAAAACTCCTTTGTTTGTGATGCAAGTGCCTAGAAATCAAGTGATTCAACTAATATCACTGAAGTTTCACGCAAATAAAGATCATTTATGAAGAAAAAAATAACATTGTAAAACGGCATCTAAACGGTCCAGTCTCCAACCTAACCATTCATTGGATGCAAAAAAAATCCTGCCCTACCCACCCGAGGCCAGTTATTCATCGACAAAATCTGCTGAACGCTCGTCCTCTAGCAAAGGAAAAACAGCGTTGTAAAAACAGTCAGGAAGTGGGAGAAAGACATTAATATAATCACAAGCAAAATAAAAAGTAACATTTCCTTTGTATTTAATTATAAAGAAAGTGTACCGTTTAATTCTGCTAGTTGCATCTTGCATTTAGCAAGTTTGAAATTTAGGCACTTGCATTTTTTTGCAAATAGCAAAAAACAGTTGATTTTAGAGTTTGAAAAACAATCTAAACAAGAGGGCCGTTGGCCCTGGGGCGCTCACCTGAGATAAAGGCTCTTTTTCTTTCAACAGTCTAATTTCATGTTAAGGTTAAGATTATGAAACAAGTGGGCCACAATTACATATAAAGACTATGAACCTGGGGATCCAAAAGTCTAAATTATAAATTCCAAGGCCTTAGTGCTGATTTGAAAGAAGGAAAAAAACTTTTTCCATGGGTTATAATTTCAGAAATAAGAAAGAAGTCTGTGAACTGATGCTTCATGCCTATACCCCCCCCCACTCGAGTCTGCCCCTGGAAACCCTAGGATCATGATTTTAGCTATTTTGTAAGAGATCAATATACTGATGCTTCATGCAAAATATCAAGTCTCTACACCTTCTGGGTCAGGAGAAGATTCTTAAAGATTATTTTAAAATTTCACTTTTGTTGCCATGGCAACCAGAGTTTTTAACAGATTTCAATTCTTTTAGCTAATTTTAAGGGGGACCACCTAAGCAACATTTCTGCCAAATTTGGTTCAACTTGGCCCTGTCAATTTGGAGGAGATGTCATTTAAAAAATCGTTCTTTATTTCTATATACCCCCCCCCCCCCCCTGGGGCTTCGCCCCTGGGGATCCGAGGATCATGATTTTAGTTATTTTGAAAGAGGTCAATATACTGATGCTTCATGCAAAATATCAAGGCTCTACGCCTTCTGGGTCAGGAGGAGAAGATTTTTAAAGATTATTTTAAAATTTCACTTTTGTTGCCATGGCAACCAGAGTTTTTAACAGATTTCAATTCTTTTAGCTAATTTTAAGGGGGACCACCTAAGGAACATTTCTGCCAAATTTGGTTCAAATCATCCCAGTGGTTTGAGAGGAGATGTCATTTAAAAAATCGTTCTTTATTTCTGTATAAACCCCACCCCCCTGGGGCTCTGCCCCTGGGGATCCGAGGATCAAGATTTTAGCTATTTTGAAAGAGGTCAATATGCTGATGCTTCATGCAAAATATCAAAGCTCTATGCCTTCTGGGTCAGGAGGAGAAGATTTTTAAAGATTATTTTAAAATTTCACTTTTGTTGCCATGGCAACCAGAGTTTTTAACGGATTTCAATTCTTTTAGCTATTTTTGAAGGGTACCACCTAAGCAACATTTCTACCAAATTTGACTCAAATCATCCCAGTGGTTTGAGAGGAGATGTCATTTAAAAGATCGTTCTTTATTTCTATATACCCCCCCCCCCCCCCCTGGGGCTCCGCCCCTTGGGCTCCGAGGATCATGATTTTAGCTATTTTGGAAGAGGTCAATATACTGATGCTTCATGCAAAATATCAAGGCTCTACGCCTTCTGGGTCAGGAGGAGAAGATTTTTAAAGATTATTTTCAAATTTCACTTTTGTTGCCATGGCAACCAGAGTTTTTAACAGATTTCAATTCTTTTAGCTATTTTTGAAGGGGACCACCTAAGGAACATTTCTGCCAAATTTGGTTCAGATTGGCCCAGTGGTTTAGGAGGAGATGTCGTTTAAAGAAATTGTTGACGGACGACGCACGACGCACGACGGACGACGGACGGACGCCGGACGGACGCCGGACGGACGCCGGACAAAAGGCGATCACAATAGCTCACTTGAGCACTACGTGCTCAGGTGAGCTAAAAATATAAGAAATGATAAAGCAGAGCAAAATGTGCAGTTTAACCCTTTCCTTTTCCATCCTTTTGTTTTTATGCTTGAGAAAACATCTTGGAAAAAGAAGGAAATTGCTTGTCACAACAATTTCTTCTTTCTCCATAATATTTTCTACCTGGAGTGATTATTCTTCAAATAGATTAAAATTTACATCTGCAAAACCTTTGATTTTGTAGAGGTCTAAAATTTTGCTAAACTGTTAACCCTTTCCCACACAAATTTTTTTTAGACTGGTCAAAATTCAAAGGAGTTGCAGACAACAATTTGAAGTTCTTGAAATTTTAGAATTTTTCAACGTTTGGAGTAGAAAACATTGTGTATAATTGTAACAAGCATTTTCTTCATTTTACACAATCTTTCCCAATGATTTTCTTGAGGGGTGTCCAAAAGCATCACTGTGAGGGAAATGGGTTAGGGGCTAACCCTTTCCTGTTTAGCAAAATTTTAGACCTGTCCAAATTCAAAGGTTTTGCAAACGTAAATTTTATTTGGATCTAATTTAAAATATAACCATTCAGTTGAGTAGAAAATATTGTGGAACAAGAGCTATGTCCACAGGACACAGTTGCCCCAAACGGTAGCTTTGATAATAACAAAGGGCAATAACTCCAAAATTATGCAAGCAAGAGTTGTGGTTCTTATGCACTGCACTTCTCCTCAATGAGGTCTATCCATCTATGAAGTTTCAAGTTGAAAGCTATTATACTTTCAGAGATATGCCCCGGACAATTTCGGACGGACGGAAGGACGGAAGGACAGAAGTACGGACGGACAGACGGACAGACAAAGGCAAATCTATATCCCCCCCCACATTAAGTGGTGGGGGCATAAAAAGAATAAATTGCTTGTTACATGCAATTTCTTCTTTTTCTACAATGTTTGCTCATGTATAAAATCCCAGGGACATAAAAACCAGTAATTGAACAGGAAAGAGTTAATAAAGATAGACATTAATGCAAGATACAAGATTGCTGCATATTCAATGACAAGTTATCTTTAGATACTCACATGTAATTTATTGACTTCTTCTCTTGTAATGTCCTTCCTTGTAACCAAAGATTTCTTCTCAGGTTTCTGAAAAAAACAAGATGTGTTTGTGAAACACTTGCCCCCGAAACAGGAATTCTTTAAAACAGGTGATTTTTGTTTTTTTTTCTTTGTTTTAGGGAAAAGGGTTAAAATTTTGACATAGACCTTGATGAAATGACCTTCCCCAGTTGCGCCTTATTGAGACCTATCTACATACCAAACATTAGCATTTGTAACTTAATCAGGATTGAAGTTATAGGAAAATGTTAAGTTGGCAGGTTAATGTTTGAGGACAGACGGACAGACAGATGGACACAGGTAAAACAATATGCCCCCGATCTTATCGATGCCGGGGCATAAAAATTGGACAGTAATAATACATGTGCAATATTTATAGATATACAATTGAGTTTCTTCAAAAATAACATAAAACTACCTCTCATACATTCCAGACCTATTTCAATATTTAACATATTCTGACACGATGAAATTTTAGATCAGTACATTTTCAAAGAAGTTGCAGATGCCATTTTTTCTTTGATGAATTTAATTCCTTGTCCTTTGGGGAAGAAAACATTGTGGAAACTGAAGAAATTGCTTGTAACAAGCAATTTCTTCATTTTCAGCAATGTTTTCCAAAGGTTTATATTGAGGGGCATTTTAAAGTGGCATTGTGTGGGAATGGGTAAAAGCACTTTCATATTCATCAAGTATTAGACAACGTATGACTGGTAATTTTTGTGGTAATGCATTTCTTGCTGTTTTTAACCCCAGATTTCTAAATGCCCAAAATGAATTTATCAAACCTTGCTAATACATTTTCAGACCCTATTGACATGTTGATACAATCTCTCACCAATACAGCCAGTTGTTCAAGATGTTTGATAACCTGCATGAGCTTTTAAATGTGTAATAGATGGTTTGGTTTGTAAAATGTTTTGACATTTATTTGAGCAAGTTGTTACATAAATGCTAAACATCATTCACTTTTTATCTCTGAGCGGATTGAATGTTTTTTTGTTTAGATGCGATCATTCAATCATTGCAACATTTCATTTAATCCTAACAACATGATGTGAAAGGATATCAAAGTAGTGCCCTGAACAAGCCCACCTTTTTTACCTCCCTCAAGAAAAAAGCTTTGGAAGACATTGTAGAAATTGCTTGTTACAAGCAATTCCTTCATTATCCACAATGTTTTCTATCTAAAACAACAACAACAACAAAAAAAAAAGAAATAAAATCCATCAACTTGTGATTGTTGTCTGCAGCTTCTGTAAAATTTGGACCAGTCTTACATTTTGCCATCTAGAAATGGGTTAAGTCACTAGTCTTATGTCCTATTTCTAATAATCATATACCCTGAATGTTTCAGCTAAAAACTTTGAAGATTCACCATAGAACATTTTTATTGATCATTTACCAAAAAGTTAACTGTGAAGAAAGATCTTATAATGTTTTATTAACCATAATTGTGAAAAATTGAACTCACAAATATTACCAGTTAATGGATCATAATCAACAATTGTATAAAGTTTCATGGTTATGGGTCAATTGGTTTTAGAGTTATAGAACAGAAACGAAAAACTCTACAGACAAATGGATGGACATACATATGAATAGACAATCAGACATGGTGAAACCAATATACCCCCCTCTACTTAGTAGGTGGAGGGTATAAATCTAGTTAAGCTTAACCCTTGTCATGCTCAACCCAGAGTATTTCTGTATTGGTAGAAGGTCTACACAAAACCAGCATTGCTTAAACCATTAATTTTTCAAAATTGTTACCAACCGAAAATCAATACTTTCTGTACCTTCAGTGCTTTGTTTTTAACACAAGTTTGTAGAGGATTTTATCAAGCATAACAAGGGTGAATCAATATCCAGTATGAAAACCATTTTGGTTAAATACCGTTTAACACTAATTTTTGTGGGGTTCAAATTCGGTGCTTTTTCCAATTACAAGGGGTGTTTTATATTTCTGTGAATCATTTTACTGCAGTCATTTACCTTGCTAGTAGAAGGATCAAATTTCAATAAGATAAATTTTGTCTGCTTTGGCTGTTGTATCACCATTTTAGTATGCAAACAGTGACACAGTTACTATAAAATTGTGCTTTAGATTAGAAGGTAACTGCAAATTTTATCCCTTATTGAGATGTATTTATCCAGTACAATAACCTCAACATGTTGGATTAAATTTTTGTGGATTTTATTCTGCCTACCCATCTAAGACCACAGATAATGCAAAAATAAAGTCCTAACAGAAAGTCAAAGAACAGAAAGTCCTGAAAGAAGTTTTGCTGGCTTAATAGTAACCGTGCTCAATAATGACAGCATGTATCATCATGATGAGTAAGTAAATCATACACCTAAGTAGGAAGAGCAGCTAGAGGCTCGATAAGGATGAAGTGATAATACTGGTGTGCGAACTACCAGGAATCTTTGGTTAGGAGCTCCAGTTGCCCCAATATAACTGAAATACTTTTAAAAGTTGCGTTAAACCCCATTCAATCAATCATGACCCTTTTAATGTTTACTGAAATCGCTATTTGGATTTAATCATAACATTTTCTATAAATTTATTTCATCTATGCGTGAACATTTTCTGTTGTGTGGTAATGTGTTAAATGATAAAATGAAAAGTAATCAAAGCTAACATTAAATTCTTTTTGCGTTGAGCATATTATCATTACAATTGAAGTACTACACATCAGTTTCAAGGATATCGTCAAATTCGAGAGGTAAAAGGGTGTTTTATTCGGTGGGGTTAAATAGGCGCTTGAATCGCCACTATAACAGGGTTGTGACTTGTAACAGATGCTGTGTATACGGGGTGTAAATTTGCTCAGCCCTGCCAGGTCAAAACTAACGGACAAGATTGGGAGTTTGTTTACATGTATTCGCTAACTCCACTTACCACTGACTTAGATTCTATCCAGAAATAATTTCTCTTATTTAGACAATTAATTTGACAATTTATCATGGATATATTAAGTCGAAGTTTTAAACCATTTTCCTTGATATTCATGACTAAAAGGAGGCTGTTGGCATTCAGCAAGTAAGTTATTTTCTTCTTCAGCAATGAAACAAGATGGAGGCGATCACATAGACTTTCCCTTAAAGTTATGAGCATGCATGGAAATGAGCGGAAATGCGTGAAAATGTGTTTCCGGTTGATTGATTTGAAATACAAGTTTTGTCTTACAAAACAGTGAATATGGTATATGATACATTCCTGTGTATCACAGTGTATTTCTGTAGCTTGAGCCATACCAGCTTTTGAACAGAACACTTTATTGAGCCCCTCCCAAACCAAGAAGCTTTTATTTCTCTCTACAGACTGTCAGAAGTTATCTTTATAAATACAAATATAAGTTCATTCCCACACAATCCTGCTTTTTGATGCATTTCAAGAGAAAAGCTTTGAAAATTATTTTGTAAAATGGAGAAATTGCTTGTTACAAGCAATTTCTTCATTATCCACAATATTTTCTACCCCAAAAGAGAAAAACGTTTAAATTCTAACAAACTAAAGATTGTCATCTGTAACTTCTTTCAATTTGGACCAGCCTCAAAGTCTCAAAATTTAGTGTCTGGTAATGAGTTGAATTAGAATACTCGTAGTGATACCTTCGGTGCACATTCCCTAAGCCATTCCTTGAGCTTGGATTGGGTCAGACCACATCCCATAAATGTCATGTAATTTCCTGGTTTTTGTGTCTTCTCTTTAGCAGTCTCTGATAAGGGAAGTAACTCCAACATACCACTCAGAGTTGTGTAATGTAATTCCATTGGTTCATCAGTGTTTGTCCCTACAATTAGACAGTGACACTACCTATTATCAGACAACTAAACTTTGGACTGGTCCAAATTGAATGAAGTCACAGACGACAATTCAAGATAATGCAATCTTAAATTTCTTTGTCTTTTAGGATAGAAAATATTGTGGGTAATGAAGGAATTGCTTTTTACAAGCAATGAACAAATTGCCTGTAACAAGCAATTTCTTCATTTTCCACAATGTTTTCTACACACAGATGAAAAAACCCAAACTTTTTGGCTGGTCTAAAATTTTGCTGTCTGGTTATGGGTTAATTGAATAAAGGAATAAACACATTTTGGCTAAAGGAGAGATTGCTTGTGTTGAATAATAACTCTTCTTGCCACTCTATTTTTCAAGGTTTATTCATCTTAAGCATATCAATACGCTAATCAAGTGGTCAATGATTAAGATTGATTGCAAGGCATAAACAATTAATTCAAAGTTACAAGGCTTTCAACAGATACCAAGAACAATTGACAGATGGTGATTGTTAATGAAAGAATCAATCAACCAATCAAATCATTCATTCAGACAAGAGCCGTCAGAGACAGATTATGCTCACCAAATAAAGCTCTGTCAAAAATAGTATAAAATAAACAAGGAAAGGAAAAGGTTTAGACAAATAGACAGACGAAGTGGCAACATACAACCTTGAGCTGTGACCTTGACATTGGAGCTTTCTGAATATTTCAAATGACCCATGAATTCAATTTAAACCCGGGAGAAGTTTGACCTATGACATTGGCCCCAATTTTTGTTAACCTTTTTTGCTGGTTTTGCAACTTACACCTTATTCAAGCTGTAGTTACGACATTTAGGTCGCCAACCAACTCAATCTCATTTTTGTTGCATGCTATTGGCCATAAACTTTGTATAACTAGAGGTGCTTGAGTGCCTGATTCGCTCCACTAGCCTGAATTTGCTTATCATTATCAGCCAGTGGAGCTTATAAAACTGTTAAATATAGAAGCTAAACTTCCTGTTGGAGTCAGTGGGCGATGATAATGGAGAAAGTGGGAGGGGCCAGCAATTGGTCAATTGCAATTGTCTCCATATCTTCCAATGCGGTAACCGGACAATATCCTCTCAGGACAAAATCCCCTTTCATGTTTTTTGACAAGGCAGACATTATCCTCTTCCTAAATTTAATAGGGTGGACATTAGTCCCTTTGTCATTCTGACAGGGCGGCCAAATTCCCCTTCCAAATATTAACAGGGCGGACATAATCCCCTCGATGGGCGGACATTATCCCCTTCGTGCAATTGTCACAGAAAACTGAATTCCATTGCACCAAAGAAATGAAATGTACATGAATCCCTTCCATTCATATTATTCTTAAAGATGAATCACAGTTCACTCTTTTTTAATAATGATATCGGATTCTCGAACCCGTGGTCAGTTGGTAGAGCACTTGACTTCAAACCTCCAGATCACAGGTTCAAGCTCTGGGCTTACCATTGTATCTCATATGAGATACTTAACAGATGCCCCAAGTGATGGTTATATCTATCAAGCACACATGAGTTTCATAATCCACTTTTTACAAATTTAATCTAGACAAGGAGAGAGTTAACACAGGATTTATATTATGGATAAATGAAAGAAAAACTTTGATTTTCAGGTGAAAATTTGGAATTCTAACTGATCTGTGAAATGGGTCAAGACATGAAAGGGGCTATTGTCCCCACTAGTAAAACGATGGAGGGGATATTGTCCGCCCAATTAATGTTACGAAGGACATTTTGTTCACCCTGTCAAAATAACGAAGGGGCTAATGTCTGCCTTGTCAAAAAACACAGAAGGGGATCTGGTCCGGAGGGGCTATTGACCTTGATTCTTCCAATACAAAGGGGATTTGAGGCAAAATTCAGTCAGAAGTATAGAGCATCAAAGACAATAAAGATAATAATCATACATACCTACAAACCTAATCTTTCCATGAACATTGTAAATGTTGTCTGTAAATGGGTAGGGCTTCAAACTAGATTTTAAACCTGTGATAATGAAAATTCTATGATAGAGGAGTGGAATGTTTCATTCATCTTCCCTATTTATAATTTTTGTAGAGTTATTAGACTGTATCATTGCATAAATACGAGGTAATTAATTCACTTACTCATGTCACAGTGGGAATAAGGTCACCATTTATTTCTTGATTGTTTTGTTTAAAAAATCTGATTGATTAATATGACTTTTGCTTGCATCTTCGCTAATTAATTGATTTACTTTTTTTTTTTTTTTCATTCTTGAATTTTGAACATTTTTATCAGATTTCAATAACCTTGTTAACAAACTAGAAATGTGTCACTTAAGTGCTAGACACATAACCTTCAGTTGTGACCTTGAACTTGGGCATTTCCAACAGAACATTACACTTGACACATTAAGGGGAATAGCTGTGCAAAATTATCTAGAAATCCTTCAATTAATGTAGGTGATATTGATGGTTCAGTGCAAACAATTGTAACTGCCTATAGACATATAGGCAGATACAACTGTTTTGCGCTGAACCATTGATATGCTCCAGACAAGAATTGGACACACAATAGAGAAAATTTTTTGTTGGAAATGATCAATAATGTACAACATTATTAATAATAAATTGATTTAGGACAGGAATATTCAAGTACAAAGTCAAGTTTCAAGAGGTTTTTCTCAACTACAGAATAGATATCACAAAATCTCACAGTGTTTGCTCAACAAAGCAAACGCCACGACAATAGCAATACCTTACTTTTTCTCTAAAAACAGCCAAGCAAGCTTACAAAACTGTTTACCAATTAGTTTGTTGACTAGTTTCTGCTTGTCAAGAGGTAAACAGAATCTCAACTGGACTGTGGTCATCAGGTGATCTGTCTGTTTATACAGCCCAGATGACCAGCCTGGACACAGGAGGTGACGGGCTCGAATCTTTGATTCCTCTCTAAATGTCTCCTCTGATAATATGGCATCTAAATCCATACTCCTAAAGAACAAAGGATCAAGCAATGCAATTAAAAAAATATCCATAGATAAAGGAAATCGTTACACATCAAATAATATATTTTCCATTTTCACCCATCACTTCCTACTGGTCCAATTTTAAAGAAGATACAACATTTCAAAGTGTGTTCGAAATTGGAAAATAAGTGCTTCTTCCAAATGATTGCTCCTTTTGCTACAATAATTTACAATGCCATTACTCAAGGCATCAAATGAGTTGTTTGGTTATGGGTTAAATGAATTTATCTTATTATGAATTTTTCAAGTAATCCAGTTCTTCATCAATTAACAATAAAATCTGAAATTCTTGATTTTAAAGAAATTTTTACACTGACAATAAGTTTGGGACTTTAATAAAATTTCAAATAAAACAGATTTAGACAATATGTGTTTGTGAAACACTATGCCCCGAAACAGGAATTCTTAGGAACGGGAAAAGGGTTAAAATTTTGACCTTGACCTTGATAAAATGACTTTCCCTAGTTGCACCTTTTTGAGACCTATCTACATACCAAATATTAGCATTGTCACTTAATCAGGGTTGAAGTTATAGGAAAATGTTTAGTTGGCAGGTTAAGTTTTGCAGACAGACAGACGGACAGACCGACACCGGTAAAACAATATGCCCCTGATCTTATCAATGCGGGGGCATAAAAATATTTTGACAAATGAGAGGACCATGATAGTCCTATATTGCTCACCTTAGCATGATATCTCAGGCTTTAAAAATTTCCTTTTGAATTCCTTCTTAATTCTTAATTTCTAAAAAAGTACAGCAATCCTCAAACATTTGAATGCAGTATGTCTAATGGTTTAAGAGAAAAAGACATATACAATAAAGGATTGCTATCTCATAACTTGAAGTTGAGGATCATAATGCAATAATATATTCAAAAGCTCAAGGCCGAATGGTTTGACAGATTTTTTTCCAAACATTTCCTTGTTTTATCCCCATATAACTTCAGCAACATAGGCCTAATTTCCAGCTATTCTTTGAAATATTTTGGTTGATTGATTGTTTGGGATTTATCATCATTTTCATAATATCCCTAGTGCACCTAGGTATGCTAATGAAGTATTGTAGTAGAGGGTCATCAGGTGATGTAATATACACCAAATATCAAAGCTCTAGGCCTTATGATTGGAGAGAAGTAGAGTTTAAAGATTTCCTCCAATTTCTTTTCATAAAATCCAAAATTCAACAAAATAGGATTCTACTTTAGGATAGAAGTATTGTTTGAAGTATTTTGTAGACATGGATCAATCACAGGTGAGCTAAAAGGAAAGCAATGCTGCTATCCACCAAGGTTTTCTTTCCCTTCTGACATTTGTCTCCCACCAAGGGTTGGATAATCACAAATATAAGTGGGATCAGCAGCTGGAGGCTCAGAAAGGATTTAATGGTAGTACTAATGTGAGAAATACCAGGAATCTATGATTAGCCACCTCGATATGACTGAAATAGTTAAAAAAAGCAATACACCCCATTCAAACAAACTTACCTTGACACTTGACCTTTATCAGCCAATAAAAATGCTACATCACTGTTTACAGAACGTAATAAATGCTGAATTTCTTCTAAATCTTCATTCTGAAATTTCATAAATAGATACAGACTGGGTTCATCATTACTATCAATGTATTTCGATGTACAGATAAAGTTAACTCATTCCCACACATTCAGACTATTTTACATCCCTTGTTGCAAGAAATGTCTTCCTTTTGCAAATGTTTTCTCCCCCGATGACAATGGTTTCAAAATTTCAGCAACTAAATATTGCCTTCTGCAGTACCATAGTCACAATATTTTGATTGTTTGAATGGGGTTTTACGCCGCTTTCAACAATCTTTCAGTTATATTGCGGAGGCTGGAGCACCTAACAATGGAATCCTGATATTTCTCACACCAGTACTACCATTACATCCTTTCCTAGCCTCTATCAGCTGCTATCCCACATAGTCACAATATACAGTAACACATATTTGCTTTTTAAGACATTAGATATAGAGATTTTACCCATTACCAGATGGCCTAAATTTTAGACTTGTCCAAATTGAAAGGAGTTGCAGACGACAATTAAAAGTTTATGAAATATCAGATTTTTTAACTTTTTTAGTAGAAACAGCGTGAAATGAAGAAATAGCTTGTTGCTTGACTCCCTTAAGAAAAAAATTGGGAAAAAATTGTGGAAAACAAAGAAAATGCTTGTAACAAGCAATTTCTTCATTTTACACAAAGTCTTCTGACTAAATGTTAGAAAAAATCTCAAGTTTCATAAACTTTATAATATTATCTGCAACACCTTTGAACTTGAACCAGTCTAAAATTTTCCTTCCTGGTAATGGATTAAGCCTCCTTTCTCTATAGTCCCCCTCTCACCTGTAACACAACCTAAAACAGTAAAAACCCAAATAATATGTGCAAGGTCAGGTCATTAAATACATTCTGTGAAAATTTCGTTATAATTCATCAAGAAATGTAGGAAGAAACATATTAACAAGAAATTTTACATTAGTCCCCCTTTTTTCTGTAAGGCAACAACATCCTGACAATGTGCACAAGGTCAGGTAGCTAGAAACATTCTGTGAAAATTTATACAAATTTGTCCATAAATGTGGGAGGAGATATATCAACAAGATGTGGATGTATGTCTGAACAGATGGACTGATTGATGGACAGACAGAGAAGATGACACTAATTTTCATTAAAAATTCTGGTCCACCTTCTACGGCATACAAAAATATTGTTAACCCATTACCACACTACAAAATCTTACACTGGCCCAAATTCAAAGGACCTAAATAAGGAAAGTGTTTATTTCACGCAAATAATTCATTATCAATAACAATTTTTAAAATTCCACAAACTTAAAATTGTTGTCTACAACTTCTTTGAATTTGGACCAGTCTAAAATGTTCTTACATGGGAAAGGTTTAAGGAAAAGAATTTTTTTGATTGTTTCTCTTACTCTGATAATCACCACCCACCTCTCTCCTATGTTTTTTGCAAATCAAATTTCAATAAACAAGTTTTGAAAAGGATCACCCAAGGAACCTTCCTCCTTAGTTTGGACCATATTGGCCAGGAGGAGATTTTTTTTTGCAGAATTTAATGATTTCTAGGTCTGATTAGCCCAGTCCTGCCACGTCCCATTTTTTTTAAATCAAAATTTCAGAACACAGATTGAAAAGGGTCACCCCAGGAACATTCCTACTAAATTCTGTTCAAACTGGCAGGGTGGTTTAGGAGTAGAAGAGTTTTAAATAATTATTTCATTTTTTTAGTCTAATAATCCCCACTCTGCCACTCCCCATTTTTTCACAACTCAAAATTTTTATGACCAACTTTTGAAAAGGGTCACCCAAGGAATATCCCTGCTAAGTTTGGTTGAAATTTGAAAAATAGTTTAGGGGGAGAAGATGATTAAAGAAAATGTTGATGATGGACGATGCATAGATGGACATAGGGTGATCTTAAAAGCTTTCCCTTGAGCATGTTTTGCTCAGGCAAACTAAAAAGAGCACACATTCAAAGGCAGGTTTTAAACAGCTTCTGTAAAACAAACTCAATATATGTACCTGTAATGAAGTAGATGAAGTCATCACAATCTGGTTTACCCAACCTTGAGCACAATCATTCAGTAGCTGGGGAAATGTGCATCTGAAATACATGGTAGAACGAAAGATCTGCAAACTGGGGAATCATATTGCATTAAACAAAACAATAACTAGAATTGTTGCAATGCAGACTAATACCCCACACCAGCACTTTGTCTCTCAAGTAGAACAGTTGACCTTTGACTTTTATTACCTCAAAAAAACAACTAGATAGTTGTCCCAGGACAACTGCTGTCGAGCCTGCAAAGTTTCGACCATTAACTTGACCTTGACCATTAATTTTAGTGTTTGACCTTGAGCTTTGACCTTGAACTTGAAGCTATCCAAAAAAATCGTTCAAATGGCACATTTACTCATGATAGAGAATAATTGTGCCAATCTATTTTGAAATCCACCCATAATTGAAGGAGAAATGCTCTTGACAATCACAATTTTAATATTTGACCTTGAGCTGTGACCTTGACATTAGAACTATCCCAAAAACTCTTTCAAATGGCACATCTACTCATGATGGAGAGTAATTGTGCTTGGTTATTTTGAAATCCATCCATAAATGTAGGAGTAATTGTCCGGACAAACACAATTTTAGTGTTTGACCTTGAACTGTGACCTTGACATTAGAACTATCCCAAAAATTCTTTCAAATGGCATATCTACTCATGATAGAGAATGATTGTGCCAAGTTATTTTGAAATCCATCCATAAATGTAGGAGAAAATATCTGGACAAATTCGGGCGGACGGACTAACGGACTAGCGCACATACACCCACTTGTCATAGTGACAACTATGTCTCGCTCACCACCAGCGGGCTCGACAAAAATGGTTTTCAATCAAAGTTCAATTATGACCTTGACCTATGTGTCCTACTTCGTAGGTGTGTGTGGGGGTATAACTAGTTCCTTATTTTATCAAAAGAGTGGCCACAGCAAGACAATCTTTCATCTCATGTCTATTACTTTAAGCAAATTACTTAACAATAAAATTTTTGACTTGTCAAAATTCAGAGAAGTTGCAGACAACAAGTCAAAGTACACTTTATTACATTGAAAAATAAGTGTCATATAGGCCAGAAACCATTGTGAGAAAGGGTGAAATTACATGTTACAAACATTATATCCTTTTCCCACAATGTTTTCCATGGCAATATTTTTCATAGTCATCAAAAAGAGAGACTATGTTTAACTCTTTCCCACATAATGAAGCTTCAAGAAAAACAATCAGGAAATCATGGTGTAAAATGAAGCAATTGCTTGTAACAAGCAATTTCTTCATTTTAGACAATCTTTTCTACCCAGAAGGGTGAAACAATATAAAAATTCATAATATTTATTTTGTTTTCTGAAGCTCCTTTCAATTTGGACCAGTCTAAAATTTTGCCTTCTGGTGATGGGTTAAATGAGTCAGCCTGGCAATCCTTCACATAATCCATCTTATCATGTGATAATGTGACTGAATACCCCTGTTTTGATTGAAAGGTAAAGGAACTAGAGGCCCTTGAGTGCCTGTATCGCTCCAAAGGCCTGAATGTACTGATTAAGGAAATGATATTTTCAGGAATTCATTATGAACAGAATCCTCTATGCCATATACCTGGCAAATAAGTCTTGTCACTAAAATCATTGAAGTAGTTCTGGAGAAGCATTTCAAGTTTTCACTGTTTTACAACAGTCAATTTGGGTTATGTAAAGTTCATTTACTAACTTAGGTGAAAAGGTATTTATGAAAGTTTCACTGTTAACCAAATATGGACATAAGCCATGACAATACAAGAGGCCTTTAAGGCCTTATCGGTCACATGAGTCCAGAGAGTACTTCAACAGATAAGAGTCCACCAGATGGCAAATTCAATTTACCAACATATTTCCCTCTATATCATACCAAATACAGTCCATTCACTCTTAGTACCACTCTTTGTACTTTACGAGAATGATCCTATTATTCATGCTAAATTTGTCTGAAATTCATCCAGTTGTTTTGGAAAAGTTGTCAATTTAAAAATCCTTTTTTATTCCTATATAAGCCCCCCTAAGGGGGGACCCAATAGTAACTTTTTTTAACAGTTTTGTAAAAGGTCAATATACTGATGTTTCATATAAAATATCAAAGCTCTAAGGCATTGTGGTTCAGGCGGAGATAATTTCTAAAGAATTAGAACTTACACTTTTGTCAACAGAGTTTTAATGGATTTCATTTCTTTCCACAATTTGTAAAGGGTGCCACCCAGGAAACATTCCTGCAAAATTTGGCTGAAATTTACCCAAAGATTTAGGAGGAGATATTTAAAGAAATTGTTGACACACAACAAATGATGCACAATGGTGAACGCCTGACAGATGCTGAACAAATGTGATCACAAAAGGTCACTATGAGCACTTTGTGCTTAGGTGAGCTAACCAAGATTTGTGTTTCTACATGTTTTTCTCTTCTTCTTTTCCATTCTGATTACCTTTATTCGCATTACTATATCATCTACAAAATGAAAATGACATCATCCTAAACTTCATTATATGGAACTTTATCCACACTCTCAGATGCAGAATTATTTCTGACGTGTCTGATCTTATCTGTGTAGAATGTACCGGGTATATAAATATCTATAGGTATATAACAAACTCCAATATTCAGCTCAACATTGGAAATGATTTAACTTTAGACAAAAATTCCAAAATAAACTTACTTGTTTTCCATGAAAGTATTAAGAGGGTCGACACAAACAGTAACAGAACCTATTGCACAATGTTCTCTAACATCTGGGTCTGGATGATATTCTATAGCCTGAACTACTGACACTATATCTGTATACCTAGGAAGAAATTATAATTTCTTTAACCTAATAACCTATAACCAGATGACAAAATTTTAGACTGCTCAAAATTGAAAAAAGTTGTAGATGACAATTTTTAGCCAATAAAATTTTAAAATTCTTTGTCTTATATTGTAGAAAATATTGTGGATAATGAAGAATTTCTGCATTTTCCACCATGTTTTCCAAAGCTTTTTTGAGGTGTCAAAAGGTGTCCATGTGAGGGAATGGGATAACAAATGACAAAATCTAAGAGTGGTACTAATTCAATGATGTTGCAAATGACAAAGTTGATCCAATTTTGGTGTTTTCTTTTACATTTGGGGTACAAAATATTGTGGATATTGAAGAAATCGTTCGTAACAAGAAATTTCTTCTTTTCCAGAATATTTTTCAAAAGCTTCATTTTTGGGGGGAGGATCAAAAAGTGTCATTGTGCGAGAATGGGAGGTGCATTATATAGAAATACGTTGATGTCTCAATAATGTCTTAACCCATTCCAACTCAATCCCTCCTTTTTACGCCCCTATAGAAAAAAGCATTGGAAAACATTGTGGAAAATGAAGAAATTGCTTGCATCAAGCAATTTCTTCATTATCCACAATGTTTTCTATCTAAAAAGATGAAAAAATTCAAAATTCCATCAACATGAAATTGTCGTCTGCAGCTTCTTTCAATTTGGATCAGTCTAAAATTTTGCTGTGTTGGAATGGGCTAAACAGAGTTGGTCAATATTCCTTAACTAGCTGTTTTGGGTAGGTTTCACCCTAATGTCATTTATTCCACACTCTGAACATAACTAGAAATCGCACAAAGCAGACTAATACCCCCCCCCCCCCAAAAAAAAGCACTTGTCCATATAAAAGTGCTATCTGCAAAAACAAAAATTGGACTTTTTAATTAAAGGACCATAAATTAGTCAAAAATGAATAAATCATAACCAAAATATGGATATGCACGTGTCTGACTTATACGAAGTCTGTCTGTGAAATTTGCATCAAATCCGTCCCATGGCTGCTTAGAAATTGAGCAGACACCAAAGAGCAATAACTCAATCAAAAATCAATGGACCGTAACCAAAATCTATGCACATCTCTGCTTGAAACTGATTATATCAGTGAAGTTTGAACAAAATCTGTCAAATATTTGCTAAGAAATTGAGCGGACACGAAAAAGCTAGATAGATGGATGGACCAACCGACAAACTGACTCCTATATACCCTCCAAACATTGTTTTGGGGGATAAAATTGTGTAACTATTTCAGAAAGGTGATTTAACAGGGCAAACCTACTATACCATTCTGTTTTATTTATTTGGGTATGAACATGGGATTGCTATGCAAAGAGTAAAATAACAGCCACTCACCCTGGAATCACATACAACACTCTTGTATTCTTAATGAGCTGTCCCTGTTTTCTTCGCCTATGAACATTCAAAGTAGCTTTCAGTTTGGCTTGTATGTCTTGAGCAGTAAATGTTTGGCTACTCTCTATAACTGGTTTTAACACAACATACCTAGAATTAAAGATAATTTGATTATATTACTTATTACATTTCCATCAAAATTTCTTTACTAGATCCACTGGCTGAAAGCCATGGGACTATTGTCATGGCGTGTAGTCCATTGCTAGTTTACTTTATAAATCTTCTCCCAGATAGTACTGTACAGAATTCAACCAAATTTCACAGAAACAAACCTTGGGTGACCCTTTTTAAGATTTATTTTAATTCTTGAAAACATTTTCATCAGATGAAAACATGGCTTTGATGGGCGGGGCTAATTTCCTATGGTGAAAACTTTGAAAATCTTTTTCTCAGAAAACAGTAGATTGATATAAATCAGATTTCACAGGATGAATGATCCATGAGTGACTTTTTATCAGATTATTTCAAAGAAATGGATTGGATGAAAAGCATGACTGAAATAGGCAGGGCTAATTTCCAAATATGGTATATGGAGAGAATTTTAAAAATCTTTTCTTTTTTGAAACCAGTAGATTGATTTCAACCAAATTTCACAAGAATTATCCCATGGAGACCCTTATCAGATTTCTTAAATGAATTTGATTGGAAGAAAAATATAGCTTTTTGTGGGGGTGCTAATTTCCTTATATGGAATATATCCTGAAAACTTTGGAACTTTTCTATGAATCCTGTTGATTGGAATTAACCAAATTTCGAGGGAATGATCCTCATGTGACTCTTTGTTGGATTCCTTCATATAATTTTGATCAGCTGAAAAACATGGCTTTGATCGTGATGGCTTATGTAAATATATGGTAAACAGTAAAAATTTTGAAAATTTCGTAGTTACCTCTTCATCTAACTTAGTAAATGAACTTTACCTAACTTGACTTGAGTTTTGTAAAGCAGTGTAAAGCTCTAGAACTATTTGAAAGATTTCAGTGACTAGATTTATCTGCCCAATATGGCAAAGATGATTCAGGCCTGTGGAGTGATACAGGCGCTCAAGCCTGTAGTAAATATATGTAAGACAATTTATTTGAATGGTTTTATGTTATATTACCACAAATTTACTTAAAAGCACATTTCTGGGTTACACCTGAATCACGCTATATTTGCCTTTTTATTTACCATATTATGTTTGCCTTTTCATTCACCATATCATAGTTGCCTTTTTATTCACCTTTTTATTCACCATATATTTTTTGCCTTTTTATTTACTATATCATGTTTGCCTTTCTATTCACTATATTAGGTTTGTAAAATTATAAACCAAAGCTAGGCCAACTTTGCCTGGCTTTGGTTATTCGTGCTATGTATTCTTATAAAAATCTACACAATGTTCATACATTATTTGATATGTTTATATTCATGAGCAATTTCTTATATTTCTAATTACATTCTTATCAAGGCATTCTCTTTTAATGAGACATTTATTATCCAAACTTACCTATTTTGATCTTTAGATAGACCAGACAAAACATCGCACAGTTTCTCCTGGTAGGACCCTGGAATACCACTTATTAGGGTTACAACCACCTGCAAACAAGACAAGATACGTAAACATGACTTAGAAGCAAGAGCAAAGAATCAAATATTTGGCTGTTTGGTGCTTTATTGTGGATATGAATCCAAGTTAACAAGAGCTTCGCAGAGCAGGGGATATACACCCAAAGGGGCTTGTCAGGGGAATATAACATTTTCAAGAAGTTTTTATGCTAAAACTGACTTTGACAGACAAGATTAAACTCGATAAGAACAAAATGGCATAACCCAAAGAATTCCATCGTGACTGGTCTTACAAGTGAAAAATTTGATCCCAGCATAAAAGAAAATATTCACTTTTTCAACACTGAAATTTGTCACTGTGAAACACAGTTTGTACAAACAGCAATATGGGTCACATTGCACACAAAAAACTTGTTAATATTAATAATCCCTACACAAAGGGGAGATAATTCATCAATCAATAAAAAATCAAAATGATAAAGATCTTATGCACAAGTACATATCATGGAGAATCATTGTAGTAAATTTCAATCATTTTAATCGTCACTATGCACAAGTTATAACCATTTGAATAGTTACTTACACTAGAAATTGGGCAATTCCTCAATTCAAGGCAGATAATTTGTAAAGAACTGGAGTTATCTTAATTTAAAGGTTCAATACACCACTAGAGACTTAGCAGATTCATTATGCAAAGTTTCAACTTCTTTTAACTGTAGAAGGAGTTGAGGACACATGAAATATGGTAATTTATTTCGATTCAAAGGGAGACAATTCAAGAAGGACTGGAGTGATTTGAATTTTTAAAGATCTTTTGCACAATTAGACATCATAGAGATACATAGTAGCAAGTTTCAATTCATTCCCAGTGATACTATAGGAGGATTTGCACACACATAAAATATATATTGATTTTTTTTTTTTTTTTTTTCATTTCAAGGGCAGATAATTCAAGATAATTGAAGAACAACTAGAATGGTTTGAATTTCAATGGTCTTATGCACAACAAAACATAGAGAATCATTGTTGCACATTTCAGTTCATTCCTGTTGATACTGTAGGAGTTATACACACACAAAAAAATTGCTAACAGACAGACGGACAGACAGCCAGGGCCATAACATAATATTGCCCTTTGGGTGTATGATAAAAACAGACAAGCTGAGAAATAGGATCAAAAGAATCTGAATCCCTTAGCCAGCTAAATGCAAAAATGAGCCTGTGCGTGAAATTTCCAACCATTTCGCAGTGCGTGACTCGAACATATTGAGCACCCTTGACAGCCATTCGGGGCAATTAGAACATTCGCTGATTGTTTAAAGAAGCTTTGGGTCAGGATCTATCTACAGAGCCCAGAGTGAAGACTGATCAGACCCTGCCGATGCACAGGCTGATCTGAGTCTTTACTTGGCGCACATGTGTGATGATTGGAAATGTAATGTACTCACTCAAATATAATTTTTGACAGGTGTAAGGGTCAATGTCGAACAAAATGCCCCCAAACATTATGATGCAGAATTCAGGGAGGAAATCATTAAATATCTATTTGTACTTTAGCTAGAAGATTTTATATATGTTACCATAAAAGCAGTAAAATATAAACAGAGTTACAAAATATTATTACCTCTATTTCTTGAGTATCCTCTGATTCCCTGGGTAAATGTAGAATACTACTGAGATCTTTCTGTGGAACTGGGTACCAACCAGCACTACTCACATTGTAATGCTTCAAAAAACTGAAATCAAATGTTTGGATATAGAGGATGTTAAATGAGTGGTCATGTAATATGGAGTTTAGTAAATGATTCATCTCTAAACAGATAACAAGAGGGCCAAAATGGCCCTAAATTACTCACCTGAGAATGATTTCTCAAAGTCTTATACAGTAAATCCTGCAATGCCCATATTTTTTTTTTGTGAATCATAATTTAATGGTGAAATTTTGATAAGGGTCACCCAAGGAGTAATCCTGCCATGTTTAGTTCAAATTGTCCAAGTGATTTAGAAGGAGATGATTTTTAAAAAAATATTACTTGATTTTCCTAAGTGTGATAAGCCCTACCCTGCCACTCCTACATTTTTTTGCAAATCAAAATTTTATCAACAAAGTTTTTGAAAAGGTCACCAAAGGGACATTCCTGTCAAGTTTAGTTTGAATTGGCCCTATGGTTTAGGAGGTGAAGATATTCAAAGAATTCCATTTTCCCTAAGTCTGATAAGTCCACCTGCCTATCCAGATTTTTTATAAAGCAAAATTTCATCAACAATTTGGAAAAGAATCAACTCAGACACATTCTTGCCAAATTTTGTCCAAATTGGCCCAAGGATTAATGAATATAAGATTTTCAAAAAAATATTTCAAGATCTCTCTAAGTCTAATAAGCCCTCCTTTTTTCAATTAAAATTTCACAAGGAGGTTTTAAAGAGGCTCACCAAAGAAACCTTCCCACAAAATTTGGTTGAAATTGGCCTTTTGGTTTAGGAGAAGATTTTTGAAAGAGTCAGTGATGACTTCCAATGCACAACAGACACAGGGTGATCTCAAATGTTCACCTTGAGCACATTGTGCTCAGGTGAGCTATCAAGAGAGCCAAAATGGCCCTAAATTGCTCCCCTGAGAATGGTTTGAACTAAGCACTATCTGCCACACTGATGAGACAGGCCCTGCCACATCAACATTTTTTATGCAAAGCAAAATTTCAAGAATAAGATTTGAAAAGGGTCACCTAAGGAACATTCCTGCCAAATTTGGTCCAACTGGCCTAATGGTTAAAGAGGTGAACATTTTTAAAGAATTATTTCATTAATCTATCTATGTCTGATTAAGATAAGCCCTGCCACACCTCTGTTTTTTCAACAATCTAAATTTCTCTAACAAGTTTTGAGAAGGGTCACCAAAGGAACATTCCTGCCACATTTAGTCCAAACTGACCAAATTGTTTAGCATGAGAACATTTTTAAAGAATTTTTCCACGATTTCTCTAAGTCCGATAAGCCTGGCCTGCCACACCCATACTTTTTTTGCAAAAAACAAGTTTTGAAAAGGGGAACATAGGCAAAATTCTTGCCAGATTTGGTCCAAACCATCCGGATGGTTAAGGAGGAGAAGATTTTTAAAGAATTATTCCATGATTTCTCAAAGTCTGATAAGCTCACCTTGCCATGCCCCTTTTTTGGGGAATCAAAATTTCATGAACAAGTTTTGAAAAGGGTCACCAAGGGAACATTCCTGCCAAGTTTGATTGAAATTGGCCCAATTTTTAACAAGAGCACCGCCTACGGGTGCCTACGTTCGGCTGTTGGGTGCTGAATAGTGGATAAGAAATCGAAGTTGAAAAAGGGGCATAATTCAAACAAAATGCATCTAGAGTTATCCCTCTTGATAGTAAAGGCTCTTCTTTTGATAGTTAACATGTTTGCCAAGTTTCAAGTGAATGCTTTCAGTAGAACCAGAGATATCACAAAATGTCAAAGTTTTCACACAATGACAACAACAACCATGACGATAACGACTCAGAGGCTATTGCGATACTTCGGGTTTTCTCTGTAAACAGCCAAGCTAAAAAGGGGAAGATATTTAAAGAACTATTGACGACTTCTGACACATGATGCACAGCCGAAGATTGATTGATTAAATGGTGTAATCACCACTTTTAACCCTAGTCATGCTGAATAAAATCCTTTTCAGAACTATATAAAAATCAAAGGGCTGAAAGCACTAGTAGTACTAGTTGTTCAGTTTTCAATACTTCTTTTAAAAATTTATTTCATAAACAAACCTGGTTTCATAAGGACAAACAGGAGGTGTAGACTAAGATCAGACTCCACTTATGTGCAGTCTGATCTTTGTCTATACCTCCTGTTAAAACCGGGAATATTCCGGGTTCAGCATGACAAGGGTTAATATTATTTCAGTCATATTGCATTGACTGAAGCACCTAACCATGGATTTCTGGTATTTCTCAAACCAGTACTAACACTACATCCTTTCCAAGCTGCTCATCCCACCTAGGTTTATGATTATCCACCAATTAGTGACTGAATAATGTCAGAAAGGATATTCGCCAAAACTGGGGATAGAACCAAGGACCCCTTGACTAGGAGTCCAACGTGCTTTCACTGAGTGTGAGGGATGATGCACAACGGACAATTGTGCTCGGGTGAGCTTTAACCCATTCCCACACAGTGACGCTTTTGCACGCTTATAAAGAAAAACAATTCGAAAACATTGTGTAAAATGAAGAAATAGCTTGCACAATGTTTTCTATCCAGAAAGTTGAAAAAATCTAAAATTTCATAAACTTTAAATTGTCGTCTGCAACTCCTTTCAATTTGGACCAGTCTGAAATTTTGCCGTCTGGTAATGGGTAAATCGAGGCTCTGATGATTTTTTTCCTGTTTTGGACGACAAGTTTAATAAATTTAGGATTTTATCAACACAAATTCAATATTCTATTTATAATGTGCCCTTAATTTTTGCAAAAAATCACTAAAAATTAATTAAATTCATTCAAATATGATACATATAAGGTTGTTGTAAAATGACATCATTAAATGCATTATACGTCATTTTGGAAGTAACGAAAAGAAATAACCATAAGGTTGGATTTTTAATTGCGTAGTTATTACACTAGTGTAATATTATCTACAAAATTTCAAAAATATTCAACATGTTTATCTCACTTCCAAGCCAAAGGTTGTTTTATAAATATCTGTACATCACAAGGCTATTCTATACGAAACTATATTTGAAATAATTTTGCATCTTAAGTGGGAGTTTTTTGGGTTGCTCTTATTTTTAGGGGCATCTAAAAGCAGCATTGTGTGGGAATGGATTAAAGAGTAACTATTAGTTTCAAATACCAAAAGAAGAATAAGACCTCTGTTGTCTAAATATAGTTCATTGCAACAATACAAATCATGTTGCAGCATTTCCTAGGCTTCAGAAATGATTAATAGGTTGTTTTAGCAAGATATTGTCTAGGTTAATAACTCAAAATAGTCCCCAATGGACTATAAATTTCTCAGATTAAAATCCTTTCATAAAGATTATTATTTGTTACTAACAGCTCAAAAGAGGACAATCTAAGCAGAGTAAAAAGTGTTAATTTGCCTGAAAGAATTTCTTTTTCAAACAAGAGGCTCATGAGGGCCTGAGACACTCTACTGGCCATCAACATTTCTGTTAAAGAAATCTGAAATTTAAGGAAGCTAATTGCTTAAAAAGAATGCATTAAAATGAAAATAACAAATTGTGACCATGCAAAAATGTTAGATTTAAAGAACATATTTGTAGAGTTAGGCTCCTTTAATAGTACATTCTGCTTTTTTGCGACAAAATGTTGAAAATTCGATGACATGATTAACCCTTTACTGTTTGGTTGTGTTTTTTTTTTTTCAAATTTTTGTACTTGTCCAAATTCAAAATGGTAGCTAATGAATATGGTAAGTACAATTACCTATTATAAGCAATTTCTTCTTTTACAACTATGTTTTCTTGTGTATAATATCACAGGAATGTAAATATCAGGGATTGTACAGGAAAGGGCTAATAGAATTCAATTGTACTTAAAATCTGATCATTGCCTAATTAGAAATCTGATTGCCATTTTATTTAATATTTCAAGTGGACATTGGTTAAACCGTTAGCACCCAATCCTGCATTTTGACATATTTAACCCTTTCCCACATAAGAGCTGATTTCTATCAATTCTATTTAAACCATGTCTTCTAGTTTCTATTATCAGTGAGTGGGAGGACAATCAAAATAATTGCATCTCTAGAAAAACAACTTGGAAAACATTGTGTAAAATGTGTTCTTCATTTACAACAATAATTTTCCAGGAAAGATGGGAAAATCTAATAAAGTAATTTTCTAAAGATTCAGTTTGTATGATAGAGAATTCACTTTTGTTTTGTATGTCTGCATTTGTGACCTCTCACTCCAGTAGAGACAAGTTGGAGATTACTAAAAGTATTGACCATAATTATGACTGTGCCAATTCTGCAGGCTGATAAGGGGCGAATGATATCATTTCTCTGTGTGTGGTTGATTTTTGTTGACTGTTCACATACTTGCATGGAAAATAGAACTGATCCAGCAGAGGTCAATCAATTTTGGAAATCCAAAACTTAAATATGGTAGAATAGGGTAACCTTACAACATGCACAGAATATGTCATGTGCAATAAGTTTCAACCATGGTTAAGCCCTTGACTATTTGATTGTTACTCTCCACATCTATGTGGTTGTCATTTCAACCCTTTGGCCTGATTAGAAGACAAAAATGTGTGAATCAAAAGTTGGCACTAAGGCAAGATGTAGAGAATTATGTTTTCAAAATTTTAAGCAGGTATATTTTAACAAAATTCAGGAATGAGTCAAGAATTATAGAAATCACTCCTATGCATTACAGTAATACAATACACCAGTCATGACCTTTGACTGACCAAGGTCAACTGAAGCAGATGTGCTAAACCATACAATGTAAATGCAAACTTTGACATATGTGACCCAAAAACTATAGGGCATCTCCTTGGGTCATGGATAAGATGTAAATATAGTTTCATTGTCCTGTGGTCACATGGCTTATGAGTTAGTGCCCAGAAACATTTTTCAATCAAAGTTCAATTGTGATTGATTGTTTGGTTGAATGGGGTTTAACGCCACTTTTAACAGTATTTCAGTCATATCGCATTAACTGGAGCACCTTACATGGATTCCTGGTATTTCTCACACAAGTACTACCACTACATCCTTCAATTGTGACCTTGAGCTTTGACCTCCATGACCCAAAAACCATAGGGCACTTTCATGAGTCATTAGCAACAATTGTATGAATTCTCTAGATTGTTGGTCTATTGGTCCCTGAGTTAGAGCACAGAAATGATTTTCAATCAAAAGTCATTTGTGATCTTGGCTTTTGACTTCCATGACCGTGAAACAATAGGGCACTTTGGGTCATTAGCAACAATTGTATGAAGTTTTGAGGTTGTAAGTCTATTAGTTCTTGAGTTAAAGCCTGGAAACAGTTTTCAATCAAAGGTCAATTGTGACCTTAACCTTCGGCCTAGGGCCCTTTCTTGGGTCATTTGCAACAATTGTATAAAGTTTCAAGGTTGTAGGTCTAATGGTTCTAGAGTTAGAGCAAGGAAACAAAAATGTCTATCGACAGACGGACGGGTGGACAGACAGACAGACGTGGTGAAACATTATAACCCCTCTACTTTGTAGGCAGTATTGAGTAGAATGGATTAAAGCATATAAAGATGTTCTCTAATTACCTATAAAGATGTGGTAAAGATATGGCAGCCTTCTGTAGAGCTGTTTTAGGCAATGTGGACTGGGTTGAAGTAAAATATCTATGCTGCAGTAGTGTGTGCCTACAACAGATTTAGGAAAGAGATCAAACTTATACATTTATTCATCTTTACGAAGTAATATCTTGTTTTTACATATAATAAAAGGCAAAAAAAAAATATCACTTGAAAAGGATAAAGGATATCTCCTTTTTGAATGTTCAGTTTCTTTTCTGAAACTATACAACTGTTGCCATTGTTTATGTTATCTGTGAAAAAAAAAAATCTTATAGATTAAAAGCATACTAAGACATGACAACTATTAACCCATTACCAGGTGCAAATTTTAAATTCAAAGAAGTTACAAACATCAATTTCCAATTGATGAAAATATCCTTGTTATCTTGGGTAGGAAAAATCAGGAATAATAACGAAAAGGCTTGTAAGAAGCAATTTCTTTATTTCATTTTCCTCAGTATTTTTAAAGGTTTTTTACTTGAAGGACTTAAAAAAAGCAGTACTAAATTGGAATGTGTTAAGAGGGCTGACTACTTAAAGCAAAATGTGCATAGATTAAAGAAGGAAAAACAGACCATGTGCTGGCTGTAAGCTCAATTTGAATATTTGACCTTGAACTGTGACCTTGAGCTTGGAGCTATCAACATCGGGATTACTTCTTGAGTTACTGCAAGCTTGAGTTAGTGCAGCAATAAACAATGAGAAAATATTAGAAGACAGACCGGCAGCCAAGGTAGATCTCGAGCCGTCACATGAGCTTGAGTTTGCGCCAACTAGAGGGAACGCAAGACCGCTGTACATCAAAGCATTTACATGTAAACAATCAATTGACAGTTCAGATCTATGTACAACTTAGAAGAAGAGCTAAATCAAAGATGTAACATTATTAATGTAATTTCAACAAGGTAGTATATACTGTTCAAGATCTTTGTGAAAACTTTCTTTTAGGAATTTCACTAAAGAATGACTTTGTTGTTTGTATTCATATGTTCAATATGTGTAATAGTATTTTTTTTAGTTAGTTTTTCTAATATCAAATACTAACCCATTCCTGCACAATAATGCTTTTTGACGCCCCTAACCAGAAAATTGAAAAAATCTAAATTTCATAAACTTTAATTTGTCATCTGCAACTCTTTCAATTTGGACTGGTCTAAAAAATGTGTTGTGTGGTAATGGGATAATCAACATACTAATAGAAAGTGGAATTCCTCTTCTGTTTAATTTATATCACATGCCAGACATAATGGCTGATTTTTGTCCATTCTATTCAAACAATGTCTTCTAGTTTCTATTATAAGTGAGTGGAGGACAATCTAAATTAAGATATATATAATCACATCTTTTTTGATAGTAGGTCTAGGTATTGAGACAAATTGAAAGATTCTTTCATTTCTTTATGAGTACATAACACTGAACTACTCTGGATATTGTTATATAGACTTTGAATTAATTTAGAGGGTTACTTACATAAGATGGCACCCATCAGGAAGGTAATCTATCCTGTGTACTTTTGGTGACGCAGAATCATTCTCTTCTCGCCAAATGTGTAATACCTATAAGAAGTATGGGAACACCTATAAAAAGTTTGTTACAAATAAGTGCAGTGTTTTTTGGAAGTTAAATCCATGACCAGATGTCAAAAATTTAGACTGGTCCAAATTTACAGAAGTGTTGCAGATTTTTTTAATTAATGGAACTTTAAAAATCTTGAACTTTATGGGTACAAAACATTATGGATATGAAGAACTCGCCTGTAACAAGCAAAATTTCTTGTAACCAGCAATTTCTTCATTTTCCACAAAGTTTTCCAAAGCTTTTTTCTAGGAGGAGCAAAAAAAGAGGGAATTTGTGAGAATGGGTTTAAGGAATTCCAAAAGAAAAAAAGCCTCAATCTGCCATGCCTAGATTTACAGGCTAATTCATATTTTACAATTTTCCAAGAAAGGTTGCAAAGGAATAATCCAGTTAAGTTTTATGAAATTTTCCAAGCTGTATTGGAGATGCTGTAAGAATTCAATTTGTAATGATCAGCCATTACCTTACCATATCTCCCATGCAGAGATGTAACTTTATATGCCTGTTGCCATTATATGACCAGCAAAGCCAATATTTTTGACAAATCAAAATTTCAAGAACAGAGTTTTGAGAAGGGTCATTAACCCATTCCCACACAATTAAATTTTAGACCAATCCAATTTCAAAGTAGTTGCAGACGAAAATTTAAAGTTGATTAAATCTTTAAAATTTTGTTTATCGGGATAAAAAAAACCAGTGTAGCTAATGAAGAAATTGCTTGTTACAAGCAATTTCTTTATTTTCCACAATGTTTTCTAAAGCTTTCATGTTGAGGGTGTTTAAAAGCATCAATGTGTGGGAATGGGTTAAATCCAATTATATACTTCTACCAAGATATCATTGTTATTAATAGCTTACCTCAGTGTACAAATGCTTGTAGGCTTTAGACTTTGGGGCAAACATGAGAATCAACTGACAGCTCTCGTCTACCAAATGAAAAGGCATAAAGGGCACAAAATTTGGTTGATACTCTATGACAAGTACAGCAACTGTGTTGGTTGAATCCTTGAAATGTAAAACAAGACGACCATGATGATTCTATATCACTCCCCTGAGTATAATGGCTCAATGCTTTACCAAATATACAAAACATCAAAGCCCTATGCCTAATTATTTTGAAGAAGAACATTTTTAAAGATTTTCTCATTTAATCCTAGGAATATTGAAGATTCCACCATATAGCACTAATCTCCAGACTACAGCAATTCTTTGAAGTATTTTGTTTGAGGGTCAATAGGCATTGATACATACCAAATATCAAAGCTCTGGGCATAATGATTTAGGAGGTGAAGATTTTCAAAGATTACCTTCTTTATTCCTTTCTTAAATAAGGGATTGCATAGAAAAGGGCTTATTTTCAGAATACAATAATTCTATAAAGGATTTTGGTAAGTGTCAATAGGTATTATTATATACCAAATATTAAAGCTCAAGGCCTTATGGTTTGGAAGAAGATTTTCAAAGATTTTCTTCTTTATTCAAGTTAAAATTAGGGATTACACAGAAAGGGGCTAATTTTAAGATTTCAGTAGTTCTTTGAAGTACAGTATTTTGGTTATTGTTCAATGGACATTAATACACACAAAGTACTAAAGCTCTAAGCATTATGGTTTGGAAGAAAAAGTTTCAAAGATTTCCTTTTTTATATCTAAGTAAAATCAGGGATCACACAGAAAAGGGCTTATTTTCAAAGTACAGCAGTTCTTTGTGGTATTTCGATTGAGGGTCAATAGATTTTGAATTTGACTAAGTATCAAAGCTCTAAGCCTTATTGTTTGGGAGAAAAATATTTTCAAAGATTTCCTTCTTCATTTCTTTGTAAAATCAGGGATCACACAGAAAAATGCTTATTTTCAAGATACAGTAATTCTTTGAAGCATTTTGGTAGAGGGTGAATAGATGATGATTTATACCAAATTCAAAGACTTAGGTCTTATGGTATGGGAGAAGATTTTTCAAACATTTTCTTCTTTATTTCTTTGTAAAATCAGGGCTAATTTTCAAGATAGGTAATTCTTTGAAGTATTTTGGTAGAGGGTCAATAGATGATGACTTATACTCATTATTAGAGCTCTGGGCCTTAAGGTTTTTGAGGAAAAGATTTTCATTTTTTTTCCCCACTCCATTGCCATGGCGACCAAAGTTCTTCTTGGATTTCATTTCTTTGAAGTATTTTAAAAGAGCATGGCTTAAGGATCATTTCTTTGAAGTTTGGTTAAAATTCAGTGGTTAGTTAAGGAGGAGAAAATGTTTTGTAATCGTGAATTGAAGGACAAGACAGAAGTACTGAAGGTTGGAAGCTGCACGATGACCGTTCACAATAGCTGACCGAGAGCACTTTGTGTTTAGGTGAGCTAAAAAGTATTTCTGTTGAATTATTGAGAAATACAATCCTTGAGAATAAATCTTACTTTTATATCTATTAACGAAAATCACAGTCTCTGCACCCATTACTAGATGGCAAAATTTTGACTGGTCCAAATTTAGAGAAGTTTTATATAACAGTTTTTAGTTGTTGACCTTTTAAAAATCTTTTGGGGTAGAAAACATTGTGGATAATGATGAAATTGCTTGATGAAATTTCTTCATTTTCCTTAATATTTCCAAAGCTTTTTTCTTGAGGCCTATAAAAAAATGCAGGATTGTGTGGGAATAGGTTACAAAAGGATTAATAAGATCCTTGTTTTATAAAGAGATGTTGTCAGAAAGAAAGTGTTTAAAAAAAGCTATATTTCAACAAAGTTCTCATAATCATACTAGTGCTCTGATTTAAAGGCATTTTGCCATAACCCTTTAATATCTAATATGAAATCTGGAAATCAGTAAAGCGATCACTTAAGAATCAAAAGATCAGAAACCTTAAGCTGACAATAATTGTTCTTGTAATTCAATTTCCGTTTGCCGATGCTTGTCTTTGCAAAATCTCCCGGATTTAATATGCATTGCATAACAGTTAAAAAGTTATCATTCTTTGGGGATATTAAATCTCATTGATTGAAATCATAAACAACTATCTTATCAAGCCATAAATTTGTTACCTCATACTTACCCCGTCATAGAATAGAGCAGATTTGATATGGTTTCCATGAAGCACCACTGCACCATAATTCTGGTTCAAGATCACAACACCATTCTCATAGGCATAAAAACTAGCTGAAAAACATGAGAAATGTTATAGTGATAAAGCAATACTCCAAAAATTTAGAAAAATAGCAGGCAGTATAAAATACTAGCCAGAAATATAAGAGGGCTTGCCAATATACACTGCAGCTCCAGTATAATGCTGTTGGTGTGGATCGACCTTTGAACCTCTTTTGCGGTAATTGACTTGGTCTAATTTCTTTACCGTTGTTAAAATTACGGTAATAATAAATCAACAAAGAACTCTATCTGAACCTAGCCATTTACAAATCATGATTTAAACTGACTGGTTGCACTTTGACAAAACTGGATTAAACTTTGTAGCGGCAAACTTTTAAATAGTCAAAATAATAGAAAAAAATCCGAGACGGCAGAATGTCTAGTTTCATAACAACTAGAGTAAAACTAGATGGTTGTCCCAGGACAACTGCTGTCGAGCCAACAAATTGTAGGTATCATGCTCTAGATAAGTACAATTTGAGTGTTTGACCATGAGCTTTGACCTTAAACTTGAAGCTATCCAAAAGATTCTTTCAAATGGCACATCTACTCATAATGCAGAATAATTGAGCCAAGTTATTTAGAAATACAACCAGAATTGTAGGAGAAATGCTCCTGACAGACACAATTTTAGTGTTTGACCTTGCGCTGTGACCTTGAACTTGAAGCCATCCAAAAAATTATTTTTGATGGCACATTTACTCATATTAGAGAATAATTGTGCCAATTTATTTTGAAATCCATCCATAATTGTAGGAGAAATGCTCCAGACAAGCCAATTTAAGTGTTTGGTCTTGAGCTGTGAATTTGAACATGAAGCTATCAAAAAAATTATTTCAAATGGCACATCTACTCATGATGGAGAATAATTGTGCCAAGTTATTTTGAAATCCATCCATAATTGTAGGAGAAATGCTCCTGACAAGCACAATTTTAGTGTTTGACCTTGAGCTGTGACCTTGAACTTGAAGCCATCCAAAAAATTCTTTCATATGGCATATCTACCCATGATGGAGAATAATTGTGCCAATTCATTTTGAAATACAACCATAAATGTAGGAGTAATTGTTCGGACAAATTCTGACAGACAAACAAACGTTCTAATGGACTAACGCACTAACACACATACACTGACTTGTCATAGTGACAACTATGTCTCCCTCACCACAAGCGGGCTCAACAAAAATTTGGTCAGTCCTTTGATCACCTTTTCTCCCTCAAAATAAAATAAACAGTACCCGAAAATCCTTTACTCCATATTTGTCGACAAGCTTTTAGTCGTGTGTTTGATCATACAGAATGGGATTAAATTTTCAGATTATTGAAAGAAATGTGGAAAAATAACAGTATTTTATTTTAATCTAATTATATATCCCATTTTGAATGAGAATCTTATTATTTTGTGACATTTAGAATTAAAATTCACTTATTTTCTGTAATCAGCAAAAACGCTGCAACTACACCTGATTGTTTTCAAAGCATATTGTTGCGTTTTTACCTTGAAGCGACTATCCTCTATGAGCTCTGTATACCCACAAACTATAAAGTGAAATTAAAAGTTGGCTCAAGTCAATTTATTGAATTTCACTGTCTAGCAATACTTTCAAATCAGGTGCTACCGGGGACTGAAGAAAATTAAGAACGCTGAGAGCAAAATAAAGTTTGATATTTTAATCGCATCACCTTCAAGGTTAGTAACTGAAGGATACCAAGGTGCGTGCCTATTCTCTATTGATTTAAAAAATATAAAAGACCTAAGGCATTGATCATCTCAATGTCAAAGATTTTACCTAACAATCAAACTGATTTTAGAAATTGATGAACTATGCGTGTCATCAATCAAACAAAGCAATTACCTCTGAATTAATTGCCACGAGCGTCCACTGCTAGGTGTTAAAAACTTACCACGCTTTGGGTTATTATCGATTTTTATGTGCAACCCTTTTTCTTCAAGTGGGCCAAAGATGGGATGAAAAAATCACGGCCAAATCAGCGTTTACATTCATATCTCAGCATCAGCAACCCAAAATGCCCCCCCCCCCCCAAAAAATTTTGGGAACCAAGCAGACCCCGCGTTTAAATGGAGTCAGTGCTGTGCCGGTAGCGTTATAGAGGAGTTGCAGTGTATTTTAGGAAGAAAGAGTTCCAAGGTTGAAACCTAAATAGGAGGGATAAATATTAACCTATTCCTGCTAAATGAGACTTTTTGACACCCAGAAAGAAAAAAAGTTTGGGAAAACATTGTGCAAAATGAGGAAATTGCTTGTAATTAGCAATTTCTTCATTTACAACAATGTTTTCTACCCAGAAAGTTAAAAAAAATCAAACATTTCATCAACTTAAAATTCAAAAAGAATCTTAATTGTTTTGGGTGTAATTATATAGGGTATATTTTAACATTTGTGCACAACCTTCATTTTAATGTGTCAAAGAAAATTATTAAGCAGATGAAAGAAAACTACTTGTATCAAGCAATTTCCCCTTTCTAACAATGTTTTCAATACTATTTGACTCTGATTTTCTCAGTTTTGATACACCTTGAATTATTGACTGCATCATGTCTTATTTCGTCTGATCCATAATCTTGTCATCTGGTATTTGGATAAAAGGTGATAATGCTGCCTTGCTATACAAGCTTGTCAACCTGTTCCCATACAACAAAAATTTTAGACTGGTCCAAATTGAATGAAGTTGGAGATAACAATTTCAAGTAAATGGACTTTTAAATATCTTTGTCTGTTTGAGAAGAACATCATGGATAATGAAGAAAGGCTTGTTACAAACAATTTCTTCCATGTCCATGTTCAATGTTTTCTACCCCAAAATATTTAAAGTTTTTGTAAATGTCATCTGCTAAAATTTTTAGTTTGGTTCCTCATTGAATTTCAATAATCTTAAGTTTGTCATGAGTAAATGGTTAAAGTGGGGGGGGGGGTTGTTTTCAATTTTTCTATCAACCCATTTCCACTAATTTTAGACTGGTCCAAATAGAAAGAATATTTGCAGAAAACAATTCTGAGTTGATGGAGAATTTTATTCATTACCAGATGATGAAATTTCAGACTGGTCCAAAATAAAAGGAGTTGTAGATGCAGACGATTAGTTTAAAATTTATTAAACTTAAGATTTTTTTCTCTTTTCTGGTAAGAAAAAACTGTGTGAAATGAAGAAATTGCTTCAATTTCTTATTTTATACAATGTTTGCCAAATTGTTTTTTTTTTTAGGGAAATCCAAAAGCATCATTGAGTGGGAATGGGTTGAAAAATCCATGTCTGTTTTGAAGAAAACATTGTGGATAATGAAGAAATTGCTTGCCACCATGTTTTCAAAGATTTTTTCTTGGGGGTCATCTAAAGCAAAAGGATAACAGTCCTAACAGTTTATGTATTATTGCACTAAATAATTCATTAATTTCTCAAAGTCCAAATAAATAAAAGAGTGCTTACTTTCAGAAAATATGAGATTCTGGGAAAGCTTAAATCAAGTTATGCATCATCTTCACCTAAAATATGGAAGCTTTCTTAGAAAGTTTTAGGGATAATTGCCTGGGAATAATTGAGGATGACAAATTAAGTTTGGAAAATGGTGAAGTTGGCCTTGAAATAACCCCGCTTATAGAGATAATTAAAAGCTTTGTTAACCAAATAAAACTAGATGGTTGTCCAAGGACAACTGCTGTCAAGCCTGCAAAGTATTATAGGCATCATGCTGCAGACAAGCACAATTTTCGTGTTTGACCTTTTGAGTTTTGACCTTGAACTTGGAGGTATCCAAAAGATTCTTTCAAATGGAATATCTACCCCTGATGGAGAATAATTGTGCCAATTAATTTTGAAATCTATCCAAAATTGTAGGAGAAATACTCTTGACAATCACAATTTTAGTATTTGACCTTGAGTTGTGACTTTGAAATTAGAACTATCCAAAAAATTCTTTCAAATGGCACATCTACTCATGATGGAGAATAATTGTGCCAAGTTATTTTGAAATCAATCCATAAATGTAGGAGTAATTGTCCGGACAATGGACAGACTAATACTTTAACACACTAACGCACATATACCTTCTTGTCATAGTGACAACTATGTCTGGCTCACCACAAGCAGACTCGACAAAAATGACAAAATTGTGCACAAGTTCCAAATTCAAAGAAGTTGCAGAAGAAAATTTCTATTCAATGTAATTCAATTTCTTTTGTCTTTTTTGGTAAAAAATGTTATAGATAATGAAGAAATTGCTTGTAAAAAGCAATTTCTTCTTATTCCACAATATTTTCTACCTTACTGAAAGGCAATTTTTTCAAATTACATCTAAATTAGATTTTGTCTGCAAAATCTTTGAATTTGGACAGGTCCAAAATTTTGTGAAACAGGAAAAGGTTAATGGGTTAAAATGATAGAGGATTGCTCTTTTAAACATATCTTTATTTTCTGCTATGATATTTTATCCTTTTGTGAAGAAAATATCATAACTAGAAATGTGTCACACACTCAGATGTCTCCACATAATTACTTGTAACATGACCTTCCATTGTGACCTTGAACTTGGAATTAGCCTACAAAACTTTACACATGAAACTAGCACTCTTCAAGGGGAACAACTGTGCAAAGTTATTTGAAATATGTTGATATGTGGGGATTACAACTTGAGGCGCTTGAGCGCCTGTACTGCTCCATAGGCCTAATTGTACTGATTAAGCAAATGGTGTTTTCACGAATACAAAATAAACCAAATCATATTCCCAGTGTGTGGAAAATAAATCTTGTCAATGAAATCTTTTAATATTTCAAATGTTTCATTGTTTTACAAAATTCAATTAACTTACCAGTCAGATTAAAAAGGTATTAAATGGACATGAGCCACAACAATAAAGCTATGTTTACAACCTATCAAAATTAATTGATGAAATCTGAAAAAGAGTCTTCAAAGGATCATTCCTGTGAACTTTGGTTGAAATTCATCACATGGTTTCTGATAAGAAGATTTTTATAAGGTTTCACCATATATGGAAATTAGCCCTGTCCATTTAAGCCATATTTTTAATCCAATCAAATCATTTTAAAGAATCTGATGAAGGGTCAACCTAGGATCATTTCTGTGAAATTTGGTTGAATAATGTTCCATACTTTCTGAGGACACAACTTTTAAAGTATAGGGTTTACTGATGGACGCACACATGCAAGCACAGACACACCATGGCCACAATGCCATGACAATAGTAAGCTGGCTTTCAGCCAATGAAGCTAAAAATGGCCAAGCCACATACTACAGAAAAATTAAGGGACATATGCTCAACCCATCATGATAAAAAATTCAAAGAGCAATTTCAATACTGTCTCTAGTGTATGTATCAATACAACTTCCTACGACTACACACTAAAGCCTCCAATACATATCTTTTATTATCAATTCCTTTAACCCTTTCCCATTTTTTGAAATTCTAGACTGCTCATAATTCAAAGGTTTTGCAGACGACAATTTTAAGTTTAACTTATTTGAAAAATAATCATTCAGTAGGGTAGAAAATATTGTGTAAAAAGAAGAAACTGTTTGTAACAATCAATTTCTTCTTTTTCCACAATATTTTCCCAGGTATAAAAAGACAGGGACAGGAAAGGGTTAACTCCTGCCCTCCTTTTCACATAACTCTAAAGCTTTAGAAAACATTGTTGAAAATGAAGAAATTGCTTGTATCAAGCAATTTCTTGATTATCCACAATGCTTTCTACCAAAACAGAAGAAAACTCAAAATTCCATCAACTTAAAATTGTTGTCTGCAGCTTCTTTCAATTCAGACCAGTCTAAAATTTTGTTGTGTGGGAATGGGTTAAAAGCATAACGTTGGCTGCAACTGTGATTGGATTGGAAATTTCATTAAATTATCATAGTCCAAATAGATAAAGAATACTCACTTCCTGATAGAATTAGTTTCTAGGGAACTTTAAATCAAGTTATGCATCATTTTCAACTAAAATATGGAAGTTTCTAAGAAATTTTAGAGATAATTGCCTGGGAATAATTGAGAATGACAAATTAAGTGTAGAAAATGATTAAGTTTAAGTTGAAATAACCCAGTCTATAGAGATAATCAAATAGTTGACTTGCTCTTTTCAAAGGAGTTCCTAGTATGTTTAAAGATTGTATGAAAAGTAGAAATTGCTAATGCTTGATACTTTGCTGAAAGAAGTTGCTGACAAAAATTTATAGTTGATGAAATTTTGAAGATCTTTTTCTTTTGGGGTCAAAAACATAGTGGATAGTTAGATTGCTTTAAACAAGAAATTTCTTCATTTTCCACAATGTTTTTGTTAAGTAATCTTTTTCTTTTGTCAAAGGTTGTCATGATAAATAAACATGGTTAAAGTAATGCAAGAGTTAACCCATTACAACATGACAAAATCTTAGACTGGTTCAAATTTAAAGAAGTTGCACATGATAATTTCAAGTTTGTGGAATTTAGAAAATCTTGCGCTTGTAGGACAGAAAACATTGTGGACAATGAAGAAATCGCTTTTAACAAGCAATGTCTTCATTGTCCACAATGTTTTCCATAGCTTTTTTTCTTGGGATGCTTAAAAGAGGGATTGAGTGGGAATGGGTTAAAAAGCATGCTTTTGAAAGAGTTCTATATAATTTCAATAGTGTTTGCGATATTCCTGAAATACACAAGAACTACTTTTTTTGCGCAGGCAATCAATGGATTTAGTGGTTAAGACTCCAGTGGCAGTTTGCACTCGTTGAACTTTGAGAAGACCTAAAATTTTGTCTGTTAACTCAAGCTATCAAAGCTGAGGCTTTGCTAGCTAAAAAGCTAGATTGGGAGAATGTGTATAGCGAAGTTTTCCATTACTCCTCCACAGTCTGTTTTAATTGACCTCGATATCTAGATTATTCTTACCTTTCCCAGACTGCATTACTACATTCAACATAGACTGGGTAACCACTAAATAACAATTAAGCTAAGTTCTCCGGTGGGCTGTCACTCTCTTACACAGTCTACAATAACTGGATGTCACTTTACCAATTACAAAGGGTACCAATAAGCCTTACCTTCCTCAGGAGGCATACACAAGGTATTACTACACCCCACACAGACTGGGTCACCACTCAGTAATAATTTACCAAAATTCTCTGACAGACTGTCACCCTCTAGCTTTGTTTGCAATAACTGACGGTCACTCACTGGGCTGGTGTACTGAAATCACAACAGTATGTTGTCAGTCACAACTCACTGAGTATACTCTGCTTGCACTACAAAGTACTCTTCACTGAATATAAAACTCTCCCTAAAGGGAATATATCCAATAAGTACCATGAAGGTCACAATGTTAAACTTCAATACAAAGTTTCAAATTGATTCTGTCAATAGCTGCTGAGAAAAATGTGATAATTTACCACTGTACTAGAAAAAAAAGTCCTACCCCCCCACAGGAAGAAGATAACTGGTGGACCTAAATTAGGTAAGCACCATGTTGGAACCCTAGCTGGACATCCACACCAGGTTTAAAGAAGACGCCATAAATAGTTACTGAAAAATTGTTATGAAAATATACCACTTTAGGAGGCCATGTCCAAGAAATAAACTAGTTCATAAAACAGGAGACAGATAACAGGTGGACTTTAACTCCGTAAGTACCATGTAGGACAGTCAGCTGGACATTCATACTAAGTTTCAAGTCAATGCCGGCAACAGTTGCTGATAAAAGTGGTACAAACAATTTTTGATACATACAGATGGAGGGACTTACAGAGGTGAACCAGTATACCTCCTCTTTGAAGCAAAGCTTTAATAAAGACACTAAAAAATTAATACTAGACCTTTTATATTTCAAATGGAAGGAGATCTTGACATACATGTAGTCCTTGTTTGTAATAATATGCAGAAATACATGTCAAAATGTACAGGGACTTCTGTAAGTCGCATACATCCTAGCATGAATGTTGAGCTTGACATTTACAGATTACTTTTTGAAAATGACGATGCTTTCAAAAACAAACTAGAATTAATTTTTTTTAAAACAAGAGGACCATGATATTCCTAAATCGCTCACCTGAGGCATCTGCAAATAACAGTACTTCACGTATAAGAAGTTTTGAGAAAGGCCATCCAAGGAATATTCATGCCAAATTTGGTTGAATTTGACCCAGTGGTTACTGAGGAGATGTCATAGGATTTCTAGGTCAAAAAATGCCATGCCCCCATATGCCCATATTTGGGGGTCAATAAAATTATCACAAACAGAGAGAGATGTCCCTTTGTAAGATGCATATTAAGTTTGATTGAAAATGGCTCACTGGTTTGGGAGGAGACGTTAAAAGATTTAGATATCAAAATAAGCCCCGCCCTGCCACACCCATATTTGAGGGTCAATAAAAATTTCACAAACAAGTTCTAAGAGGGGTCACCAAAGGAAGATTCATGCCAAGTTTGGTTAAAATTGGCCAAGTGGTTACGGAGGAGAAAAGGTGTAAAGATTTCAGAGTCAAAATAAACCCTGCACTGCTACTCCCATATTTGGGAGGTCAATAAAACTTTCAAAAACAAGTACTATGGTGGGTCACCTAAGGAAGATTCATGCTAAGTTTGGTTGAAATTGGCCAAGTGGTTACTGAAGAGAAGAGTTGTAAAGATTTCAAAGTAAAAATAAGTCCCGCCCTGCCAGGCACATATCTGGGAGTCAATCAAATTTTCATGAACAACTTTTAAGAAGGGTCACTCAAGGAACATTTCTGCCAAGTTTGCTTGAAAGCGGCCCAGAGGTTTCTAAGGAGAAGATGTTTAAAAATTTATTGACAACTTCTGACGGGCGAAAATGTGACCACAAAAGCTCACCTTGAGCATGTTGAGCTCAGGAGAGCTAAAAACAAAACATATGTCTCCCAACTATATACATAGATTGAGTAAAATGGCAGCCCATCAGCAATTTTGAAAAAGAAAAGTGACATGCAAAATGACAGATGAAACTTAACAAGCACATGCACTTTCATCAAAAATCGGTCCATTGGTTTCTGAACATTCCTCTGGACAAGGAAACATCGATTCACAGAATAAAATGGCAGCCATTTTGAAACTGGCTGCCATTTTGACAAAAATAATGCCATGGGCAACAAGAGGTGATACTGAACAAATGTGTGCAGTTTCATCAAATTCCTGACATGAAAATGTCATTAATTTTGATGGAGTAAAATTTTTGCCATTCTGAATATAGCAGCCATTTTGACAAAAGAAAAGAGTCATACAAAATTAAAGATGATACTGAACAAGCATATGAAGTTTCATTAAAATGGATCCAATGGTTACTGATCATTCGTCTGGAGAAGAAAATGTCAATTTACGGAGTAAATATGTGACAAGTATGTGCAGTTTCATTTAAACCTGTCACGTGGTAACTTAGAACTTGTCTTGACATGAAAATGTCAATTGATTAAGTATAAGGTACAAAATGTTGAGCCAGCTGATTTGTACAGAGAATGTGGTGCACAGAATGATCTATATAAACTGAGACCTCAACTTGGACAAATCACAACAAGCATTTGGCATGACACTATCACTCGTCAAGAAGAACAACTTTGCCAAGTTATTTTCAAATGTATCCATAAATGTAGAAGTTATGCTCTGGACAAGATTGTTTAACTATCAACAGTGACCTTGGTCTTGCATTTATTATATGAAACTAGCACTTAACAAGTGGAACAACTGTGCCTATTTTTTTTCAAATTCATCAATAAATGTAGAAGTTATGCAGTGGACAAGGTCAATTTTTTTCGTTATACCTTCAGCTGTGACCATGACCTTAGACTTTTTACAACAAACATTTTCAATGACAATAGCACCTATCAAGGAATACAAATAAGTTATTTTCAAATTCATCCATAAATGTAGAGCTTCTGCTCTGGAGAAGGTCAATTTTGTCATCTAACCTTCAACTGTGACCTTTAGTTTGGAGGTATCACAACAAATGCTCCACATTAAACTAGCACTCATCAAGAAGAACAACTGTGCCAAATTATTTTCAAATCAATCCATAAATGTAGAAGTTATGCTCCAGACAAAGTCAATTTTTGTTGTTTGGCCTTTAACCCTTTCCTGAAAAATCCCTGGTTTTAACGTCCCTGGGATTTTATACTTGAGAAAACATTGTAGAAAAAGAAGAAATTGCTTGTAACAAGCTATTTCTTCTTTTTCCACGATGTTTTCTACCCTACTGAATGGTTGTTTTTCAAATCAGATCTACTTTGAATTTTAGTCTGCAAAACCTTTGAATCTGGACAGGTCTAAATTTAGGAAAAACAGGAAAGGGTTAACTGTGATCGTACCCTAGGAGGTAACACAACAAACGTTTCACATGACCCTAACACTCATCAAAAAGAAGTGCTAGTATTATTCAAAAAGTCTTTTTTAAACTGAGACCTTCACCTTGGAAGTATCACAACAAACATTTCACATGACACTAGCACTCACCAAGTAGAACAACTGTGCCAAGTTATTTTCAAATGCACTTACACCGAAGTGAAATTGTGACAACTATGATTCACTCACCACATCACCGGCTCAACAAAAACGACGACCATTTTGAAAGCAGCAGTCATTTTGACAAAAGAAAGGTGTTATTACAACTCGAGGTGATACTAAACAAGTGTGTGAAGTTTCATCACAATTGATCACATGGTTACTAAACATTCCTCTAGACAAGAAAATGTGAGTTGACAGAGTAAAATGGTGGCCATTTTGAAACTGGTGGCTATTTAGAAAAAAAGTGTCATGCATAACTAGAGGTGTCACAGATCAAGACTGTGAAGTTTAATCAAAGTAGGTCCATTGGTTCCCAAGCATTCTACTGGACAAGAAAAAGTGGATGGATAGGCTAAAACAATATGCCTCCCAAAGAGTGGGGAGACATAAATACAGAACATTTCAAAGTGTTGATTTTCCTGATTCTTGACATAACAAACTAAAATGCATTTTTTTCAGAAGTTTGACCATTAAAGATGATATTGACCTTGTCTGATAACCTTGACCTCAGCAGATGTGTATCGATGAGAGGTATTTACATGCAAAATATGAGCATTGTACCTAAACCTGTCTGCTTTCGTGCATCTCTGAAGAAAAAGGCTTGTAAAAACATTGTGAAATATAAAGAAGTGGCTTGTAACAAGCCATTTCTTCATTTCCTGTAATGTTTTCTATCCCCTGATACATAAACTTTTCAAATTACACCAAGTTGAAATGTTTCCTGCATCTTCTTTCATTCTCAAATTTTTTCGTCTGGTATTGGGTTAAATAGCTTTGAAGTAGCAGGAAAAGGGTCAAGTTTTGAAACTACAAACAAATTTACAAATGGATGCTGGTAAAACAACATACCCCTGATCTTATCAATGCACGGCCATAAAACCTTATGATGAAAAGGCAGCCAATTTGAAACTCTTTTTACAAGGGATATCAATATTTGGATGCAAGATATTCATGAGAAGAATTTATGAAGTGAATTTTTAATCCATTCCAATGATTGACAAATTCTGCCGCCCTCAGAGAAATACAATCATGAAAACATTGTGTAAAATGAACAAATTGATTGCAACAGGCAATTTTTTCATTTTACATAAAGTTTTCCAGCCAGAAGGTTGAAAAATCTAAAATTTCCTAAACATTGAATTTTTGTCTTCAACTCCTTTCTATTTAGACCAGACTACAAATTTATAATCTGGTAATGGATTAAAGAAACTGCTGAGGAATGAAAAAGTAATTTTAAGTGAAAAAAGTATTCTTTATGATAATTCATGTACCATTCTTAAAATGAAAAGTTGTAGAGAGCTCTATTTCAAACACTAGAGAAATATTTGTGATAGGAATGCATCATACATATGTGTTGTGAGCTTTTGTGATCTTGCTGTGTCAAAAACTAGGTCAATAGGTCAAATCTTAGGTAAACCTTGTGTCCACTCTAGAGGCCATATTTTTGTCTAAAATGTCTTGATATTACTTCCCAATGTTTTTGTCCATGATTTCTTGATTTTAATCTATATTTGATCATATGAGGTCAAAAACTTGGTCACTAGGCTAAACATCAAGACATGATTGAGTGCTTGCTAGAGACCATATTTTTGGCTTAATTACCTTCATGTTGGGTCAATATGTTTGTCTCCATATCTTAGCAAGGGTAACAAAAATTCTGAATCTTTGTAAGAATGTGTTTTGTTTCTGATTTCTTACACAATATTGCTCACAGGTGCCTTGACCAAAATTAGGTCAGTGGTATTTTGATTACTTCTACAGTCATCAACGCATCAAAGGCCCACTTGTTTCATTATTTACAAGACATGGAAATAAACCAAAGGAAACCAATACCTCAAGGTCCAGATATTCAACTGTATTTTTAAAAAAAAAATTCTTTAAACGTAAATGACATAACAGGTCATATGTTTGATTGTGTCAAAGCACTAGACAGATTGACAGACAAAGTGAAAACCTAAATGATTCCACTAACTTATATTGGCTAACCCTAGTTAGGTCTTTCATTTGCCCATAATGCTCAATAAGTAAGGAAATAAATTCAATTTTTACCATAAAACAATACTTACAGCCCACATCTGGTATCTTGGTATATGGTCTGTCAGCAGTAGAAATGTGCCGGATACTTTGTTTGACCCATCTGAAAATGGATGTCTAACTTTTCAACCCTTTCCAAAACAAAGAAATTTTAGACTAGTCCAAATTGGAAGAATTTGCAGATGCAATTTCTAGTTGATGAAATTTTAAAATCTTTGTCTTCTGGGTCAGAAAACATTGTGGAAAATGTAGAAATTGCTTGTTACAGGCAATTTCTTAATTATCCCCAATGTTTTCCACAGCCTTTCTCTTGAGGGATGACAAAAAGCGGGGTGGTGTGTTAATGGGTTAAAGAAGATGCCCGACAAAACATTAAAATCTAATTTGGCTTTTTTGGCTAGACGAAGACTGCCATAATAAATTGTGACTATATCTGTCATAGAGCAGACATATTCCTCTCCCACTTTGTCACAGTTAAAGTGCTGTCTGAGGTTGGTTGATTGATTGATTGAATGGGGTTTAACACCACTTTTACCAGTATTTCAGTCATACGCGGCGGCTGGAGCACCTAACAATGGATTCCTGGTATTTCTCACACCCGTACTACCATTTAATCCTTTCCTAGCCTCCAGCTTCTATACCAACTAGGTTTACGATTATCCACCAACAAATATTGGAAAGGATATGTGCCTCCGCTTGGAATCAAACCTTCGATATCCCATGATTTAAGATTTGAAGTCTGATGCACTACCGACTGTGCTATGACGGCAGCTGTCAAAGGTTTGAATTGTTTCTCATTGAAAGTTAGTTCATGTCCAAGACCTTCAATGTATATGACTCCTAGACAATAGGGCACCTCCTTGGGTCAAGGGCTACGTTTGTGTAATTTTTCAAGATCTTATGTCAAATGACTCTTGAGTGAGAGAACATATTAATAAATAAACACAGACAGACAGACAGACAGACAGACAAACATGTCGACACCAATATATCCTCTTCTGCTTTGTAGGTATTATCACCTAAGCTATATATTTAGTTCTCATTAATCTTATCTTCAGTAAATCAATGAAGATTTTATAAAATAACTAATATGATTCATGCTGAACACAGAATATTCCTGTTTTGGCAGAGGGTATAGGCTAAGACCAGCCTGCACATAAGTGCAGCCTGATTTTAGTCTACACCTCCTGTTTTGTATCCTTTATTTAATCCAGAGTTATTTATAAATTAATTTCAAAATTAATTTTGATCATTAACTAGTGCTACCAGTGCTTTCAGGCCTTTGATTTTAATGCAAATTCAGATGAGGATTTTATCAGCATGACAAGGGTTAACAATGCCATTAACCATGAATCATGCTCTTTAGGAGGAAGATTGTTCTCTCCAAGTCTGATAAGCCCTATACAGCAATGCCCAAAATTTCATGAACAAGTTTTGAAAAGGGTCATAAAATGAAGATTTTTGCCGTGTTCAGTCTAAATTGGCCCAGTGGTTTAAGAGGAGAAGATTTTAAAGAATTTTTTCATGATTTATCAAAGTCTGATAAGCCCCACCTGCCTTTTTTCATAAATCAGAATTTCACAAACATATTTGTAGAGGGTCATCCAACTAACATTATTGCCAAGTTTGGTCCAAATTAGCCAAATGGTTTAGGGGAAGCTTTTAAAGAACTATACTTTGATTTCACAAAATCTGAAAAGCCGGCACTGTCATGCCAACATCTTATTGTGAAACAAAATTTCAGGAAAAGTTTTGGAACAGGGTCATCCAAGGAACATTCCTGCAAAATTTAGTCCAAAATGGCCAAGTGGTTTAACCCATCCCCACACAGTGGCGCTTTTAAACTCCTCTCAATATAAGAGCTTTGGAAAATTTTGTGGAAAATGAAGAAATTGCTTGTTACAAGCAATTTCTTCATTATTGACAATGTTTTCAGAACCAAAAGACAGAGATTTTAAAGATTTTGTCAACTTACAATTGTTGTCTGCAACTTATTTCAATTTGGACCGGTCTAAAATTTTCTTGTGTGGGAATGGGTTAAGAGGAGAAGATGTTTAAAGATGTTGACGCTTGAAGACACATGACACATGATGGACATTGAGTGATCTGAAAAACTCCCCTTGAACATTTTGTGTTCAGGTGAGCCAAGAAGATTATATGATTTTTCATGGCTAGAATCATATCTCATATTTTCGTCACCTCTATGTTATTGATTGAATGAATGGGTATTAATGCCGCTTTTAACAGTATTTTAGTCATATAGCGACAGCTGGAGCACCTAACAATGGATTCCTGGTATTTCTCATACCAGTACTACCTCTGCATCCTTTCCTAGCCTCCAGCTGCTATCCCACTTAGGTTTACGATTATCCAACCATTGGTGAGAGACAAATGTCAGAAAGAATATCTGCGGCAGCAGGGGATCGAACCAATGACATCCCATGATTGAAGATTAGGAGTCTGATGCACTACCGACTGCGTAATGACGGCGGCACACCTCTATATTAGCTACAGAACATAGTTTGTTTGCATTAACACACTACAGATGTCATTGTCAAGACATTTCATTTGGTAGTGTGAATTTGAAATTTATAGTCGACTGTTGATTGGTAAAAAAGTCTCTACAGATGAAGTAAAGGATTAGCAATGGAAGGATTGCTTGCCTCTCCCAATGAAAACCAATATTGCAGTTCCACTGTAACAGAAGAGAGTGTTTACAAGAAAATAATGTCGGAGAGATAAATTTAAAAGGCAGACAATCGGTTGGGGACCTAAACATCATTTCTAAACCCTTGTTATGATGGACCCAGAATATTCCTGCTTTGACAGGAGGTATAGACTACGATCAGCCTGTACATCTGTGCAGTCTGATCTTTGGCAAAACCATCTGCTTGACATTTTAATTTCAGTTATAAATGGAATTAACCTTTCCCCGTTTTTCAAAATTTTAGACCAGTCTAATTTGAAAGAAGTTGCAGATAACAATCAAAAGTGGTTGCAATTTGAAAAGTTACGAACCTACAGGTTAGAAAATATTGTGGGAAAAGAAGAAATTGCTTGTGACAAGCAATTTATTCTTTTCCCACAATGTTTTCTCAAGTATAAATTTAGAGGGACGTGAAAACAAGGGATTGTACAGGAAAGGGTTAATAAACAACAAAATAATGACCCACAACATAAGGCCTTCCAGTGCTTTGAGCTCTTTGATTTTAAAACAATTCTGAATAAGGATTTCATTCAGCATGACAAGGGTCAGGTTTGGAGAAGCTGTTTTTATGATGTTTGAGTCACCAAACCAATACAATTGCTTAACCCTTCCCTGGTTGCAGACATCAAAGAAAACTGGATGCAGTTTGAAATGAAACCATCCTATGCAGTAGAAAATATTTTGGGAAAAGAAGAAATTACTAGTTGAAAGCACTTTCTTATTTTCCAACAATGTTTTCTCTAGTATAAAGTCACATCGACATAAAATCCCAGGTTTGTACAGGAAAGGGATAACATAAATAATGGAGCTCGACATTCACTTCCAGTAGAAATGAAATTTGATTGATATATCCATTTTTCGATTGAAAGCCACAATCTGCTTACATTCTTTTAAGGGATGGTCTTACCATGGCTTTTAACCTGTATTGTGGAATCTAGGAACATTTCAGAAAACAACAAAGACCCTAATACTTGTCCCTGTTTCTCTGTGCTAGGTATATCATAGACATTGAATGTGACACATTTCACCATCTGACTGACTTCGTTTTCTCTCAAATTACTGTGTCTGAAAAAAAAAAGAGCCCCATGAAGGCCTTGGATGCTTTACTGGGTACAAATTTGCTTAGATTTCTCAAAGCCCAATTCCTTCTACTTTTAACCCTTAAAACTATTGGGAAAACATTGAGTAAAGTTAAGAAATTGCTTGTAACAAGAAATTTCTTCATTTTCCACAATGATTTCTACCAAAAAAGTTGAAATATAAAAAATTTCAAAATATTTAAACTATTGTCAGCAACTCCTTCCTAGTCTAACACTTTGCCATCTGAAAACGGGTAAGAGTTTTTTTTTTCAAAATTACAGCCACCGGACTGGAGAGATGACTAAAAGTATATTATACACAATATTTGGAATCTAGAGCAAACACGAGGCCCATAATTGTCCTTAATCACTCACCTGAGTCTCCATGTCAATAAAAGCAAAATGTCTAACAATTGCATTTCGGAAAATTCTCCTTAATCCATTACCAGACGACAAAATTTTAGACTGGTCCGAATTGAAAGGAGTTGCAGATAACAATTAAAAGTTAAGGGAATTTTAGTTTTTTTCATCTCTCTGCATAAGTGCAGTCTGCAGGCTGATCTTAGCTTATACCTACTACCAAAACAGAAATATCATGGTTTCAGCATGACAAGGGTTAAGAATAAAAATGTAGAAGGTAATCAGATAATGTCACATGCAAAACTTAGAATCTATAGGCCTCACAGTTTCTCAACAGAAGATCTTTAAAGATAATTTCCCTCTTTGTTTCAATGTAAAATAGGTTTGTCCATGCAGATCCTGATGAGACCCAAGGGGCAGTACTTCAACAACTTTTTTAGAGGGTTACCAGACAAAAGATGACCTTTAAAAATTGCTAATTTATTGTTATGCAAAATTGGGTGCACTAAATTGAACCCAAATGAGACGTATGGATGACAGACAGTGATCAATCATAATGACTCACCTTGGGTATTGCATGCCCAGAGGAGCTAAAAATAACTCCAGAAGTGCTTTGAGACATTAGCAGTTCTTTCAGAGGTAGGAACTGTTTCTTATAAATAGTTAATTTTTGTGACCTTGACATTTTACATACATGATCAAAATACAATACAGCCCACCTTACAGCACACACTTAGATCACTGGCTACATTTGAATAAAGTTTCAAGGTTCTTGGCCAAATGACTTCTGAGTTAGATCACATTTTAAATGCAAATTAAATGTGAGCTTAAAACTTTCACCAACATGGCCCATACAATGTAGAGCACTTCCTTAGGTCAAGTGAAATGTGTGTAAAGTTACACATTTTAAATGCAAATTAAATGTGAGCTTAAACTTTCACCTACATGGCCCACAATATAAAAGCACTTCCTTAGGTCAGGTGAAATGTGTGTAAAGTTACATGGTTTTAAGTCACAATTCTTTTAATTAGAGCCTGGAAAAGAGAAGTCTATGGGCTGACAGAATTTGTTATTTCAGCCAAATAGTCATTTTCTATAATGAAAGACAAAGAAGAGCCCTATGAAGTCTTATTACCTTCCATGGCTGTCAACTGTCTCTATCTTAAACTCTAATGAAGTGTTGGCTTTTAGGATTGTTTGTATCTTCTCATTTTTAATCTCCATACAAGACTCCTGAAGTGTTTCTATGGCAACATCCATGGCCTGAAAATAACCTTGACAAATCAATGGAACAGTAAATGAAATTAATTAAGCTTTCCTACAAAACTTTGTCTTCAATCAATGTTGAATTAACAAGAGTAACACAAACAAATATCTTATTTGAATTGAAACCCTTAAAGTAATTGACACAATTACCCATACCCTTGAAATAATTGACACAATTACCGTGGTACCGTATTCTTCTCCCATGTAACCGCTGGTTTTAGGAACTAATAAGAGCAGTCCATATGGCTACACTCCTGTCAGCTTTTTCAATAATTAACAATAAAGTAAAGGGGTCAATTCCGGCAATATGTAGCACAAGCAATTACAGATATAGTGTAAAATTAAGAAATTACTTGCAACAAGCAATTTCTTCATATTACACAATGTTTTCCCGATGTTTTTCCTGAGGAATGTCCAAAAGCGTCGTTGTGTAGGAATGGGTTAAATGATTAGGTTTACACAATGTCTTCCTACTTGCTTTTGTTGAGGGGGTCTAAAAGCATCACTGTGTGGGATATTGCTTAAGACAATTTCTTCTTTTCTCAGAATTTTTTCCAAAGCTTAGTTTCCTATATACATAGCCACGCACTAATTTTTAGATACTCATTTAAGTTTGTTTGAAAATCACAAACCCTGCACAACCCTACCTGTCTAATACTGAGGGTATTACAATAGGCCTGTATTCCAGCTATTGTTCCATCTATCATGGCATTGTAGATTGTAACTAAATATCTAAAAAAACAACAACAGAAACCATCATATGAACAAATATTCAAAGGTTCTGTCTCAATAACTTTTTTTTATTGAAGATATAGTTATAGTGAAACCCCTCTTTACGATCAACCCAAAGACATGGGATCCTCCCACGCATACGACAAATTTTTGACGGAACAGATTTTTTTGTTTTTTGTTTCCAAGATCCGAAACCCATGTAAATCTGGCACCTTGACAGTATTCAGAATTATGACCACTATATTCAGTGGGAATTCCACGGAATGCACAATTTTGAACCCTTACTAAGACAGGCAGTCACTTGACACCTTTGATCAGGCCATCTGAAAAGCATGAAAAGTTCAACACTAGTTGGATATAAATGCATCAATAATCGGATCATAGGATACATATATTTGATTACATGCATGTGATAGAATATCGATTGAATTGATTGAACAATGTTTTATAGAAATTACCACCTTTGATTGTTATTTGTTTGTCATGGGATTTGACTTGGGTTGAAAAACCTGTAAAGTAAAAGATTATTCTGGCAATTATTTGCCGTCATTTTTTTAGCACTGTGTACCTAAGTATACTAAGCTTGATAAAATAGCAATTAATAATTGCTTTCGAATTAATCTATGTTTGTCATTCATATCAACCCTTGTCATGCTGGGCCCGGAACATTGTGGTTTTTGCAGGTATTGACAAAGATCAGCCAGCACATAAGTACATTCTGATCTTAGTCTACATCTCCTGTTTGTTCTTTTCAAGTTAGAGTTGTTTATGTAATACATCTTCAAAAGCAGTGATGACAATTGAACAAGTACTACCCGAGCTTTCAGCCATTCGATTTTAATGCAATTCTGAAAGTATTATTTAGCATGACAAGGGTTAAATTAGATTTGTTATCACAAAAAGTATCCAATTTATCTACAGTTTGACATTGTTAATGTGTACTTGAGAAAATCAAAGAGAAAACATTTATGCTTAGTAGTAGGAATAATTCACATAAGTATTTCATTGGAAACAAAGACTGATAATTCATACCAAAATAACTGCTTGTTATAATGTATGAAGCTTCACAAACTCGAAATTAGACTAGCAATATGTCCCAGACGATGATGCATAATAGCTTGTCACATGACCTTCAGTTGTGACCTTGAACTTGGGAGCATCCAAAGCAATTTTACACATGACACTAGTACTCTTCAAGGGAAACTACTGCGCCAAGTTATTTTGAAATCCATCTATCAATGTTAAAGATATGCCCCGGACAAGAAATGGACACACACACTAACACACACCAACACATGCACCAGGACACCTTCATACACATTCATAGACATAGGTATCTCTATATCCGATAGCCATTATATGGCAGGTGCATAAAACTTTTTAGGTTAAATAAACTATTTGCTGTACAAAATATTATCAATATCAACTACAATTGTTGCAAAGTGGACTTATACCCCTATTTTATCACTCTTGTAGAACAGTTGACCTTTGACCTATGTTACTCAAATATAAAAGGTCACTCCTTTCTTGTAGTTCAATTAGTACTAGAGTCTAGGTTTTTGTCTTTTTGGTTACAAAACGATGTGGATAATGAAGAAATTGCTTGACACAAGCAATTTCTTCATTTTCCACAATGTTTTCCTAAGCTTTTTAAAGGGAGGGATTGTTTGGAAAAGGTTTAAGCTATAAGAATGAAACCTTGTGTGGTCCTGAATTAATCTAACAACTTATTTTTTTAATGAAGTGCTGAGGACAGAGAGAAACTGTCAAAACAATATTCTACCATTCCTACCAATACAGAGGCATGATAAACCTTTAGTCACAAGGTCAAACCTTTAGTCACAAGGTCAAACCTTTAGTCACAAGGTCAAACCTTTAGTCACAAAGTCATACTACCTGAGATCCATATTCTGTTCATATGCTGTAACTTTTGCATCTGAAATTAGATTAAAAAAACTCAAGTTTTAGAATATGCTTTTTCTTCCAATTGAAAAAAGGTCTGAAATTTATTCATCAACCACAGTGTTTTCTACCCCAAATTCACCAACATTATATTTTTATCTGCAACATCTTTGAAATTGGACAAATCTAGAAATTTGTTGTCCAGTACTGGGTTAAAAAGTTGGTTTCTTATTAAACGATATTTCTCAGGATTTTCCTACTTCATTTACAGCCTTGACAGGCAGTAGATGTCATTTATTGTTTAACTCATTCCCACACAGTGACGCTTTTGGACGCCCCTCAAGAAAAAGACTTTGGAAAAAATTGTGGAAAATGAAGAAATTGCTTGTTTCCCCAAAGGAAAAAAAATTCCAAATTTTCATAAGCTTTAAATTATCATCTGCAACTCCTTTTAACCCATTCCTGTTTTTCAAAGGTTTTGCAGATGACAAATGAAGGTCGATTTTATTTGAAAAATAATAATTCTGCATGTAGGGTAGAAAAAATTGTGGGATAAGAAGAAATGGCTTGTGACAAGCAATTTCTTCTTATCCCACAATGTTGTCTCAAGTATAAAAACATAGTGACGTAAAAACCAGGGTTTGAACAGGAAAGGGTTAATTTGGACCAGTCTAACATTTGCCGTCTGCTTAACCATTGGCCTTCTGATAAAATTGAAATCTGAATTGCTCCACCATGAGGCCTGAATTTCCTAGTGGTACAAAAAATTTCCTTCCTTTAACCCATTACCAGATAGCGAAATTTTAGACTGGTCCAAGCTGAAAGGAGTTGCAGATAACAATTTAAAGTTAATGAGATTTTAGATCTTTTCAACTTTCTGGTTAGAAATCACTGTGGAAAATGAAGAAATTGCTTGTTGAAATCTACTTGAAATCTATCAATCGGTTTCGAAGAAGATTTCCAAAGTTTTCACTATATACCATACATAGAGTTTAACCCCAATCATAAGAGCTATATTTTCCACATTATCAATTATTTTATGGAAAATGATATAGAGTATTCCCAGGATCATTCCAGTGATATTTGGTTGGAATCTATTGACAAGGGGCTGAGAACAAGATTTCAAAGTTTTCAAAATGTATCACATATGACAATCAGTCATATTTTTATCCAATCAGGACTCTTTGAAGGAATCTGATAGAAGGTCACCAAGGTTGAATTAAGTTGAAATGTGTGCTTAGTTCTAGAAGATCTTTAAGGCAATACCAGAGGGCAAAATTTTAGACTGGTCCAAATTGAAAGGCATTGCAGAGGACAAATTAGAATTTATAAAATTTAAATTTTATCATCATTCTGGGAATCAAACATAGTGGGAAATGAAGAAATTGCTTGTTGCAAGCAATTTCTTCATTTCCCACAATGTTTTCCACGATGATTTCTTTGAGGGTATCTAGTAGCCTCATTGTGTGGGAATGGGTTACAGTAAAAGTTTACAGTCACAGACCCACACTCACATATACAGACACTCAACAGACAGACTGCCTTGACAAAAGACTGCTGGCTGTCAGCCACCCAGGACTTAAAAAAGAAAGAGCAGCAAGCAACATATAAGGTAAGACTGCACAACAAGAACTGTCAGAGGACAGCAATGCTCGACTATTCTGAGTACTGGATAGTAACAGCAATTCAATGTCAACATTAGGCATAACACCTTAGTAGTAAAAGAGATAAAAGATCTAATAATCAAAGAAGAATTTAGTAATATAAGAATTACCAAGTCCAAAGAGCTTTAAAATTCCATTAAAATGAATGTCAGAGTAATGAATCTTTGCCTAGAAGATGATATGCTGGTACTAAAAGCATGAGCAAAGTTTCAAAGCTATGTCATTAGTAGAAAGAGAGTTATTAAAGAGCCTTCTTAATATCAATTTTGTGGTTTTACTTATCGATTTCAACTTGTGTTTGTTTATGCATACGATTCTGTACCAGAAAAGTTTGCTAATCTTTGGCATTGACTGTTGTATGCCCATGTATGGACGATTTCTTTATTATCTGTGACCAAACTAGTTGTTTGAATGACTAGCAAAAGTTAACATGTCATCATTGACATAATTATATATTTTATGTAAACAAAACTTAAATTGTGGTGGGTCACAATTTACAATATCAAAACTTCTTTGAAGAATTGTAGTCTTACCACCAAGCATTATTTTGAATTTGTAGTTTCAATTGTCATATTCATTTATGCTTTTGGGCCTTGAGTATAGTGTTCTTATTAATTTTGTTATGTATTTTGGGGGAGATATGGCTTTAAATGTTAATATTAGTTACCCTATGTTATATTGCTATCTAACTTAGGTAAATTTTACAAAAACATCTTTCTGTTAGCAATACACATATTCTTGCTTTGATTTATTCAAGTTTAACCCATTCCCACACAAGGACGCTTTAATGACATCAATCAAGGAAAACAATCGGGAAAAGATTGAAGAAAGGAAGAAATTGCTTACAACCAGCAATTTCTTCATTTTACACAATTTTTTTTAAGCAAAAAATTGAAAAAATACAAAATTTTGTAGACTTTAAAGAGTCATCTGCAACTTCTTTGAATTTAGACCAAATTAGCATTTTGCTGTCTGGTAAAGGGTTTAGCTTAAGTTTTAGACCTTCATTTTCAGCACTGTACCTAAAAATTGACGTGTCATATTGTTTAACCCTTGTCATGCTGGATACATTACCTTTCTGAATTGCTGTCAAATCAAAGGGCTGAAAGAATTGATAGAACTAGTTGTTCAAAATTCAATGTTCTTTTAGAAATCAATTTCATAAGCAACACCGGCAGGAAAAGTATAAGCAGGAGGTATAGACTAAGATCAGCCTGCACATAAGTGCAGTCTGATCTTAGTCTGCACCTCCTGCCAAAAACCGGCATAATCCGGGTACAGCATGACAAGGGTTAAAATCTAATATACCAAGTTATTATATTATGTTAGGGAGACAGTATCAACATGTTACAACCTGTTCGAGAAAATCTAAGTGCAAGGATGTAAAGTATTTATGTCTAAGCCCTCCCAAGAAGAAGACCTTAACCCTTATCATGCTGAATGAAATTATTTTCAAAAGTTTGCATGACTGTCAAGGGGCTGAAATCATTGAAAGGACTAGTTTGGTTCAATATTCATTTTCAAATTTAAATTCTATTATCAACTACTACTTAAAAAGCACAAACAGGTTGTGAAGACTAAGATAATACTGCACTTATGTGCACGCTGATCTCAGTCTACACCTCCTGCCAAAACAGGAATATTCCAGGTTCAACATGGCAAGGGTTAAAATACTAAATCTTTAAAAGTTTGTAAGCCTAAAAGATACACTGTTTGGGTGTCTTGTCAGTTAAGTTCAAATTGCAGAGATGTCAAACATTTCTGTCTATTAGAGACAGGATTAGCCCAGTAATCTTGTTATTCCCAAGAAAAATTCCCATTACCAATTTATTCTGATGACTGGTTTTTCCAATTATCTAGGATTGAAGACGAGACTAGGTTTTGAGAGGAGCAAATTGACCAAAAGTGTGACCAGAAAATGAACCATGGGTGACACATATCTCACACTCAGGACAGTTTCTGGAACTCTTAACAAATGTCTTTAGGAAATGCTCAGTATTAAAGTAATGGTAAAAGACAAAAGCTTCTACTTTTGCTAGTATGAGGTAAAAATATTTTACCCATTACTACACGGAAAAATTTAAGACTGTTTCAAATTAAACGGAGTTGCCGACGACAATTTATAGTTTATGAAATTTCAGAGTTTTTCAACATTCTGGATAGAAAACAATATGTAAACACAATGTTTTCCCAATAGATTTCCTGGAGGGGCATCTAATAGCGTCATTGTGTGGGAACGTGTTAAAAGAAGAAATATTTTTGGGATCATCTGGTCCAGAAATATCTCTTCCCAAATTTAAACATGAACTTTTGTTGCACTGACAGGTAAAGAAATACAAAACCTCTCATTTCCACCAAGGTGTTTCTGGTTAAAAAAATCAAAGTATTGAAAGTACTGTAAGCTAGCAAAGTTTTGTTATGTGATCTTCTTTGCTAAAGGTTATCATGATAAACAAACGAGGTTACAGTAACCTAGGAGTTAACCCATTTCAACATGACAAAATCTTGGACTGGTACAAATTTAAAGAAATTGCAGAAGACAATTTCAAGTTGGTTGAATTAAGAAAACCTTTCTCTTGTTGGGTATAAAACATTGTGGACAATGAAGAAATTGTTTGTAACAAGCAATTTCTTCATTGTCCACAATGTTTCCCAAAGCTTTTTCTTGGGATGCTAAAAAAAGCAGAATTGAGTCGGAATGGGTTAAATAGCATGCTTCTGAAAGAGTTCTCAAAATAGAGTTTGCAAAATTCCTTAAATACATAAGAACTACTTTTTATGGTGTAGGCATTCAATGGAGTTAGTGGTTAAGCCTCCAGTGGCAGTTTGCACTTGTTGAGTTTGTCTGTTAACTTAAGCTATCAAAGCAGATGCTTTGCTAGCTAATAAGCAAGTAAACTTACCAAAATTTACCAGTACCAGTCCTCAATCTGTATTAGGTACATGAATAATAGGCCATTAGGAAATTCAAGACTGAAATAGCTTACTTGATGACATTTCAAAATTGGGTAAGTGGGTGGAGGGGAGGGGAGATAACTTGGGAACTGGGAGATATCCATGGTAGGCATATGCAGCTTGGTACAAAATTTCAAATCTTGTCTCATTGCACTAAAACCTCAGGTTAAGGTGACATGTTTATCATTTCTCCTTATTTTACCTTATTTTGCCCTTGTGGGAATACTGACTCACAAATATGTTCACCCTAGCCTTTCTCATCAATAATTCTATATTTGATACCGTCCAAGCAGATTAAGCCATTATTGCAAGTGTCTCTTCAAATGGAGCCATGAAGAGGTTCATTGTTAATTGTCTTATGGCACATAACGCTTTTAAACGCCCCTCAATATTAAGGCTTTAGAAAACATTTTGGAAAATAAAGAAACTGCTTATTATAAGCAATTACTTCATTATACACAATGTTTTCTAACCCAAAATACAAGATTTTTTAAATTTCATCATCTTGAAATTGTCCTCCAACCTCTTTAAATTGGTCTGGTCTAAAATTTTATTGTATTGGAATGGGTTAACCCTTGTCATGCTAAATAAAACTGGTTTTAAAAAACGCCTTTCAATCAAAGGACTGAAAGTATTGAAAGACCCTATAGATGGATTGTATTTCTTTTAAAGATTACTTTCACAAAGAAGCGCTGCTTGAAGACACAAGCAGGTGGTATAGACTAAGATCAGACTGCAGTTATGTGCAGGCTGGTCTTTGTCTATACCTCCTACAAATACAGGAATCTGGATAAGCATGACATGGGTAAACCCATTCCCATACAACAAAATTTTAGACAATTCCAAATTCAAAGAAGTTGCAAACGACAATGTTAAGTTAATGAAATCTTCAGTGTCTTTATCTTTTAAGGTAGAAAACATTGTGAATAATGAAGAAATTTCTTCATTCTCCACAATGATTTTCAAAGCTTTCATACTGACGAGCATTTAAAAGCGTCATTGTATGGGAATCGGTCAAAGTGCTTGGCTGAGCTTTGACATACCCATAAATTTCACTATAAACTGACATGAGGTTTTTCAATGATTCTTCCAATATTTCCTGTACGTTGCTGCGAATTTATACTTGGGAAAACATTGTAACAAGCAATTTCTTCTTTTCCCACAATATTTTCTACCACATAGGATGGTTTCATTTCAAATTGCATCCAACTTTCATTGTTGTCTGCAAAGTCTTTCAATTTGGACCAGTCTAAAATTTCCAAAAATGGGAAAGGGTTAAATGCTTTACAGACTTCTTAATCTATATTCACACATTACCACATAACAAAACTTTAGACAATTATTCAAAGAAAGTGCAGAAGACAAGCAAAATCTTTATCTTCATGATGTTTTCCATAGTTTTTTTCCTTGGGGGTGTCAAAAAAAGCGTCATTGCATGGGATTGGATTAAAAGGAGCAATTCAGGAACACTATTTACCCATTCCCACACAATGACGCTTTTTGACCCATGTCAAGAAAACCAAATGGGAAAAAATGTGTAAAAGGAAGAAATTGCTTAATACAAGCAGTTTCTTCATTCACCACAATATTTGGGACCCAAATAGCTGAAAAAATAAAAAAAATCATATTCTTAAAATTGTTGTCTGCAATGCCTTTGAATTTGGGCCAGTCTAAAGTTTTGTGTTTGGGAATGGGCTAATCAATTCTTTAGAATAGTCATGTCAATAAGACATATTGACCTTGATCTCTGTTTCAAATATGAAAGTGTTACATATTACATGGTAATACCGATTCCCCCGCTGGCCAAAAAATCATCTGCCTAAGACAGTTCTATGTCTTTATTTCTAGCTAGCAAAGCATCAGCTTTGATAGCTTAAGTTAATAGACAAAATCTTGAGGCCTTCTATGAGTTCAACAAGTACAAACTGCCAGTGGAGGCTTAACCACTGAATCCAAGGAATGCCTACGCTATAAAAAATAGTCCTTGTGTTTTCAGGAATGACATCGCCATGGTATTTTTGGTTCATTTTAGTGTATTGTGTTCAAAATGAGGCTGACCAGAAAAAAAACTTTGGAAAACAATGTGGACAATGGAGAAATTGCTTGTAACAAACAATTTCTTCAATGTCCACAATGTTTTCTACGCTGCAAGGTAAAGATCTTTTGAATCCTACCAACTTGAAATTATTCATCATGATAACCTTTGACAGATTACTTAACAAAATCGTGCTTTGCTAGCTTACAGTACTTTCAGTACTTTGATTTACTGAAATGAATGGACTGGGACTCAAACTTGATGTATGTAGACTCACAGTCCAAAATGCAGCTCAATATCTGCAAGTTTTTAGAACAAGTATTGTCATTGGACAGCAACACTTGACATTTCTAAGTAACAACTGGAAAGTAACAACAACTCGATGTTGACATGGGGCAACATTTGAATACATGAATATCAGAGTAATTAGTAATTTGCCAAGAGTAATAGTGGGATCAATAATGACCCTATGAAGACATGCAAAGTTTCAAAGCAAAAATTTCAGGAGTTATAGAGATACTACATGTTGCAGACTTGCATGTAACAAAATCTCTAAGTTTAATAACAACAAATCTACGAGTCAAAACTCACTTAGTATATCCCTGCATGAACTACCATCACTACAATGGAATACATTCGATGACACCATGTAGGACACCTAGCTGTATCTCCATGACAAGCGTTGGAAATATACCAATAAACCAGGCAATGTCCAAAACTAAACAATTGACTGAAAATAAACTATGTCAGATAGTAGATACTATGCAGATCTAAATTTGGTAAGCGTAATAGACACCCTAGTTGAGCATTCATATAATGTTAAAGTCAATACTTTTGATAGTTGCTGAGAAAAATAAAATTAAAATATATTTAAACCAGCCAATACCTGGAAATAAGCTAAGTCAAAGAACAGAAAGTAGTTAACTTGCTACATGGCTCAGAAAGAGCCATGTAGGACTTTAGGCACCCAGATTCAAGTCAATGTTTCAAGTCAATGTAATGAAAAGTTGCAGACATGTGCATGATATACCACTAAACCAGTCAATGTCTGTTTATAAATGAGTTTGTAAAACAGAAAAAGTTAACTTGCAGACTATAATTCTGTAAGCTTCAGATGAACCTTCACACCAAGTTTCAAGTTAATGCTATGAATAATGAATAGTTGCTGAGAAAAGTGTGACGAAAATATACCACCATACCAGTCAATGTCCGCATATATTATGAAGTTGTAAAACAGGAAATAGATTACTAACAGACCTAAATTTGGTAAGCGCCATGAAGGACTCCTAAATGAACCTCCACATAGAATTTCAAGTCGATGCTATTAATAATTGTTGAGAAAAATGCTAAGAAAACATATCGCTTTACCAGTAAATATACGAATACAAATAAAGTTGTAAAACAGGAAGTAAATAACTTACAGAGCTAAGTAAGTAAGTGCCATGTAGGACCCCTAAATGAAGCTACATACTAAGTTTCATGTCAATGCTGTGAATAGTTGCTGAGAAATATGCAATTAAAAATTAGGTTACAGACAGACTTACAGTAACAGATGGATGGACAGACAGGGATAAACCATTATACCTCCTTCTTTAAAGTGAGGGTATTAAAAGGATCTTTGCTGAGGTTGCAGTTTTATGATAATAATGACATGTGCAAAGTTTCAGAGTAATAGCATTAGTAGGAATAGATATGTAAAATTTAAGAAAAGCATTACACTGACTTTGATCCCCGTAGGACTGAAATAAGCCCTCTATATTCTTCAAATAGTCTAGCTACAGATCCTGGAGTTCAGTGAAACTTTCAAGTCCACTATTCATTTATTTGTAAAAAAAACAATGGACTTGAAGATAATTCACCTGCACACAAAAATCAGCTCAATATCTTTAAGCCAGTAGGAAATGTGTAAAAAAAAAATGAAAGAACAGCCAGACAAATAGAAGGAAATGAAAATGCACTCTGTATTAACCCATTCCCTTTTTTTACGTTCCTTTGATTTTATACTCAAGAAAACATTGTGGAAAAAGAAGAAATTGCTTGTAAGAAGCAATTTCTCCTTTTTCCACAATATTTTCTACCTCATAGGATGGTTTCTTTTCAAATGGCATCTAGCTTTCATTGTTGTCTACAACCCCTTTCAATTTGGACTAGTTCAAAATTTCCAAAAAAAGGAAAGGATTAAACAGATTCAAATAGAGCTCATGATTGATTTATATTCTGCAAGTTATCTATTACAGTTGATCACAACAAGTATAGATGTACAAGTTAATGTAGTTCAATTTTGTCAAATCCTATGTACACCTATATGGACAAAATTCATCTTTGATCAATCACTATAACTTGTGCATCTATAACTGCACATATATGTGTTTGTTATTGCTGTTTTTAGAAGATTTAAGGAACTGCTTATTATGAGATTTTTAATTTTTTTTTTTTTTTTTTTGAGGGTCTTCAAGAACTAGGATTGTGTGAAAATGGAACAAACAACCCTCCTTATTTTTTTTTTTTTTTTTTTTTTTGCTTTAACAAAAGCACAAATAGAGCAATCCCTGTCAGTCTCAGACTGATCTAGCATCCATTTTTGTGGTAAATCAAACTGCTATAATATACCAGAAGCACCAAGCAATCATATAACTTACGCAAACATGTCATTTCCAGAGGGCCATTTTTGGAAACAATCAGAGAACCAAACCCTAATTAATTCTACAAAATGAATAGTTTTGGCATATTTGCATCATAAATGGTGCTTTTTTTACATTTTATTACTAGTCCCAAAACAGTTTAAGAGCTACAGCTTACAGTTCCTTAACCCATTTACAGATGAAAATATTCTAGAATGGTCCAAATTGTAAGAAGTTGCAGATGACATTTTGGTAAATAGAATTTAAAACAAATCTGTGAGTAGAAAACATTGTGGATAATGAAGAATTTGCTTGTAACCAGCTATTTCTTTATTTTCCACAATGTTTTCCAAATTCTTTTACTTGAGCATTATCAAAAAGCTTGATCATGATGGAAATGGTTAAGTCTTGTCATGATAAATAAAATTTCTTTAAGAATCACACTTATATCAAAGGCCTGAAAGTACAGGAATAACTTGTGGGTCAATATTCCTTTTGAAAATTGAATTTATAAACAACTCTTGCTTGAAGGGAAAAGCAGGAGGTGTAGACTAAGATCAAGCTGTATGTATGTAAGGAGTTGTTGTCACTTTTACATGACTTATATGAAACTTTTTGTTTTATTGAATGGGGTTTAACATCGCTTTTAATAATTTTTCAGTCATATCTCTGTGGCTGGAGCACCTAACAATGGATTCCTGGTATATCTCACAGGAGTACTGCCATTGCATCCTTTCCTAGCCTCCAGCTGCTATCCAACATAGGTCTGCGATTATCGACCCATTGGTGAGAGACAAATAGTCGGAAAGGATAAGTGCTATCCCATATAGGTTTAAGATTATCCACCCATTGGTGAGAGACAAATGTAATCAAAGGACTGAAAGTCCTGAGAGCAATTTTACTGGCTTATCAGTAACCGTGCTCAGTAATGCCAGCATGTATCATCAATATGAGTAAGTAAATCGTACACCTAAGTAGGAGCAGCTGGAGGCTCGATAAGGATGTAGTGGTAGTACTGCATGGTGTGTGAACTACCAGGAATCCATGGTTAGGAGCTCAAGCCGCACCGATATAACTGAAATACTATTAAAAGTTGTGTTAACCCCTATTCAATCAATCATTACCCCTTACTGTTTACCGAAATCGCTATTTTGAATTAATCACAATGTTTTCCTTAATATTATTTCATCAGTGTGTGAAAATTTGTGGTTGTGTGGTAAAATGTTAAATATATGATAAAAGGTAAAGAAATCACAGCTAACATTCAATTCTTTCTTTGTTGGGCATATTTTTATCAGATTTGAAGTACTACATGTCCGTTTCAAAGATATAGTCGAATTTGAGGTAAAAGGTGTTTTATTTGATGGGGTAAATAGGCGCTTGAATCTAACCCTTGACACCCCATGATTGGAAATTGGGAGTCTGATCAAATGAAACTTATTGAGTGGCTGTATCTTTATTGCCTAGAACCATTTGCCCAAGTTCATATTTATGATTACTGCACATTTACATTCTTGCATCAAATATGGCAATAAAATATGTTTACACAAGAGGAATTGTTTGTGATAATTTTTTTTTCTAGTCCTTTGGTTTGGTGAATAAATTCAGTCAATAATTTAAGGATATATACCTTCAAATTATATAACAACAAAATGTTTTTAAAACCTTTCTAAAAGGAGAAATCGTATGTGAATAGGTTAATCAAACTGAATGGAAGAGAAAGTAAGATGGTGAAACTAAACTAAAACATTGCAAAGACACATCTTTGAAAAAATCTAGACTTTAATTGACCCAAGGGATTTAAAAATGGTTCCTGGAAAAATTCAGGAATACCATTAAGAGTTATTTAGCCATGTTAGAGATATAGCAGCATCCTCGGGCAATATTTTTTACTTCTAACTCAATTTTCAGTGTGAAATAAGAAATGAACAGAAAGCTGCGGTTTTTCAGGGAAAAAAAAAAAGTTCAATGCTGTCAGTCAAGCCAGCAGGATAGCTCTGATAAAATGGCCCTTTTCCTCCTTTACTGTTGGTAGAGACTCTACCAAATGATTAAACATTTTGGACAACGATGAAATTAATTGTTATATTCATTTCCCATCATTTTTGATACATCAGATTTTCTCTGAAAATAGCCAAGCTAAATATTTGTCCTTCAGGTTGGTCCTAACTGAACCAAATACATGTTTCAACTGACACCTAACCATTAATGTATAAGTTAAGGTTCTTACATTTTTTAGCTGTTACCTGGACCTTGAACCCTCATGAACAAATTATATAAGCAGCATGTATCATCCATAGTTGTTTTTAAAAAGGTTCCCAGTTACAATCTTGGATCTTTCACAGTTATACACTTTTTGTTTGAAAACTGATGTTTTCTCCAGAAACAGATTTGAGAGACGTATGAACTTAAGGCTGTAGTTACTTGTTTTCAAATCCAATGGAAAATAAAAAGGTTTATTATATACCTATAAACAAATTTAATTTAATTCTGGATAGCCGACACAACAGAATACAAGAGGACCATGATTGTCGTAAATCACTCCCCTGAATATGATGGTTCAAGACTTTATATAATATATAAATGTACAATATCAAAGTCCTATGCCTAATCATTTTGGAGAAGAAGATTTTCAAAGATTTTCTCCTTGAATCCTAGGTATATTGAAGAAACCACCATATAGTGCTATTTTCCAGAGTACAGTAATTCTTTGAAGTATTTCAGTAAGGAGTCAATAGGCATTGATACATACCAAATATCAAAGCTCTATGCATGATGGTTAAGGAGAAGATTTTCAAAGATATCCTTCTTTATTCCTTTTTTAAATAAGGGATTGCACAGAAAAAGGCTTATTGTCAGAATATAGTTATTCTATGAAGAATTTTGGTAAAGGGCAATAGGTATTGATACACACCAAATATCAAAGCTATAGACCTTATGGTTTGGGAGAAGATTTTCAAAGATTTTTCTGCTTTATTTCTATGTAAAATCAGGAATTACACAGAAAAGGGCTAATTATACGCCCGTCGAAGACGGGACGTATTATGGGATCACCCGTGGTGTCCGGGCGTCCAGGCGTCCGGACGTCCGGTCGTCCGGGCGGTGTCCACTTCTTTGTCCGGAGCATAACTCTGTCATCCTAAGTCCAATTGACTTTAAACTTGGCAGTTATAATCTTCTAATCAATACAGAGTGCAGTGCGCAATAACCATAACTCTACCTGGCCTATTTTTTGAGTTATTGCCCTTTGTTGGTTTTCATACTTGAATCTTGTCCGGAATATATCTCTAAAAGTATTATAGCTAGGATCATGAAACTTCATGGGTGTATAGATCTCACCAAGGGGGAGTGCAGTGCACAAGAACCATAACTCTACCTGGCCTATTTTTTGAGTTATTGCCCTTTGTTGTTTTTCATACTTGAATCTTGTCCAGAGTATATCTCTAAAAGTATAATAGCTAGGATCATGAAACTTCATGGGTGTATAGATCTCACCAAGGGGGAGTGCAGTGCACAAAAACCATAACTCTACCTGGCCTATTTTTTTGAGTTATTGCCCTTTGTTGTTTTTCATACTTGAATCTTGTCCAGAGTATATCTCTAAAAGTATAATAGCTAGGATCATGATTTGTTTGTTTGTTTGAATGGGGTTTTACGCCGCTTTTAACAATCTTTCAGTTATATCGCGGCGGCTGGAGCACCTAACAACGGAATCCTGGTATTTCTCACACCAGTACTACCATTACATCCTTTCCTAGCCTCCAGCTGCTATCCCACATAGGTCTACGATTATCGACCCATTGGTGAGAGACAAATAGTCGGAAAGGATGAGTGCCGCCGTCGGGAATCGAACCCGGGACCTCTAGATTGAGAGTCCGACGCGCTACCAACTGCGCTATGACGGCGGCTCGCTAGGATCATGAAACTTCATGGGTGTATAGATCTCACCAAGGGGGAGTGCAGTGCACAAGAACCATAATTCTATCTAGCCTATTTTTTGAGTTATTGCCCTTTGTTGGTTTTCATACTTGAATCTTGTCCAGAGTATATCTCTAAAAGTATAATAGCTAGAATCATGAAATTTCATGGGTGTATAGATCTCACCAAGGGGGAGTGCAGTGCACAAGAACCATAATTCTACCTAGCCTATTTTTTGAGTTATTGCCCTTTGTTGTTTTCCATACTTGAATCTTGTCCAGAGTATATCTCTAAAAGTATAATAGCTAGGATCATGAAACTTCATGGGTGTACAGATCTCACCAAGGGGGAGTGCAGTGCACAAGAACCATAACTCTACCTAGCCTATTTTTTGAGTTATTGCCCTTTGTTGTTTTTCATACTTGAATCTTGTCCGGAGTGTATCTCTAAAAGTATAATAGCTAGGATCATGAAATTTCATGGGTGTATAGATCTCACAAAGGGGGAGTGCAGTGCACAAGAACCTAAACTCTACCTGGCCTATTTTTTGAGTTATTGCCCTTTGTTGTTTTTTATACTTGAATCTTGTCCGGAGTATATCTCTAAAAGTATAATAGCTAGAATCATGAAATTTCATGGATGGATAGAGCTCACCAACTAGGAGTGCAGTGTACAAGAACCATAACTCTACCTAGCCTATTTTTTGAGTTATTGTCCTTTGTTGTTTTTCATACTTTGTTTGACAAAAAATATTCATTCAAAATAACCTCAGTTCTATTCAAACCCCCAGCTTATATTAAGCAGTGTGACGGGCATATCTTGTGACAGTTTGGCACCTTGTTTTTAAGATATGATAATAAAATATGATAATTCTTTGAATTATTTTTGTGGAGGGTCAATAGGTGATGATTTAAACCAAATGTCAAAGCTCTATTTTGGAGAAGAAGATTTTCAAAGATTTTTCTGCTTTATTTCTATATAAAATCAGGGTTTGCACAGAAAGGGCTAATTTTCAAGATTTATACCATGTATCAAAGCTCTGGGCTTTATGGTTTTGGAGGAGAAGATTTTTTAAGTTTTTTCACTTGGTTGCCATGGCAACCTAAGTTCTGAATTTTGAAGTATTTTGAAAGAGTTTGACCTAAGGATCATTTCTGTGATGTTTATTGAAGGTTAGTTTAGGAGGAGAAGATTATTTTGTAATTGTGAATGGACTGACAGATTGATTGATGGACGGTTGGATGGACACTGGACGATGACCAATCACAATAGCTCACCCAGAGAACTTCGTGCACAGGTGAGCTAAAACACAGTATTTTGTGTGTATCAAAAGAACATATTTGTAGAGTACCTTTAAACACAGACTACCTTTTTGTGTACGGACAATTTTCCATGAAAGTACCGATGACGTTTGCATTTAAATCATTTTCAGAAGATTTTATTAATGTTCAGTCTGAAAAGGTAAAATTTAAAAGAAATATTACAACAGTGTGTTTTTCTAGTTGATGTCATCTTGCCTAAATCTTTGGTAGGTATTCCAATATCAGTCTCATCCAATAAAAAATATCTGCACACAATTCTCAAATACGATTACAAGAACTAGAAAAACACACAAGTAATGTAATATTCCCTATCAACCCATTCCAAGACAATGCCACTACTTCACAACCCTAAAGAAAAGAGTTTGAAAAAAAAACGATGTGGAAAATGAAGAAATTGCTTGTTAAAAGCAATTTCTTCATTTTCCGCATTGTTTTTTTTTACCAAGAAAGTCAGAGATCCTTAAAACTCTGTTAACTCTTAATTGTTGTCTGCAACTTCTTTGGGTTAAACCAACTGTACAGCAAACGTACCCATGAAAGAGAACAGCTTTACCTAGTTAATTCAAATCCAGTCAATTAAAGAAGTTCTCATAATGAAGTGGTTGTAAACTTGCTAAAATGTATCATGCCCAAATCAAATGTCCTTGAATTGTAATTCTAATCATAAATGAGTTCCAACAACATAGGATTTAGTGAGAACTCTTCAATAAGATATGCTTGCAATGGAACAGTCCTCGATACATTTAACAAAATGTTTTTTAACCTATTCCCAAATGTAACATAATCCTTGATTCTAGCCTATTGTGTATGCTCATATATTTCTTTTATGAAGGAATAAGTAGAGTAGCCACAGTCTGAATCCATGAAATCAATACTAAATATTATATTGATGGGACAAAGATAAACACGCCCATCTGCTACCAATACTTTCTTGAACGAACGTTTTTGAGAGGAAGATGCAAAACAAGATATTTGATTGGTTGACATAGTATTTTGGTCCCGCATAAAGAGGGAAGGAAATGCTCAGGACGGGGGACGAGTCGAGAGTCGCAAATGGGATAGATCAAGTATATGTTTGGGGCTCATGCTCCCAGAGTAGTTTACAATTATCAAATATTGTATGATGTCAACAGAGTTTGGAGTTATTGTTAATTTATCCACTATATAATCGCTGAGAAGAAACATTGTAGAAACAGGAGAAAAGGCCAGAATTATAACACACAACCATGTCACTTTTTACGCCCCTGAATAAAAACAATTGGAAAAACTTTGTGTGAAATGAAGAAATTTCTTGTTGCAAGCAAAATCTTCATTTACACATTAGGGCCGTTGGCCCTGGGGTGCTCACCTGAGATAAAGGCTCTTTTTCTTTCAACAGTCTAATTTCATGTTAAGGTTAGGATTATGAAACAAGTGGGCCACAATTACATATAAAGACTATGAACCTGGGGATCCAAAAGTGTCAATTACAAATTCCAAGGATTAAGTGCTGATTTGAAAGAAGGAAAAAACTTTTTCCATGGGTTATAATTTCAGAAAAGAGAAAGAAGTCTGTGAACTGATGCTTCATGCCTATATCCCCCCCCCCTTGGGTCCGCCCCTGCGGACCCGAGGATCATGAATTTAGCTATTTTGAAAGAGGTCAATATACTGATGCTTCATGCAAAATATCAAGGCTCTACGCCTTCTGGGTCAGGAGGAGAAGATTTTTAAAGATTATTTTAAAATTTCACTTTTGTTGCCATTGCAACCAGAGTTTTAAACGGATTTCAATTCTTTTAGCTTTTTTTTGAAGGGGACCACCTAAGCAACATTTCTGCCAAATTTGGTTCAAATCGGCTCAGTGGTTTGGAAGGAGATGTCATTTACAAAATCATTCTTTATTTCTATATAAACCCCACCCCCCTGGGGTTCCGCCCCTGGGGACCTCAGGATCATGAGTTTAGCAATTTTTAAGAGGTCAATATACTGATGCTTCATGCAAAAAATCAAGGCTCTACGCCTTCTGGGTCAGGAGGAGAAGATTTTTAAAGATTATTTTAAAATTTCACTTTTGTTGCCATTGCAACCAGAGTTTTTAACGGATTTCAATTCTTTTGGCTATTTTTGAAGGGGACCACCTAGGGAACATTTCAGCCAAATTTGGTTCAAATTGGCCCAGTGGTTTGGGAGGAGATGTGGTTTAAAGAAATTGTTGACGGACGACGCACAACGCATGACGGACGGACGACGGACAAAAGGGGATCACAATAGCCGAGCTAAAAATGTTTTCTGCCCATATTGTGGAACAAATCTAGAATGTCATAAACTTTTAATTGTGGTCTGTAACTCCCTGTCGATTTGGACCAGTCTAAAATTTTGTCATCTGGTAAAAGGTTAAGTGATCATTCGATCAAGCGACCACTTTTGGTCATGTCATAAGTGGTTGCTTAATTTACTGTAGATGCATACACTGAACCATCATTGTGATGGCTAAAGAATCACTAACTACAAGCCGGAAAACCAAAATCTGTGCAAAATGAGTGTTTTCTATATTAAACTCATTACCAGACAACAAAATTCTAGACCTACAATGTTCTAAATTGAAAGAATTTGCATACAATTCTTTTGATGAAATTTTGAAAATCATTGTCTTTGTGGGGAGAAAACATTGATGGAAATGAATAAATTGCTTGTTACAAGCGATTTCTTCATTTTCCACAATGTTCTTCGAAGTGTTTTCTTGAAGGTGTAAAAAAGCAGTTTTGTGTAGGAATGGGTTAATCAATAGTTTGATGCAAATAGAACAAAGTAATCCACTTGAGGAAAAAAATAAAATCCCCATTTCTATAGAGGCATAGAAGTTAGTTCAATTTATGAATAGCCACAGAATTTTCCTTTTAAATTGATTGTTGCTCCCAAAGGAATATTTCATCTACTATTCTAATGAGCATATCTTCCTTTCTGTGTCTAGCAAGTCAGTTTAGATTTCATTTTTCATTCCTATATGAATGGATAAATATCAAATCTGTCTAAATAATCAGAAAATTCAATTATGTTTGAGACACAGCCATATTTCGTGGACAGGGAGATAAGAAGGGGATATATTACTAGTCAACCAGCAGACAGATAAATAAACATCATGGAGGTGTTTATGACTTCTGTTGAAAATTGATATAGGTATCAAATGAATCCATATAGGGAATACAGCTCTTGAAAGTCTAAGATGTATTGTTTTTGGTTGGGTTGGTTTTTTTGGGGTTTTTTTTGGTTTTTTGTAGACAATAGTTTCTACCTGACAATGGAGGACATGTATCTCTAGAGAAGGTATGTAACTCTATTTTGTCATGAAAAAGGTGACAAGCATTTAACTTTGTTCATCAACCATTGTGATGCTAAATAAAAAACATCATCAAGAATTGCTTTAAAATTCAAAGGACTGAAAGGTCTAAATTGGGTCATTATATAGTTTGTTAATTAAAAACTGTGATTAAGACCATTTGCACACTTTTTGACACTAGTTTAGAAGAGGGCTGTAGAAAATCATGAGGAAAATGAAGAAATTGCAAGTTACAAGCAATTTCTTCAGTATTCACAATGTTTTCTATCCATAACCTAAGTTTTTTAAAATTCTAAAGAATATAAACTGTGGTCTGCGACTGCTTATAATTTGGTCTAATATTGTCGTAGATAGTCAGAGATTTTCCATGTACCACCAACTGGTCGAGAAATACCATAAGTAAACAAGGTCACAAATGATTTGTATTTGTAGTTTGACAATTTTCTCTTTGAAATAACCCAAATATCAACCAGGTTGGTTAACAGGTCTTTCATTTAGAGCATCACGTTGGTCGAACTTGCTCGCAATTCCCTAGATCCACCAGGTTCAGGTCCGGCACCAGTCATGTTCTGCATGGTATGGGCGTTGGATACCTCTTATTTCTTTAAAAATTACACTGTCTGCACTTCACTCAATCTTTCAAATTATCAGATTGCAGAAAAACAATCAAACAAAATCAAGTTAGCAATCCATGTCCAATACTGTAATGCACTTATCTCTTGTCAGCATTGACACGTCGAAAAGTGTGAAAAACATAGTTTATTGCAAATCTCTACCTCTATAATTAAGGTTTGTCTTATAGTTGGAATACGTGCAAACAAAAGTGATTTGGCTTTAGAATTGATTCGACTTAGGGGTAGTTTACGTTGTAAACAGAACGACATATGGAGGTTCAAATTCGTAGAAGAAAATAGTAATGGACTTAAGAATAACTTCGACGTAGAGATAGCTTCGGCTAAGGGACATTTGAGGTAAAGTTATTCAGCTGTATATGAGTATATATTTTTTTTAATTTTAGACTGATCCAAATTGAAAGAGGTTGCAGACGACAATTAAATTTTGATGCAATTTTGAATGAAACTATCCTATGTAGTAGAAAATATTGTGGGAAAAGAAAAATATTTTCTGAAATATAAAATCACAGTGACGTTACAATCCAGGGTTTGTACAGGAAAGGGTCAACCAGGAGTCTGTGACTCCACATTAACCCTTTACTGTACAATCACTGGTTTTTACGTCCTTGTGATTTTATACTTCAGAAAACATTGTGGGAAAAGAAGAAATTGCTTGTAACAAGCAATTTCCTCTTTTCCCACAATATTTTCTACCCTACTGAATGGTTATTTTTCCAATTAAAACCACTATAAATTGTCGTCTGCAAAACCTCAGAAAATGGACAGGTCTACAAAATTTTAAAACTGGGAAGGGTTAAATTGGTCTGAAGTGAGAAATATGACTGGGCAGTTCTTTAAATTTGCATCACAATCTTCCAAGAAACAAAATTAATTGTGTTATCTGCACCTACAAGAAAAGTAGAACAAAACTTGTCCTTAAATCTCCTTTAATTGTCAGAAGCTAGACAAATATATCATCAGTGTAATATAAAGTGCTCTGAGAGAAAGAAATTGAAGTCTTTCAGAGAGTTCTAGCTGGGACAGAACATTAACAATTTTTATCAATAACAACATAATCTGGCCCTCTTTTTGATGACCCCCTGAAAAATTACATACAGGAAAGCATCATATGAAAATCTCCTATCATTTTCTTCTTTTTCACAATTTCTCCAACCTATATGCTACAAACCTTTCCTTTGAAATTCACTTTCATAGGTCATCTGCAACTTCTTTTAATTTTTAAAGGTGAAAAATTGTGTAGACTGGTAAGGGGTTAACCATTTACCAAACAATGCCACATGTTTTTGCACCTATCAATTGAATCTTTGAAAAACATTATGAGAAAAAAAATGCATGTAACAAGCATTTTCTCTTTTTTTTTGTATGCCCATCAAAGACAGGAAGTATCATAGAATCCACCCATAGCTTGCACGCGTCCGTGCAGGAATGATGGCAACAGGCAGCCAGACGGCGGATAGTTTTAGATTGGTGCATAACTTTGCATAACTTTGACACCTCATGTCAGATTGACTGGAAACTTGACAAATGTTTTCATGGCATGATTATGGAGTGCAGTGTACAAGAACCATACTTCCACCTTGCTTACTTTTCGAGTTATTGCCCATTGTTGCTTTTCTGACTTTAATATGCCTTGAGCATATCTCCAACAGTATAATACCTATGATTATGATTTTTTGTGTGTATATAGATCCTATAAAGGGACAGTACAGTGCACAAGAAACACAACTCTTCCTTGCTTACTTTTTAAATTATTGCCATATGTTGTTTTTCTGATTTGAATTGTGTTTGGAGAATATGTCTGAAAATAGAATAGTTTAAGCATAGTAGCTGTCATTATGAAATTTCCTTAGTGTTTAATTTCTATCAAGAGCAAGGGCAATGCACAGGAAACACAACTCTACTTAGCTGCTTTTTTCAATTAATGCCCTATATTGTTTTGAAACTTGAGTTTTGAAGGGTCCCCATTCACAAATTGTAGTGTGACGGGCATATTTTGTGACAAGTTGCTGCTCTTGTTTTGCAATGTCTTCCAACTAAAATGGCCTTTATTTTCCCATTTAACCCATTCCCACACAATCCCTCCTTTTTACGCCGCTCAATAACAGGGCTTTGGAAAACATTGTGGAAAATGAAGAAATTGCTTTTAACAAGCAATGTCTTCATTTCCCACAATGTTTTCAACAGAGAAAGTTGAAAAAATATAGAATCTCATAATCTTTAGATCGTCTTCTGCAACTCCTTTCAACTTGACCGGTCTAAAATTTCGTCAAGTGGGAATGGGTTAAACTGACTATGTGTTTGTTTTCTGCACTGTCTTTTAATTTTGACCAGTCTAATTTTGTTGTTTGGGAATGGGTTAGCTGAGTATTTGTCAGTTGATTTAAATTATATTTGTAAAATCAAAGAACGGAAATATCTGAAAGGCTTGATTGTGGGTTACTATTTCTGTTGAAACACAATTTTAACCCTTGTCATGCTGAATAAAATCCGCCTTTGGAATTGCGCTAAAATTAAAGGGCTGAAAACAGAGTACAGTAGTTATGTGTCAACATTTCATTTGAAATCTAATTTCATCATCAAATCTGACTTTAAAATGATAAACAGGTGGTGTAGACTAAGATCTGACTGCACTTATGTACAGGCTGATCTTTCTCTATACCTCCTGCCAAAACAGAAATATTTCTGCATCACACAAACCATTTATTCATTTTCAACAATGTTTTCCCAAGATATTTGGATATCTTGAGAAGCTTAACCCATTAACAGACAGAAAATTTTAAAATAGATCTAGATTGAAAGAAGTTGCAGATGACAATTTAGATTTTGTAAAATTCTAGATTTTTTCATCTTTCTGAGTAGAAAACACTGTCTAAATGAAGAAGATAATTGCTTACAACAAGCAATTTCTTCTTTTTGCACAATGGCTTTCCAAGTGTGTTTCTTGAGGGGGCATCAAAAAGCATCATTGTGTGGGAATGGATTTAAAAAAAAGCAGGATCATGTGGGAATGGGTTAACCCATTCCCTCACAATGACACCTTTCAACGCCTGTCAAGAAAAAATAATTGAGAAAACATTGTGTAAAATGAAACAAGATGCCAAATTGTCACAAGATACGCCGTCACACTGCTTAATATTAACTGGGGGTTTGAATAGAACTGAGGTTATTTTGAATGAATATTTTTTGTCAAACAAAGAATGAAAAACAACAAAAGACATAAACTCAAAATATACGCTATGTAGAGTTGTGGTTCTTGTAGATTGCACTCCCACTTAGTTAGCTCTATCTGTCCATGAAGTTTCATGATTCTAGCTATTATACTTTTAGAGATATACTCCGGACAAGATTAAAGTATGAAAAACAACAAAGGGGTATAACTCAAAAATAGGTTAGGTAGAGTTATGGTTCTTGTGCACTGCACTCCCCCTTGGTGAGCTCTATCCATCCATGAAATTTCATGATTCTAGCTATTATACTTTTAGGGATATACTCTGGACAAGATTCAAGTATGAAAAACAACAAAGGGCAATAACTCAAAAATAGGCCAGGTAGAGTTATGGTTCTTGTGCACTGCACTCCCCCTTGGTGAGATCTATACAACCATGAAGTGTCATGATCCTAGCTATTATACTTTTAGAGATATACTCCGGACAAGATTCAAGTATGAAAAACAACAAAGGGCAATAACTCAAAAATTAGGCCAGGTAGAGTTATGGTTCTTGTGCACTGCACTCCCACTTGGTGAGCTCTATCCATCCATGAAATTTCATGATTCTAGCTATTATACTTTTAGAGATATACTCAAAACAAGATTCAAGTAGAAAAAACAACAAAGGGCAATAACTCAAAAAGTAGGCCAGGTAGAGTTATGGTTCTTGAGCACTGCACCCCCCTTGGTGAGATCTATACACCCATGAAGTTTCATGATCCTAGCTATTATACTTTTAGAGATATACTCCAGACAAGATTCAAGTATGAAAAACAACTAAGGGCAATAACTCAAAAAATAAGCCAGGTAAAGTTATGGTTATTGTGCACTGCACTCCCCCTTGGTGAGATCTATACACCCAGGAAGTTTCATGATCCTAGCTATAATACTTTTAGAGATATACTCCGGACAAGATTCAAGTATGAAAAACAACAAAGGGCAATAACTCAAAAAATAGGCTAGGTAGAGTTATGGTTCTTGTACACTGCACTCCCACTAGGTGAGCTCTATCCATCCATGAAATTTCATGATTCTAGCTATTTTACTTTTAGAGATATACTCCGGACAAGATTCAAGTATGAAAAACAACAAAGGGTAATAACTCAAAAAATAGGCCAGGTAGAGTTATGGTTCATATGCACTGCACTCCCCCTTGGTGAGATCTATACACCCATGAAGTTTCATGATCCTAGCTATAATACTTTTAGAGATATACTCCGGACAAGGTTCAAGTGTGAAAAACAACAAAGGGCAATAACTCAAAAAATAGGCCAGGTAGAGTTATGGTTCTTGAACACTGCACTCTGTATTGATGAGAAGAATATAACTGCAAAGTTTAAAGTCAATCGGACTTACCGTGACAGAGTTATGCTCCGGACAAAGAAGTGGACACTGCCGGACGCACGGACGCCATGGGTGATCCCATAATACGTCCCGTCTTCGACAGGCCTATAAAAATTGCTTGAATCAAGCAATTTCTTCATTTTTCACAATGTTTTCTAGCCAGAAAGTTGAAAAAATCTAAAATTTCATAAACTTTAAATTGATGTCTGCAGCTTCTTTCAACTTGGACCAGTCTAAAATTTTGTTGTGTTGGAATGGGTTAAAGCAACTAGCACAGGCATATATCAAACTGTGCATGAAGTGTCTATATAATTATTGTGGAACTGCAGCATCAAGATAAGTGTTAAAACTTTCTCAAAGAATAAATAAGCTGGTACTGGATAAGTCTATCTTTGTATATGATGCCTATTTGTTCTCAGCAAATCATTTTCCTATCTATCAGTTTTTCCCCATTCTTGTGAGAAATGCACATAATTGGACATATGGACTGATAGATGAATGGCCTCACTTTAAGTAATTTGTCTCAACTATGACCTGAGAATGTCTGTATTGAAACTAAAGCTTGAAAATAGAAAAAGACTAGTTATTGTAGTCCTAAACAGTTTTATTCATGTTTTTTAGTATGGGGCACCAAATATAGCACTAGGCTCTTCACTAAACAACAACTAAAGCTTGACTTTTTAGCTAGCAAAGGTTCAGCTTTGATAGCTTAAGTTAACAGACAAAATCTTTAGGTCTTCTCAGAGTTTAACGAGTGCAAAATGCCACTGGAGGCTTAACCACTGAATCCAAGGAGTGCCTACGCCATAAAAAGTAGTTCTTGTGTTTAGGAATAAGAGTGTTTTTTGTTCATTTGAGCGTATTGTGTTCAAAGTTAAGCTGATCAGAAAAAAAACTTTGGATAACATCGTGGACAATGAAGAAATTACATGTAACAAGCAATTTCTTCAGTGTCCACAATGTTTTCTACACCGCAAGGTAAAGATTTTCTGAATTTTACCAGCTTGATTACTTGGCAAAATTATGCTTTGCTAGCCTACAGTACTTTTATTAATTACAGTGAGTTTTAAAGGGGAGTTAGGAGTAGTTAATATATTTTATAGCATACGCATTCACAGCAACTTCATTTGTACAAAACTCAGTTTGAGGAACTAAGAATCGATATATGTAATCTTTAGGGCCTCTGCAAACTCTCAAAGGCCAGAAACCTTGTAATGGAGATCAATTAACCACAATGTAGAATTTGATGAATAGACAAGCTCAGTTCATTCAAATTTCACACAACTGACCTTGTGTGACATATTCTGAAGGGTCACCTTATTATCATATATATATGAAATTTGGTAATAATCCAGCAAGTGGTTCCTGAGAAGATTTTCAAAGTTTTCACAATATGAAATATGTAAAAATTAGCCTACTCATAAGAGAAATATTTATCATTGGACTCATAATTCTTTCAGTGCATCTGACTAAGATCATTCTGTGAAATTTGGTAATAATCCAGCAAGTCAATACTGAGAAGAAGGTTTTCAAAGTTTTCATCATATACCATAATTAGCCCCACATACACACATATATCTATGGTTCAGCACGAAACAGTAATAACTACCTATATGTTTATTTCTATATATTTTTTTTCCTTCCAATCTAGATTCTTTGAAGGAATCTGATTAACCCATTCCCACACAATGACGATTTAAACGCCTCTCAATACAAAAGCTCCTAGAAAACATTGTGGATAAATAAGAAATTGCTTGTTACAAGCAATTTCTTATTTATCCACTATGTTTTTTACCCAAAAATACAAAGATTTTAAAAATTACACCCACCAAAAAATTTTCGTGTGCAACATCTTTCAATTTGGACCTGTCTAAAATTTTCTCATGTGGAAATTGGTTAAGAGTCACCCAAGGATTATTCCTGTGATATTTTGTGTCTGAGGAAAAGATTTTTAAAAAAATTGGCGACATGCAGTGGGTGGGTGCACGCAAATTTCAAGAATTAAAAAATGTTGTCTGCAACTTCTTTGAATTGGGACCCATATTCAATTTTCATAAGTGTTAATGGAGCTTTATCTTGCAGAGATATACAAATAATGGAACGAGAATATTTCATTTCTATGACAACCACAAAACATTATCTTGAAATAGATAAAACATGTCACAAAATCTGTTAACCCTTTCCCATACAACAAAATTTTAGACTGCTCCAATTTGAAAGAGGCTGCAGACGAAATTTCAAAGTGAATTGAAAAATAACCACTCTAAAGAGTAGAAAACATTGTAAGAAGATATTGTCTGTAACAAGCAATTTCTTTCCCTGCAATGTTTTCCCCCAATACAAAACCTATGGGTCCTGAAAACAAGTGATTGTTTGGAAAAGTTTTAAGCTTTAACCCATTACCAGACTGTTCCAAATAGAAAGGAGTAGCAGACAACAAATCTTAAGTTTATGAAATTTTAACTTTCTGGATAGGAACCAGTTGCTCCGAACAATGTTTTCCCAATTGTTTTCCTTGAGGGGTGTCTAAAAGCGTCATTACCAGATTTTTTAAACTTTATTAGAAAACATTGTAGAATTGAAGAAATTGCTTATTGCAAGCATTTTCTTCATTTTACACCATGTTTTCCCAAATGTTGTTTCTTGAGGGGCATCCAAAAGCATCGTTCTTTGGGAATGAGTTAAAAAATGAAGTAACAAAAGAACAAAGATAGATATAACATGAGCAGATCTAAGTTTTTTTTTAAAATTTGTCAAGGTAAATAGAATTCTCCAAAAAAATATCTTAAAATGAAAGAACTGAAAGCACTGGAAGTTCTAATTATGGGTTATTATTGATCTTATTAATTTTTAAATGTTTAAATTTATCTTATAAATAACATTGGCCGTAAAGGGACAAGCAGGTGGTGTAGACTTGGATCAGACTACATGTATATGCAGACTGATCCTTGTCTATACCTCCTTCAAAACATGCCAGTTCCAGCATGACAAGGGTTAAAATCTCATTGCCATTATCCTGGCAGCTGGTGACCTAGTCATGTCTTCCTATTATTTCAAGTACTAGTACAATCACAAAACACAATCAGAGACACCAGCTGCCAATCCCTCTTTGGTGCTGTATTCTAATTTGCAAGTTTCATCTTCCAAAATCTATTTACAGCCTCTGTTAACCCATTAACACACAGTTAATCAACCCTCTGTTTTACGACCCACAAAGAAATAGGTATAGAAAACAATGTGGAATATTAAGAAATTGCTTGTCACAAGCAATTCCTGCATTTTCCACATTATTTTCTACACAGAGAGACAAAGATTTTAATAATTTCAGTAATTTGAAATTGTCATCTGCAACTTCTTCCAATTTGGACCAGTCTAAAATTTCACTGTGTGGGAATAGATTATGAAGGATTTGTGTTTGAGCTAAGACAATAATAGGAACAGAGATAAAACAGTTGCATGTAAAAATTTATACAAGAATTTGTAAGTCACAAACAAGTCCAAATTCCATTAAAATGAATGTCACAGTAATGAATCTTTTGCCAGAGGATAGTACATGCTTAAAAAGCATAATTTTGAAAAGTTCCTGAGCAAACAGAGATATAATGGAGATTGGACAGATTCACAAAATAATTTAAACAATAACTTCTTAGTACAAAAAGGGGATCAAAATTCCACCGAAATGAATGTCAGAGTAATGAATCTCTGCCTATGGCATAATATGGTGATCATAAAGGCACTTACAAGAGGACCATGATGGTCCTAGATCTCTCACCTGAAATGTCTGCTGTTAAAAACATGCAATTAGAGACAAATAACTATAATCAGTTTCATGAAGGTAGGGGCAAAATTGTGACTTCTTTATTGTAAACAAAGAAATTGTCATTATGGCCCCTTTTCCTTTGTTATCCTATAGAACCTTCCCAAAATCTATAAGGTTCATCCTAAGGACCTAACAATTATTCTGACAAAGTTTCATTAAAATTGAGCCAAAATTGTGGCCTCTAGTGTGTAAACAAAGAAATATTCATTAAGGCCCCTTTTCCTGTGTTTTCCGATAGAATATTCCAATATTCGATAGGTTTCATTCTCATGATCAAATAATTATTCTGATCAAGTTTGATGAAGGTAGGGGCAAAATTTCGACCTCTAGAGTGTAAACTAAGAAATTGTCATAAATGCCCCTTTTCGTGTGTTTTCAAATAGAACCCTTCCATAATCAATAGGGTTCATCTCTATGACCTAATAATTGTTCTGGCAAAGTTTCATGAAAATAGAGCCATTTTTGTGGCCTCTAGAGTATAAACAAAGAAATTGTCATTAAGGCCCCTTTTCCTGTGTTTTCCAAAAGTACCTTTCTATAATCAATAGGATTCATCCTTGTGACTAAACAATTATTCTGGCCAATTTTCATGAAAATTGAGCAAAAATTGTGGTCTCTAGAATGTAAACGAAGACATTGTCATTAAGGCCCCTTTCCTGTGATTGCCAAAAAAACCTTCCCATAATCAATAGGGTTCACCCTTATGCCCTAAGTATTATTCTGGCCTGGTTTCATGAAGATTGAGCCTAAATTTTGGCCTCTAGACCTTAAACAAAGAAATTGTCATTAAGGCCCCTTTTCCTGTGTTTTCCAATAGAACCTTTCCATAATCAATAAGGTTCATCCTTTTGACCTAACAATTATTCTGACTTAGTTTCATGAAAATTTAGCCAAAATTGTGGCCTCTAGAGTGTAAACAAAGAAATTGTCTTTAAGGCCCATTTTCCTGTGTTTTCATATAGAACCCTCCCATAATCAATAGGTTTCATCCTCATGACCTACCAATTATTCTGATCAAGTTTCGTGAAGATTGGGCCTAAATTGTGGCCTCTAGACTTTAAACAAAGAAATTGACATTAAGGCCCCTTTTCCTGTGTTTTCCAAAAGTACCTTTCTATAATCAATAGGATTCATCCTTGTGACTAAACAATTATTCTGACAAAGTTTCATGAAAATTGGGCCAAAATTGTGGCCTCTAGAGTGTAAACAAAGAAAATGTCATTAAGGCCCGTTTTCCTGTGTTTTCGGAAAGATCCTTCTAATTATCAATAGGGTTCATCTCTCTTACCTAATAATTATTCTGGCAAAGTGTCATGAAGATAGAGCCATATTTGTGGCCTCTAGAGTGTAAACAAAGAAATTGGCCCCTACCGATATCCAGAGTTACTACGCTTAGTTTTAGTATTAGAGTGACCTCCCTTAAATCTTTGGGTAGTTCCGGTGAAAAAATCGATGATATCGGTATCGAAAACATTAACAGGTTGTTGCCAGCTTTCACTATGTGTCATCAATGTTGAAACCCTAGATGATCTAAAGACTACTTTATTTTAACAGCTGAGCTTAATTTTTAAAGCTGAGTGACGTTTTTCGTGTTTATAATCGTAAAAGAGTCGGTATGAAAGTATTCTTTTCGGATATACCCTAATTCCGGATATACGTATTAATTACCATTAAAAGAGCTTTTTTGATCGAAATAAATACAATGATACTCACGGAAATACATTCCGTTATTTCCTTTTTTAGAAAATGGTTTCACATGTCAAGCGGGGCTTTGAATTTATAAGATATCTGTCATTTTACAAACGGGAACTGTTGCAAAGAAGCTCTCCATACGTATATGCTTGTTGAAATTTTTTCCTTTTCCACAGTATTTCTACCCTGCTAAATGTTGTTGTTTTTTAATTTCTTGTTTTATATATCATTTCATGTATTTAAGTAATTGAGAAAAAGTGAGAAATAAAAAAGAGGAAATATAAAAGAGATAAGAAGTGTTACAAAGATCAAACTAAGACAATCTTTTTGAACGTTTTAATCCATTTAGTTGATACCAAATTCTTATTACTATATTGAGATATATCATGCAATGACATATATGATACAATTTACATATACTAAATTTTCAAATCTTTTAGTTGTAAAAAAGCTATCTTGAACATGTTTTTTTTTTTTTTTTTTTTTTTTGTAGATTTTTCTTACTTAAACATTTTTTCCATTTTTTTCTAAATGAGAAACGTTTTGAAATATATTTCCTTTACCTCTTGCATATATAATCCTATTCAATATGTACAAACTCGTAAATTCCTTAGAATAAGGGGGAATAGCAAACGATTTCCTTTGTTACTTGAAATAAGGGGATATCGGGTGAAAATCAAAAGCAAATAACCGATCATTACGAGATTTATCCAGTGTATATCCAAAATACCACCCGTGGTCTATTACGCAATCAGACATACCGATCAGAAGCGTGTAAGTTACTTGGATTTAATCAGCAGTTTATGAGAGGACATCGTTAACTTTTAAATTTGATTTACCATTCAACCCTTTACAGAAAAAAAATCTCAGAACGAAAGAGGTTACGAACGAAATTTTAATAGCCATGTGTACCGAAAATAATGGATCTTTCAGATGTTGAGAAAGTCGGCGTAAAAAGTACTCTTTATCGCAATATTGTTATTCTTGGTTGTTGTTGTGTGGTTTCAAGTTAAAGAATGATTTCCTACAAAGGGCGACTTTGCTAAATTTTTTTCGAAAATGAGAAGTAAAATATGAAAACTGGACGAGAATGAAATTGATTCCTAGGTCGGGAGAGAAAAACGATTAAATCGTGTCGAAGTTAACATAAACTACCACAATAATTCCATATTCTAAGAGTATTTAAAGAGTACTCAACATTCCTCTGTATCAAATTTTGAAAAATATCTGATTCTACGCAAAATAGGAGCATTAAACCTCTGATAGTGTACTTTTACTTAGGGACCCAACCACATCATTTTGCATATAATATATAGACAAAAAGATAAAACATTAATCAATCTTTAGAACTAGATAAATTCCAAATGATATAAGTCAACCGACGCCCTTTATTAATTAGTCAAAAGAAGGACATCTGGGCAGTCGTGTGAAAATCAAAGCAAATAGCCGATCGTTATGAGATATATCCGGATACCACCCGTGGACTTATTGCGTAATCAAAGATACCGATTTAAAACGTGTAAGTTACTTGGATTAAAACGGGAGTCTATGGACGGACATCGGTAATTCTTAAGATTGACTTACCATTTAAACATTTGTAGATAAAAACAATCTTAGAACGAAATAGGATACAGACGAAATATTAAAATCCATTTGTATGAAAAATAACGGGTCGCTCAGATTTGGAGAAATTCCTTGTAAAAATACTCCTTTTATCGCAATACTTTTGTTTTTCCCCCGTTGTTGTTTTGTCTGTTTGCATGTTTCAATAGATATTCTCAAGCCAAGGAAATAAAAGTAACAATGCCATTCACCATGAAGGACAGTTTTGCTAATTTTGTTTCGAAAATGAGAAGTAGAATATGAAAACTGGATGAAACTCGGACGGGAAGACGATTATAACGTGTCAATGTAAATAAAAACTGCCAAAACATTTTCATAATCTATAAGTATTACAAAAGAACTCAATATTCTTATGCGTGAAATACCGAAAAAATAATTAATTCTCTCCAAAACAGACATTTTTAGTATCAGCCCTTATATATTCTTTGTTGAAATTTAAACCGGAACTACCCAGTGGAATCAAGGGAGTTAATTAAAGGGCAATTTTCGGGAGAACTCCGTATATCGGTAGGGGCCCATTGTCATTAAGTCCCCTTTTCCTGTGTTTTCAAATAGAACCCTCCCATAATCAATAGGGTTCATCCTCATGACCTAACAATTATTCTGACCAAGTTTCATGAAGATTGGGTCAAAGAGTGTAAACACTTCAATTATTGACGCTGCACAACGGATGACAGACATTCAACGATCACAAAAGTTCACCATGAGCATGTTGTGCCCAGGTGAGCTAATAAAGATTCAGAATAATAGCATAGGAGAAACAGAGATAAGAGACTTGCGTGTAAAACTTCACCTAAGCATTATGTCAACATGGATTGCAACCCCTGGGTCACTGGAATAGCCCCCCTTCTTTCATGGAGAATTCATTCTTACCAAATATTAAGACATTTGAGCAAAAAAAGTGGAATCTACAGTGCACTCAAGGTTTTTTTCTAAGATTTGACCTAGTGACCTATTTTTTTACCCAATGTTGCTGAAGTCTTGTTCTTGAACTAGACTTCAATTGCAAATTATTTCCATTTGGACCGGTCTAAATATTTATTGTCTGGTAATGGGTTAACTAGAGATGATAGAACACCATATTTATTCCACTGGCCTGAATTTACTTATTTAGTTTTCTTAACCCTTGTCATGCTGAACCCAGAATATTCCGGTTTTGGCAGGAGGTATAGATCAAGATCAGCCTGCACATAAGTGCAGTCCGATCTTGGCCTACACCTCCTGCTTGTAATTTTCCTGCTAGAGTTGTGTATGAAATCTTTTTCTTAAAGAATTATTGATTATGAAACAGCAAGTTCTATCAGTGCTTTCAACCCTTTGATTTTACAGAAATTCAGTATGACAAGGGTTAACAATAGGAGGCTTCTCATTTAATCCATTCCCACACAATGACGCTTTTTCACGCCCCTAAGAACAATAGCTTTTGAAAACATTTTGGGATATGAAGAAATTGCTTGTTGAAAAAATATAAAAATTTCATCAAATAAAATTTGTTGTCTGCAACATCTTTCAAATTGGACCACTCTGAAATTAAGTGTTTGTGAATGGGTTAAAAATACTTTTTTTTTTTCACTATAGTTCAGATAGAATTTAAAACAAGAGGGCCAGAATGGCCCTAAAATCGCTCACCTGACTAATGTAAGATGATTCAAAATTGAAATTGGCCCAATGGTTACTGAGGAGAAGATGTTTAAAGATTTCAAAGTCAAAAACTGCCCTACCCTTCCAAGCCCTTATTTGGTCATCAATCAAAATTCTAGAACAACTTTTGAAAAGGGTCACTCAAGGAACATTCATACCAAATTTGGTTGAAATTGGCCCAATAGTTACTGAGGAGAAGATGTTTAAAGATTTCAAAGTCAAAAAAGTGCCTGACCCTGCCACGCCCATATTTGGGCATAAATCAAAATTCCAGGAACAACTTTTGAAAAGGGTCACCAAAGGAACATTCATGCAAAGTTAGGTTGAAATTGACCCAACTGTTACTGAGGATAAGATGTTTAAAGATTTCAAAGTTAAAAAAACTGCCACGCCCATATTTTGGAATAAATCAAAATTCTGTGAACAACTTTTGAAAAGGGTCACCCAAGGAACATTCATACCAAATTTGGTTGTAATTGGCCCAATAGTTACTGAGGAGAAGATGTTTAAAGATTACAAAGTCAAAAACTGCCACGCCCATATTTGGGCGTGAAACGAAATTCTGCCGAACAACTTTTGAAAAGGGTCATCCAAGGAACATTCATGCCAAGTTTGGATGAAATTGGCCCAATGGTTACTGAGGAGAAGATGTTTAAAGATTTCTAAGTAAAAAACTGCCACGCCCTGCCACGCCCATATTTGGGGGTCAATCAAAATTCCACGAACAACTTTTGAAAAGGGTCACCAAAGGAACATTCATGCCAAATTTGGTTGAAATTGGCCCAAAAGTTACTGAGGAGAAGATGTTTAAAGATTCCTAAGTCAAAAACTACCACACCCTGCCACGCCCATATTTGGGCAAAAATCAAAATTCCACGAACAACTTTTGAAAAGGGTGACCCAAGGAACATTCATACCAAATTTTGTTGAAATTGGCCCAATGGTTACTGAGGAGAAGATGTTTAAAGATTTCTAAGTTAAAAACTGCCACGCCCTGCCACGCCCATATTTGGGGGTCAATCAAAAATCCGCGAACAACTTTTGAGAAGGGTCACCCAAGGAACATTCCTACCAAGTTTGGTTGAATTCCGCCCAATGGTTACTGAGGAGAAGATGTTTAAAGAATTGTTGACGACTTCCGACGCACGACGCACGACGGACAAAAGGTGATACCAAAAGCTCACCTTGAGCACGTTGTGCTCAGGTGAGCTAAAAAGCGGTAGAAAACATTGTAAAGAATGAAGATTGCTTGTCTCAAGCAATTTCTTCATTCTTCACAATGTTTTCCAAAGCTTTCTTCTTGAAGGGCTTAAAAGGTGTGACTGTGTGGAAATGGGTTAAAGTAAAAGCAACAAGCCTATGGATGCCTACACTCGGCTGTTGGGTGTTGGATTGTGGATAAAAAATCTAATTAAAAAAAAAGCATAATTTGCACAAAATGTATTTATAGTTATCCCCCTTGATAGTATGGGTTCCTCTTTTGATAGTGAGCATGTGTGCCAAGTTTCAAGTGAATGCCTTCAGTAGAACCAGAGATAGCACAAAATGTCAAAGTTTTTGCACGACGACATGGAAGCTATCACAATACCTCGGGTTTCAAGCTAAAATTTGATATGTGACAGACCTAATGCTATAACAATTGCCCAATGGTTTTTATCTAAGAGCTAAAAATGCTTATAATTCTTACAAAATGCTCTCAGGGTAATTCTTCTTGATTTAAGGGGTTACTCTTGTGATAGTGAACAGGTAATCCAAGTTTCATGATCTTCGATCATAACTGAAATTAGACAAATTTCTCCTTTTCCCATAAAGTTCTAAATGATTGTAATTTGTCAGGGCATCAGAGAGTGTCATTTTGTGAAAATGAGTTAATAAATGACTGAAATATGAGCAAGTTTAACCCATTCCCAACAACAAAGTTTTAGACTGGTGCAAATTGCAAGGACTTGCAGACAACAACTTAAAGTTTATGAAATGTTAGATTTTTTCAACTATCTTGGTGGAAAACATTGTGGGAAATGAAGAAATTGCTTGTCACAAGCAATTTCTTCATTTCTCATAATATTTTCCCAAATGCTTTTCTTGAGAGGCGTCAAAAAGCGTGATTGTGTGGGAATGGGTTAAAGTTTGACATGGCAATACCTACATCAACACCAAGGTGATGACAGCTTTTTTGTTCCAGAATAGCAAAGCTAAAAAAACATAATCTAGGAATATTTTTGAGATTGTAATGAATGCATCAGTTTTATTAGAAAAATCTCACCAGCAGCCCAGAAGTTGAAGAGCCTTGGCAATATGGATTAATTTTGGCACCAAATCACTTTTCCTGTTTACATTTTAACAGCTTGATGTGATCAAGGATAGAAACCATTTGCCTTGAAGACAATTGTCTAACCTTATCTAATTCAAAACAAACTCACAACTTGTTCTCTCATCCTTATATCTGTAACTTGCTTTATGCTACAAAACAACCATATGGAAATTAGCAGAAGTAATGAATCTCGTCTTTCTATCAAATGTATTCATGGCCCGCAAGTTATTACCCTGTGATTATTGATTGATTGAATCAGGTTTAATGCCACTTTAAACTGTATTTCAGTCACATCATAAAGGCCCAGTCATATCTCGTAAGTGACAATCATATTTCATTATTTCCTGAAATACCATTAGAAAAGTGTTTGAATATCTTCTTAACATTCAGATCAGATCAGATCAGATTTCTGTTATTGGTACATGTATCATTTCCGTTCCATAGTATCATCATGACATCCCCGTACCATAATTGGCTTTTTGGTTCAGAAGACTTCTAAAGAAATTGTTGACAGACGCACTACAACAATGACGCACAATGGCAACATTAGCCTCGCCAATAAATGACATGTTTTTTTTAACCCAGCGAAATTTCTATTGAGGAATCTGATAAATAATCACCAAAGATCATTCCTGTCAAATTTGTTTAAAAAACCATCCACTGGTTTTTGTGAAAAAGATTTTCAGTTTTCACTACATAATCAATATTTAGATTAGCCCCACCCATAAATGCCACAATTTTCATCCAATCCAAATTCTATGAAGGAATGTGATTAAGGGTTATCAAAGAATCATTCCTGAGGAATTTTGTTATAAGAAAAAGACTTTCAAGTTTTCACCATGGAAATCAGCTCAGCCTATAAAAAAAAACATGATTTTATACAATCAAAATTCTTTGAAAGAATCTGATAAAGGGTCATCCATTCATGTGAAATTTGGTTGAAATCAGTTCAATATACTTTCTGAGGAGAAGATTTTTAAAGAAAAAAATTACGGACAGATTGACAGACAGATGGATGGACACATGACAGACACTGGCTTTCATCTAGTGGAGCTTATAAGAGCATGGCATGAGCATACTTCGTTGTTCAAGTGCTTGATAGCGGGTAATACTTCAATAGGAAAAAGGGTTATAATTCGAAAATGCATTAAGAGTTATCACCCTTGATGGTGAAGGTTCCTCTTTTGATAATGAAATAATATTACAAGTTTCAAGAGAATCCGTTAAATAGTACCAGAGGTTTTACAAAATGTCAAATTCTATAGACAATTCTGACGCAGACCCTGACAAAGAACTGGCCAGACATCTCTTGGATTTACTCCCAAAACAGCCTAGCTAAAATTGAAGAAATTGTTTATAACAAGCCATTCCTTCAATATCCACAATATTTTCTATCCCAAAAGAAGTATTTTTAAAATTTCACCTTTCAAAGATGCAACCACTGTCAGTTTTGACTAGTCTAGAATTCTGTTGTCTGGTTATGAATTAACTTATCATACATACAATCAATAATTTGTTTGTTTGAATGGGGTTTTACACCTCTTTCAACAATCTTTCAGTTATATCGCGCAGCTGAAGCACCTACCAATGGATATTTCTCACACCAGTACCTTCCTAGCCTCCAGCTGCTATCCCACGTAGGTCTACGATGGTGGGAGACAAATAGTCGGAAAGGATGAGTGCCGCCGTTGGGGATCCTCCCCGGACCTTTAGATTGACAGTCTGAAGTGCTACCAACTGCGCTATGACGGCGGCTACAATCAATGATATTTTAAACCTGAAATTATGGGCGGAAATATCAAAGGCTTGTCATCTTTCTGGCAAGGCGAGTGAGAGCATAAAATAATAGTAATTGTCAGTCATCATGGGACTTTGGCTTTACTGATTAACCCATTTCCACACAATGATGCTTTTTGAAGCCCCAAGAAAAATAAATCGGAAAACATTGTGTAAAATCAAGAAATTGTTTGCAAAAGCAATTTATTCATTTTACACAATGTTTTCTACCAAGAAAGTTGAAAAAAAAAAAGTTTCATACTCTTTTATTTGTTGTCTGCAACTCATTTCAATTTAGGCCAGTCTAATATTTTGCCATCTGGAAATGGGTTAAGAATCCAGAATTCTTACGACCCACAAGTACAGGATTCAGATAAGCATTGAAGAAAATGAAGAAGAAACCAAAAGACAAGACAACTTGAAACATCTCTGAATTTTGACCAGTCTAGAATATTGTTGTTTTGTAATGACTTAAACCCACAACCCTGCTAGGATTAACCCATTCCCACACAATAATGCTTTTGGACGCCTCTCAAGAAAAGCAATAGGAAAAACATTACGATTAATGAAGAAATTACTTGTAATGAACAATTTCATCATTTTACACAATGTTATCTACCTAGAAAGTTGAAAATATCTAAAATTTCATAAACCTTAAATTGTCGTCTGCAACTCCTTTCAACTTGGACCAGTCTAAAATTTTGTCATCTGGTAATGGGTTAACAGTCTAGTGTTGAATGGAATCAGCTTTTTGGTGTTTCCTTGTTTGGTTAAAATCTCTGATGTTCCCTATTTCACTTGCTGCAAGATGCTGCATTTCATTGTTGAGGCCTGCAGATCCAATAATTCTGATATTGTTATAGAAGAGAGAAACTCAGTGTGTATTGAAATTCTCACATGGATGGATCAGTTCTGTCCACTGATTGGTTACTATTGGATTACTATAGAAACCAGAGAAAGGTCACAAACACTGGCTTGAATAATACCTAACATTGTGACATTTCTTTAACAGTGACCCTGGTGCGCATGGATTTATCACATGGACTTCATTAACACTAACAGAGGTAAGACCTGTGAAACTGTGTATCAAAACCGTTATTTCTTCTAAACAAACATTAACCCATTCATCTCAAGCCCTCCTTTTTACGCCCCACAAGAAAAAAGCTTTGGAAAACATTGTGGACAATGAAGAAATTGCTTGTAACAAGCAATTTCTTCATTATCCACAATGTTTTCTATCCCAAAAGACGAAAAAAATTAAAATTCCATCAACTTGAAATTGTCATCTGCAGCTTCTTTCAATTTGGACCAGTCTAAAATTTTCTTGTGTTGAAATGGGTTAAGAGGAGAGGAAAGGAATATACTGTGAAAGTTATACTATGTTATGTAATCAAGAAAAATAGTCAGGTAGGTATTCCTAGCCTTTCCATAACCAGAGGACAAAATAGTGGAAAAATCTAAACTGACAGTTATTATAAGATGGTAGATATTGAAAGGAAAAAACGTTTTTAACAAGCAATTTCTACTTTTCTTACAAAATTTTGCAACTTCTTTGATTTTGGACAGTGCTAAGATTTTGTTGTCTCGAAATGGTTTAAAGATACATTGTACATTGGCTTGTGTCCTTACAATGTTAACTTTCTCTGGGGGGAAAATTCTATTGTGAAAGAATAGTGCAAAAAAATCATACCTAAGAAAAAATCAGTTTCACTTTCATTTTAAATTCAAACACATACTTGTCTCTAGAAAACTGGAAAATATGGAATTAAAATTAATTTACTGGCCTTTTCCTTGTTGACACCCTTTAAGAAAATATCATGAGAAAACATTGTTGAAAATAAGAATATTACTTGAATCACGCAATTTCTTCATTTCTCACATAGTTTTCTACCCAGAAAGACAGAGATTTTCAAAATTCTATCATTTTGATGGGGGGATCATGGGATGGTAATTTAGTGCCTAGGAAGTGTGTTTAGTTGAAAAATTAGATGGGAACTGTTAATCGCCCCCTTAGGAAAACCCTAAACCAATTTCCATGAAATCTCTATTTTTATGGACCCTTGAAAAAAAAGCCTTGACAGACATAGTCAAATATAAGGAAATTGCTTGTTACAAGCATATACTATTATCTCTTCCTTTCCCGGTGTTTTTTATTCAGAATGATAAAGACTTTTTGAAATTTTGTGAACTTTAATTGTCATCTACAGCTTCTTTTAATTTGGACTAATCATGAATTTTGTTGTCTGACAATGGGTCAAACAGCCAAGAATTAACCATGCATTGCTTCACTACCAATCCTGATTTTACTCAACAACATCAAACATTCATGACTGTGTCAAGGGAACATTATGAGTATTCAAGAAAATTTTGGTTAACCCTTTCCTGGTTTTTTTTTAAGTTTTAGACTGGTACAAATTGAAAGAGGTTGCAGACACCAATGAAAATTAAATGCAATTTAACCCAGTACCACACCATAAAATTTCAGACCAGTCAAAATTTAAAGAAGTTGCAGACTACAATTTTAAGTAGTGAAATCTTTGAGCTCCTTGCCGTTTGGGCAGAAAACATTGTGGATAATGAAGAAATAGCTTGTAAATGCAATTTCTTCATTTTTCACAATGTTTTCAAAAACTTTCATATTTAGTGGCATTTAAAAGAGTCACTATGTGGGAATGGGTTAAATCAAACCAAATAATGTGGTAGAAAATATTGTGGGAAAAGGAGAAATTGCTTGTTACAAACAATTAATTTCTTCTTTTTCCACAATGTTTTCTCAAGTATAAAATCACAGCGTCATAAAATACCGGGTTTGTAAAGGAAAGGGTTGAAATAAGAAACCATTATTTTCTCGCCGATTTTTTCACTAAACTGTATTGTAATCATATGGGAACTTAATATAATATGCCTTCTTCCTTAAATTTTGCAGCAAAAATTGCCCAAACTGACTGAAACATAAAGCAGAGGGTTATTATTGATTGGTTCCCAGACTATCACCTTTTTTTACTCACTCATTATTCACCCAGATCTATGCTAAAAGGCTGTAAATTAAGCAGTCATTAGTAAAAGATAGTATCATTATCCGGTAGCCGGACCCATAATTGCAAGTATTGATTATATCCAATAACAAAGGGATGGTTTGACTCTTAGCTTGTCTATAAACCATGACAATCAATACTTCAGAGTCACACTGTACTTTCACTAATTGAAGATTTATAACTGATTGCAGGGTGATCCTAAATTTAAATCTTTCCTACATTTCTTCATTTTACACGATGATTTCTATGCAGAATTTTTAAAAAGTCTAAAAGTTCTCAACCCTTTCCTGTTTTGCAATATTTTAGACCTGTCCAAATTCAAAGATTTTCCAGGCGAAAATTGAATGTGGATTTAAATTGGAAAATAACCATTCAGTAGGGTAGAAAATATTCTTCTTTTTCCACAATGTCTTCTTAAGTATAAAAACACAGGGATGTAAAAACCAGGGATTAAACGGGAAAGGGTTTTAAACATCAAATTATCATCTGTAACTCCTGTTAATTTTGACAAGTCTAAAAACAATTTTTGTTTGGTAATGGGTTAATATTTGTTGTAGAGAAAACATTATGAGCAAAGAAATAAAATGCTGAAATTGTGACAAACATTTTTTTTCTTTTTTGTAAAATGTTTTTTATTCTTCATGACACTAAATTCTTTTTTATCATTAACTTCTTATCTTAACCCGTCATGCTGAACCCGTAATATTCTGGTTTTGGCAGGAGTTGTAGACCAAGATCAGCCTGCACATAAGTGCAGTCTGATCTTGGTCTACACCTCCTGCTTGTACTTTTCCTATCAGAGTTGTTTATGTACTTGGTTTTCGAAAGAAGTATTGATTATTGAACAACAAGTACTATCAGTGCTTTCAGTCCTTTGATTTTTAATGCAGAAATTGAGCATTGTATCTTGATTAGGCTGGTAGTAATTGGCTATGTTAGGTTTTTTAGTAAAGTTTTGCAGACAAACAGACAGACCTATAGACAGATGACGGACAGACAGACAATGGTAAATCAATATGGCCTAATCTTTTGATGTGGGGGCATAAAAAGCTTTGAAAATCATTGTTCAAAATGAAGAAATTGCTTGTCACAAGCAATTTCATTCATATCCACATTGTTTTCTGCCAACAAGGTGAAAAAATAAAAAATTCTTCAACTAAAAATTGTTGTCTGCAACATCTTTGCATTTGGACCAGTCTAAATTGTCATCTAGTAATGGGTTATGGTCCCAGTAACAGAGAGACAATATTAATTTTGTTTAAGAGTTTAACGCTTCTTTCATCAGTATATCAGCCATACTGTGGTGGCTGCAGCACTTAACCATTCCTGGCATTTTTCACACAACTACTACCACTACATCCCTGCCAAGCCTCAATCTTCTTATTCTAATACTATCAGCCCATTGGTGGGAGAAAAATGTTGGAAAGAATATAATTATTACCAGGGATCGAACAAGAAAATGTAATATAAACGAGTAACTGTAGTCTCCTACAGATGCTGAACCCGGAATATTCCGTTTTTTGCAGGAGGTGTAGACAAGATCAGCCTGCACATAAGTGCAGTCTGATCATAGTCTACACATCCTGCCTTTCCTTTTCAAACCAGAGTGGTTCATTAAATTGATTTTTAAAAGATGTATTGACCATTGAACGAGTACTACCACTGCTTTCAGCCCTTTGATTTTAATGAAATTCTATGACAAGGTTAATATGAGTTGCATGTCTCTCAGTTTATAATTTTATCAACGTCTCAAATTAAGAGTTCAGCATGTCTTATTGCCATTCTGGTATAGATCATGTGAATTTTTCCATGGTTTGAATTCAGTTTCATATATTTTTTTTACAAGAACACAGGTTAAATGGTGTTGACAAGACATTGAAACATGCAGTTTTTAGACCCTTGTATAATCTGTTTGATTAATTGATTGAATGGGCTTTAATGCCACTTTTAACAGTATTTCAGTCATATCGCAGTGGATGGAGCACCTAACCATAGTTTCCTGGAATTTCTTTCACCAGTACTACCAATACATCTATTCTGAGACTCCAGCTGCTCATCCCAATTACGTCTACAATTATCTACCCATTGGTGGGAGACAAATGTCAGAAAGGATATTCACCGTGGCAGGGCAAGTATCATTCAAATAAATCTGTTCGGTATAAATTGTTATTAGGACTTAAATGCATTTTGTTACATGGATGTCCTGGTAGTCAGGAACACTTGGGTTAAATAGACTCATCTCAAATTAAGCAGGATTTATTGTTCCAGTGGGATGCATCATGCCCATCTGTTCTTATCTGTCCTAATTAATCCATTCTCTGAAATCTAACATTACAGTCATGTAGTATAAACATATGGATTTGAAGGTTTACCCTTGTCATGCTGATCCAGAAATATTCCTTCTTTGGCAGGAGGCATAGACAAAGATCAGTCTGCACATATGTGCAGCTTGGTCTTAGTTTAGACAGCCTGTTTGTACTATTTATGCCAGAATTGTCTATAAAATCAAGTTCCAAACTAAATATTGACCCTGACAACCAGACCTACAGTGCTATCAGTCCTTTGATTTTAATGCATTTATTCAGCATTCTATCTTTTAACCCATTAACCACATAATACAGGTTTTTGATGGATTGGAATAATATAGTTATTGAAAATTTTGAGAGAATAGGAAAAATTGCTTGTTACAAGCAATTTCTGAATTTCTCAATGTTTTTCTACATTATTAGACACCTTTTTTCCCTTTAACCCTTTCCTGTACAATCCCTGGTTTTTACATCCCTGTAAACTTATAACTGAGAAAACATTGTAGAAAAAGAAGCAATAACAAGCAATTTCTTCTTTTTCTACAATATTTTCTACCCTACTGAATGGTTATTTTTCAAATTAAATCCACTTTCAGTTTTTGTCTGCAAAACCTTTGAATTTGGACAGGTCCATAATTTTTTGCGAAACAGGAAAGGGTTAAAGTGGGGTTTGAAATATTGTCTGCAACTTCTTTTGATTCAGACCAGTGTAAAATTGTGCTGTCTGGTAATAGGTTAGCCCATATGCACATACTATTCTCAAACAAGGACAGAAATGTAGCTAGGGCCACCTTTGTCATGCTGTATAAAAAATCTCTTCAGAATTGCATTAAAATCAAAGGTCTGAAAAGACTGGAAGTACTAATTTTATGTTGATATCTGCTTTGAAATTTTACAAATAACTCTGGCTCTAAAGGGACATGCAGGGGTTGTAGACGAAGATCAGACTGCACATATGTGTAGGCTGATCTTTGTCTATACCTCCTGCCAAAATAGGAATATTATAGGTTCAGCATGACAAGGATTCATTCAAGCTTTCCTCTCAAGAGAAGAAACAGTTTTTAAGTGTAATTTCTTAAAAATATGAATATTTAATGTCATTACAAAATGTTCTGGACAAGTGCTCAAGTCAATCCTTCTGATGTAGTTTTGTTTCCCAATAATTTCTCCATTATCCACATATATTTCCACAAATCCAACATTCTCATGCATTGATGAAAATAAGCTTTGACAACATTGAAAGAAAAGGAAAAAAATGCTTATTGTATGGGAATTAAACACTTTAAGAACATTATGTAAAATTAAAAAGTTGCTTGTAACCAGTAATTTCTTCACCTTACACATTTTCTACGTTGAAAAAATTTCAAATTTCATAGTCTTAAAATTTTCCTCTGCAACTCCTTTCGTTTTAGATCAGTCTGAAATTTTGTTGTCTGGGAATGGGTTAATTTCAAAGTGAATTCTAAATCCTTTAAAAAAATGTCTGCTTCTGTATCATAAGATGAATAAAGTTAAAGTGACTGCCACCTGGTTGTCTACAATCTGCAGTTAATTAAGCCATGACTAAAGTAATCAGTAATCAAAAACAACACCTGTAAAATCCATTCATCCCAATCAAACAGGAATATTGTCTTCAGGGTTGGTAAAAAGTCTGTCTCAGAAAACGCTTTCTTTCTAAATTTGCAGTTTACTTTTTGGAGGACCTTTCTGTAGTATGTTAGGTAATTATGAACCATTTTCATGCTGAATACAATCCTTACTCATAATCACATTGAAATCAAGGGGCTAAAAGCACTGGAATGCCCAGATAATGAGGGTCATTATTTATTGTTAATTGATTTTATATACAACTCTAATATTCAAATGCCAAACAGGTGGTTAAGACTAGGATCAGACTGCATATACGTGCAGGCTGATCTTAGTCTATATCTCCCGCAAAGCAGGAATATTCTTGGTTTAGCATGACATTTACCAGTGCTTTCAGTGCCTTGATTCTTAGAGCTCTAATTTTAACCCTTTACCAAACGAAAAATCTTTATACTGGTCCAATATCAAAGAAGTTGCAGACGATAATAATTGCAGGTTGATAAAATTTTTAATATCTCTGCCTTTTTCGATCGAAAACAAGCAATTTCTTCATTTTCCTCATTATTTTCTAATCTCTTTTTCGAGATAGATGTTACTGTTTGGGAATGGGTTAACTGAAGTAAACAAAATACCAGTAACAAGACTGCTTGATTTCTCTGTTTTCATGAAATACCACAGCGATTTATAAGATTATCTAAGACAGACTTACTTATCTGATAAGACACATGCTGTTTTTCTACAACCAAACCCAACATTAGAACTGTCTAAAAAATACACACATATATCATTCTAAATGCATTTCCTGTATGAGCTTCCCTCGAATGAAAATTAAATGAATTGATAATAATGGAAGGGGTAGTTTGAAAATGTTGCTGTTACAATGTTAATGTAGTAAGGTACAATGTTTACGTAACCCATTCACTTGATCCATTCCCATCTAATCCACCTTTTAACACCTTTTAAGAACAAGAGCCATGTCGGACATGGCCATACCCTGCCTTAAAAGCTTGATAGTAAACAGAAGCCAGTTAGATTTAGGCACTGCATTTCTTCTCCATAAGTTCGATAATAGCTATTAAACTTTCAGAGATATGCTCAGGACAAAATCTTAGTCTTTAAAACAACAAAGGGCAATAACTCCAAAATTATGCAAGCAAGAGTTGTGGTTCTTGTGCACTGCACTTCTCCACAACGAGATCTATCCACTTATAAAGTTTCAAGTTAAAAGCTATTATACTTTCAGAGATATGCCCTGGACAAAATCTTAGTCTTTAAAACAACAAAGGGCAATAACACCAAAATTATGCAAGCAAGAGTTGTGGTTCTTGTGCACTGCACTTTTCCTCAACAAGTTCTAATCACCTATGTAGTTTCAAGTTAATAGCTATTAAACTTTCAGAGATAAGCCATGGACAAAATCTTAGTCTTTAAAACAACAAAGGGCAATAACTCCAAAATTATGCAAGCAAGAGTTGTGGTTCTTGTGCACTGCACTTCTCCTCAATGAGATCTATCCAACTATGAAGTTTCAAGTTGATAGCAATTATACTTTCAGAGATATGCTCCGGACAAGTTTAGTGACGGAAGGATGGAATGACAGAAGGGGGAAGGATGGAATGACATACGGAGACCATTACTTTATCCCCTTCGCCGAAACGGCAGGGGATAATAAAGATTAGGAAAAATTGTGGAAAATGAAGAAATCGGTTGTTTGGACCAATCTTATCATTCTGTTGGAAATAAAAAAAAATGAACCAATTTTAAATTCTATTTAGTTTTGGAGTTCATATTAGGTGATTAACCAAAATTATCTTCCATCCAAGGGTATCAGCCATTGGTTGTGTATACTTACACCCCTTGGATTAAGGGTTAACCCTTTCCTGTTTTTGGAAATTTAGTCCAAATTGAAAGAGGTTGCAGACAACAATGAAAACTGGATGCCATTTGAAATGACACCATCCTATGTGGTAGAAAATATTGTGGAAAATCACAGGTAGTAAAATCCCGTATTTGAACATGAAAGGGTTAAGAGACTCAGGGGGCAGAAGCATTAATCTTTACTGCAAGGCTGTAAACTACAGTGTACAACATACTGGTGAAATGGGGGGGGGGAGTGTCACTTTCTAACGGCTGAGGCTTTAAAATTTGAAACTAACAGCTGGAAAGTATCTCACAAGTACTGCCCTCTTTTTTCATAGTATTGGGGATCTCTGGTCTACTGATTTATACCTGAACAAGCAGAAGTTGAAGCAATATTATCAGCCAAAGAATGTCATATCTCATTGATTCTGGCTAAATTCAATGAAACTCTGGCACTGCAAAGTAAACATTACTCAATTGATTTCTGTTTAACCAATCTGACTTTTACAAGTCATCTTGACAGGTAGCAAACAGTGGAATCGTTGTCTTTCTGTATGGGTGCATAGGTTGTTATGAAAATAATTCAACTAGAAATGCTGTTAAATGCAAATGATTTTCTAAAGGACTACCTAAAATGACCTTAGTAACATAGCAAGGTATCAAACCTGTGGTTTCCCTGCTGCCCTAGCCACTTTCTAAACAGAGATTTCTGTCATTAAATCTCTGAATTCAACCCTTTCTCATAGAACTATAAGGTGTCATATTTACTAAAAGAAGATGGAGAGAAAAAAATCCATGTTACATTTAAGGAACATGCTACATGTATTTGCTGATTTTATTGACCTTTCTTATACAAGATTTTCTTAACAGGTGACCTTTGGCAAAAACTAGGTCACTAGTGTTTTAATTACTTCCGCAGTCATTGACTCAGTTAAGCGCTTTAGGGCCAATGGCCCTCTTGTTTATATAAAGGGGTCAAGACTAGCTTTAATCTTATCCTTGATCACAAAGTCATGTAAACCAGCCACAATCTTATGACATTTTTTAACCTCCCTAGAACTTTTATTAGGACCCCCTCAAACACAGCAGTTATTTTGATATTTTTGTCTATCAAACAACATACCATTCATATCTGACATGGTCATCAGCAAACACCTACAACATTGATAAATTAGCCAGTAGCAATCCGACATATGCTTACAATAACAATAGTACAAGCCAATGAAATAGCCTTAACATCTGTTTAACCCATTCAAACTCAATCCCTCCTTTTTACGCCCCTCAAGAAAAAAACTTTGGAAAACACTGCGGAAAATGAAGAAATTGCTTGTATAAAGCAATTTCTTCATTATCCACAATGTTTTCTATAAAAAAAGACGAACAAATCTAGAATTCCATCAACTTGAAATTATCGTCTGCAGCTTCTTTCAATTTGGACCTGTCTAAAATTCTGTTGTGTTGGAATGGGTTAATAACTGTACATATCTCAAAAACCTGTCCATATTGACAGGGCAAAAAATCATGGCAAGACATGCAGAGAACTTTTATTAACTCCTGCTGCTACGGAATATCCCTACTTCAGTTGTTGAATAGACAAAATCAGCCTGCACATTGTGTCTACACTTATTGTTTCTAATTATCTGAAGCAGTAATTTCATTTACAATTTTTTCAGCAGGAATGGTCCACTGCAGGCAACCACAATGAAAGAATGTTGCAGTTATTGAAAGATTGATATCTTAATATTTCTTGATTTGTAGAATATTCACTTAAACATTTAAGATTGAGTTCACATAAGAATGGGAAAACAAAATTAATGATATTGGAATCCTGCATAAAAGCCAATGGATTTTTTTTTTAACTCATTCATTTCTTTGTAATTTAATTCTATCGTAGAATGCAGGCTATCCTTGGTTGGCAATAAAACAGAACTTAAATTCCCACTTCATTTGTCCTCTGTGAATAATGAATGCACAGGACTGCATTATTTTAAAACATGTGCACAGTAGTTATTTCCTTTTAATTGCATTTGTTCCTTTAACTTATTACCACATGACAAAATATAAGACCAGTCAAAATTCAAAGAAGTTCCAGATTACAATTTTCAGTTTCTGAAATTCAAAAAATGTCTGTCTTTTGGGGTAGATAACATTGTGGATAATGAAGAAATCGTAACAAGCATATTCTTCATTTTCCAAAAGGTTTTCTGAAAGGTTTTATCATTAGGGGTGTCAAAAGGCCTCATTATGTGGGAATAAGTTAACTCATTCCCACACAATGACGCTTTTAAATGCCCCTCAATATGAAAGCTTTGGAAAACATTGTGGAGAATGAAGAAATTGCTTGTTTTTTACCCTAAAAGTCAGAGATTTGGAAGATTTCATCAACTTAAAATTGTTGTCTGAAATTATTGAATGAGTTAATACATTAAACCACCACAACACAATCCCATTTTTTTTTCTGACTGGAGGAAATAGTTTTTTATAACATTTCAAGAAAAGAAGGATATTTCCTACTCTGTTAACCACTTAATTTCAATTTAAACACATTTTGGGTTGCTGTCAGCGACTTCATTTAATTTTGACAAGTGTAAATTTGTTTTCTGGGAATTATCTAATTTTAGAATCAACCGAAAAAATATCTGGTCACAGTGTGATTTTGAGATTTGCTATTGCTTGATATCACATGCTTTGCTGTTGGCGACTTCTTTTAATTTTGACAAGTGTAAATTTATTTTCTGGGAATTATTTAATTTTAGAATCGACCGAAAGAATAGCTTGTCACAGTGTGATTTTGAGATTTGCTTTTGCTTGATATCACTTTGCTGTATTTGCAAGGAAATTTATTTTGATGTTTTGGAGAAAATTGTGAGAAAAGATGAAATAGCTTGTGAGCAGCTATTTTCCCTTTTTTCCTCATTATTTTCCTTCAGCACAATGAAATGCTGTTTGTTAAATGATATGTCGGGTTGTCAATCAAATAATCAATCTACCAGTTAAATTATTTATTTAGAATGAAAGTTGACAATGGCAGACATTCATGTGAAACATTTTTGTTAAATGGCAACTTATTCCAACTGTAGTTATTACGTTCAGGTACTGTTAAATTTTGCAAATACAGATTAATATTGAAGAGGAAAATCCTGCTTTCCGATAGCATATCAAAAGGTATGACTTTACCTGAAATCTCCTATGATAGATATGTTGGAGAATTCCATTTAGACTACCTTAATCCGTTCCCATAACCAGGCTTTTTATGCCCTTAAAGAAAAAAGCCTTGGAAAACATTGTGGAAAATCAAGAAATTGCTCATATCAAGCAGTTTCTTCATTATCCACAATGTTTTCTACCCCAAACAAAGATTATCAAAAAAGACATCAACTAAAAGTTTACAACCTCTTTCAACTTGTATCAGTTTAAAATTTTACCTCTTTCAACTTGTTTCAGTTTAAAATTTTGTCTGGTAATGGGTTAAATATCCAAAAGAAAAATTCAATTAAGTATATTTATTAAAGTTTTAATCCTTGTCATGCTGAACCCAGAATATTCAGGTTTGGGCAGGAGGTACAAACTAAAAACAGCCTGCACATAAGTGCAATGGGATCTTGGTCTACACCTCCTGCTTGTACTTTTCCTGCCAGAGAAGTTTATGAAATTCATTTAAAAAAAAAAAGATTATTGAACAACAAGTGCAACAAGTGATTTCAGCCGCCTGATTTTAATGCAATTCGGTACGGGATTTTATACAGCATAACACTTGGGGTTAAGTTTCTGTCTGCAAAATTAAACAAGTTTGTATTATATTTAAATTGTTATTTTTCCTCCTATTTGAAGTCCCAAACCATAACTAGTAGTTCCGAGGATTATTGAAAGCCACTTGATGACAAGATGTCTAGTTTTTGTCATAAAACAAGTAGTTTACAAGTCACCAGGCTACAGTGCCTCCTTAAAGCTCTGATTAGCTCACATAAACTGTTAATGAGAGGAGACAGACCACCTGAGATTCTCAGATAGTGTCCATAGACTTTCTACGGTGGCCTGGAGGTGACATTTTTTTGTTGTTGTTGTTGATTTTTTTTTAATTTGAAAAAATGAAAGTTTAAAAGTACAGCTAGAACACATTAATTTTTACTTTTTTTTCTATAAAAAAGAAGGAAAATAAATAGCTATCTTGGGGGAATGAGATACACAACCAATCAAAATTGGTCTCTATGTTGTGCGAGATAGTAAGTCGCTCCAATGAGATAATCATTCGATCAATTTACTTCTGTAACGCAGCATCTTAGTTTTTGTAGCACTTATGCCTCAAATATGGCCTCAAATATGGCCAACTATGTAAAGCATAAAAGAAAATTGAGGAATCACTTATCACGAGCAAATTCTCAGTTATCCACAATGTTTTCTACCCTCCAAAAACAAACAAAAAATCAAAGAATTTTACAATTCTTTCAACTTAATTCGTCATCTGCAAAATCTTTGAATTTGGACCAGTCTCAAAATAAATTTTGGGGTATAAGAATGGGTTAAAGAAGAGAAATGGAGGGGGAGACAGAATGTACAAACCAACCATGATGAAACAAAATGCTTGATAATGTAGGAAAGGCTGTTATGTGGTGGGTGGATTCTCTAGTGCCTTCTAGTGAATTATTGAGAAATCACTTGATAATTTCACTAAACAAGAGGGCGCTCGTCAGGTATAAATCAACAGTCTAATTTCATGTTAAGGTTAGGATTATGATAAAAATGGGCCATACTTTATACATATATAGACTATGTACCCGGAGATCAAAAAGTCTAAATTACAAATTCCGAGGCTTCAGGGCAAATTTTGAAAGGAGAAAACTTTTTCCTCTGAATCCATGGGTTATAATTTCAGAAATAAGAAAGAAGTCAGTGAACAGATGCTTGATGATCATGATTTTAGCTATTTTGAAAGACGTCAATAAACATACTGATGCTTCATGCAAAATATCAAGGCTCTATGCCTTCTGGGTCAGGAGGAGAAGATTATTTTTAGCAACCAGAGTTTTAACGGATTTCAATCATTTTAGCTATTTGTAGAGGGGACCACCTAAGAAACATTTCTGCCAAATTTGATTCAAATTGGCCCAGTGGTTTTGGAGGAGATGTCATTTACAGAAGTTGTTGACGGACGGGGCTCAACGGACAGACGCCGGACGAAAGGTGATCACAATAGGACACTTCATGCTCAGGTGAGCTAAAAACCAGTGAAGTTATCACAATGATAAACTCTGGTAGATTTAGTCCTATTTTCGTTCAACCCTTTCCTGTACAAACCCAGGATATTATGTTGCCGTCATTTAATTCTTGAGAAAATATTGTGGAAAAAGAAGAAATTTCTTGTAACAAGCAATTTCTTCTTTTCCCACAATATTTTCTACTATATAGGATGATTTAATTTCAAATTCCATCCTATTTTCATTGTTACCTGAAACCTCTTTCAATTTGGACCACTCTAAAATTTCAAAAAAACGGGAAAGGGCTATAGACACTTATGGCATCATAGGGTTGCAATGTAATTCACATGCAAAATGACATGCTTTTGGAAATCTTGACAAAAAAGGTCATGTTTTGCATTATCATTTTCTTTTTGCGTGAAATTCATTCTCCTTTCATTGAGTGAACATCAAAAGAAATATTTTTACGAGTGGCCAATCTTAATCCTTGTCATGCTAAACCCCAGAATATTCCTGTATTGGCATGAGGGAAAGACAAAGATCAGCCTGCACAAATGTGTTGTCTGATCTTAGTCTACACCACCTATTAGTCCCTTTTAAGCAAGAATTATGTAGAATTGATTTATAAAAAATATTGAATCACAATCCAGCATTCCAGTACTTTGAGAGCTTAATGGTTTAATGCAGTTTTAAAGACAGCATTTTATTCGGCATAACAAGGGTTAAACTGAAACAAACATTTACCGTCTATGTATTGAAAGGTTATAAACAAAGTTACGTCAACTGAAGAAGCATCATTTAACAAATGTTCCCTCTGAAATAGGATAATCCCTGCATGCATGACTACCTGTTGTGTATTGCAGATTACAATTGATCACATCTCAAATTTATCCCAGATATTTTTCCTTCCGAGGTGGTTACAATTCCTGGAGTTTCACAAAACAAGTTTCTGCAATGAATTTGTTAGGAATTTGGACTCTCTTTTTACCTCTCAGACATTGATCTCAATAGCTCGAGATGAAGTGATGCTCCTTTTGAAATTGTAGAGTGATATGAGTTAAAAACACAGTTATCTGCCAAAGTTTTGGAACAACTGGGACATTTTTATTATATCGACAAAAAAAGGGGGACATTTTACACAATTTATGTATCAGACTAACATTGATCTAGCTACTAAGGTTTTGGAACCATGGGGACAGTTAAAGGGCTTAAAGGAACTAAAAGGCCCCGATTTTTTATCAAGTTTTAGCCCCACTGGCTGAAAGCCTGTGGGCTATTGTAATGGCATTGTAAATTTTGTCCTAAATTTTTCTTTGAAAATCTTCTTAAAGATGATTCAGTTTACATTAAATTCCTATAATTCAAAAAGGTATTGCAGACTAAGATAGGACTGCATATACAATCCACACTCATCTCAATTTTTACAGGCCGAGGCAAAGAGCCTGAGATAACCAAAGTCCTAGGTAAAAAAGAAATTTGAGCATCAAACCTGAAGTTTTTAATCAAAAGTCTAAGGTTTGGTAAAATACTGCATGGTGCCATGGTCACCACATCACTGATATTTTGACTATGACATACCGTAATTTCAGGTTTTTCACACCAAAGACAAATATTGACAATCAATTTAACCAGGATTGTGGCTCTTGTGCAATGCACTTTTCAAGATTGAGATCTATACACAAGACAAAATTTAAGGGAGAACAAGAGGGCTAATCGCCCTGAAGTGCTCACCTGAGTCGGTGGCAACAAATGGCCAAACATGGTGCCAAATTGTCACAAGATACGCTGTCACACTGCTTAATATTAGCTGGGGGTTTGAATAGAACTGAGGTTATTTTGAATGAATATTTTTTGTCAAACAAAGTATGAAAAACAACAAAGGACAATAACTCAAAATATACGCTAGGTAGAGTTATGGTTCTTGTACCAGCACTCCCACTTGGTGAGCTCTATCCATCCATGAAATTTCATGATTCTAGCTATTATACTTTGAGAGATGTACTCCGGACAAGATTCAAGTATGAAAAAACAACAAAGGGCAATAACTCAAAAAATAGGCTAGGTAGAGTTATGGTTCTTGTACACAGCACTCCCACTTGGTGAGCTCTATCAATCCATGAAATTTCATGATTCTAGCTATTATACTTTTAGAGGTATACTCCGGACAAGATTCAAGTATGAAAAACAACAAAGGGCAATAACTCAAAAAAAAGGCCAGGTAGAGTTATGGTTCTTGTACACTGCACTCCCACTTGGTGAGTTTTATCCATCCATGAAATTTCATGATTCTAGCTATTATACTTTTAGAGATATACTCCGGACAAGATTCAAGAATGAAAAACAACAAAGAGCAATAACTCAAAAAATAGGCCAGGAAGAGTTATGGTTCTTGTGCACTGCACTCCCCCTTGGTGAGATCTTTACACCCATGAAGTTTCATGATCCTAGCTACAATACTTTTAGAGATGTACTCTGGACAAGATTCAAGTATGAAAAACAACAAAGGGCAATAACTCAAAAAATAGGCTAAGTAGAGTTATGGTTCTTGTACACTGCACTCCCAGTTGGTGAGTTCTATCTATCCATGAAATTTCATGATTCTAGCTATTATACTTTTAGAGATACGCTCAGGACAAGATTCAAGTATGAAAAACAACAAAGGGCAATAACTCAAAAAATAGGCCAGGTAGAGTTATGGTTATTGAGCACTGAAAATAAAAACATAAGGTCTATAAATTAGAAAATCACAGCGACAAAATAAAACAGAGTAGCCTCATTTCAAGAGAGGGATGTCTTATTTATCATGAGGAGTGAAATTATATGGAAGTGAGAAATAATGGACCATAATGTATCCCAGACATGGAATGAAGAGAAAAATGTGAAAAGCTATAGGTAAATGCAGAAATAATGTGATTTCTGAATATCACAATCCCATTATCACCTTTCCTCCAACAATTACTAATCCCTTGGTGGCCAGGGCTATTCATCATAAACCTTTGACACTGAAAAAATTATTGCCGATCTGATAAAAGGTGCCTTAATATGGTATCATATATATGACTAATTTAACCCTTGTCATGCTGTATAAAATCCTCTAATTGCATTTAGATATCAAATGGCTGAAAACTGGAATCACTAATTGTTGGTTAATATTCATTTCGAAAATTTATCGTATAAACAACAAAAAGGATAAGCAGGTGGCGTACACTAAGATCAGACTACACATATGTGCAGGTTGATCTTGTCTATACCTCCTGCCAAAAACAGGAATATTCTGGGTTCAGCATGACAAGGGTTATCTTGTGCTGTCTTTATGCAGTTTTTTGCCTCTGGATACAAGTACCTATTAACCTCTAAAACAATGACCTTGTCACACTACTATATGTAACATAATCATATCTTTGTTGGTGACGTTATAGCTAGCAAAGCATCAGCTTTGATAGCTTAAGTTAACAGACAAAATTTTGAGGTCTTCTAAGAGTTCAAACGAGTGCAAACTGCCACTGAAGGCTTATGTATTTCTTATGTACTTCAGGAATTTTGGAATTGTGCCTGTATATCAAGAAACAAGCTTTGAAAAACATTGTGGCCAATGAAGAAATTGCTTGTAATAAGCAATTTCTTCAATGTCCACAATTTTTTTTTTCTAATTTGACCAGTCTGAGATTTTGTTATGTAATAGTGGGTAAATTCATTGGCTACTTTATTTATCATGTTATCAGCTAAGACAATCAAGTTCACCTAACAAAACAACTCTTTGCTAGCTTACAGTGCTTTGATTTTTAAAGGCTATAAAATTTTGAAAATATATTTTTAAGTCCCTTATCCCTCAGTTTATCTAAATGATAATGAAACTTTGCAAGAAATTGCAAGATAAATCGCTAGGTCTTAAGAATAAATCCAATCGAAAAATGGCAGAATCCATTAAAAAACACAGGAAAAGGGGCCTTCGTAACAATTTCTTTGTTTTCACCCTATGGCCAACAATTTTCACCCAATCTGTATAAAATATGGTCAGAATGATTGTAGGTCCTAACAATGAACCGTATCAAAATGAGAAGATGCCATTTGGAATTCCACTCAGAAAAGGAACAATTTCTCTGTTTACCTTAAAGGGGCCACAATTTTGGTCCAATCTTTTTGAAACTTGATAAGAATGATTGTTAGGTCATAAGGTAGAATTCTATTGAAAATGGAAAGAATCCATTGGAAAACGGGGCATCAAGATCAATCTTAGTACTTATACTTGGTGTTTGACAATAGCTAGAGATATTCATTGGGTGCCCAGGCACTTATAGGTTAGTGGAGTATTCACTTGAGGGTAGAGAGATTGTTGCATTGACCCTTGCCATGCTGAACATCATTTTTCGTTTAGAACTGTATTAAAATCACTGAACTGAAAGCACTGAAAGGTCCTAATTATAAGTGGGTCAATATTTGTTTTGATAAATTATTTAATTAACAATCTGATGTAAATAAGCCAAACAGGTGGTTTAGACTAAGATCAGACTGCACATATGTGCAGGCTGATCTTAGTCTATACCTCCTGCAAAAGCAGGAATATTAAGGGCTCAGCATGACAAGCGTTAAGCCGCAGCAATATGGTACTATTTTTTTCTTGAGAGCCATCAAAAAGTACCACTGTGTGGGAATTGGTTAAGTTGGAAACATAAAGTTAACACTGTCTTGAATTGTTTAATAAATAATTCCTATTGCAAGTAATCAATACCCTAGCAAACCTCTAGTTGTTTGTGAGATGACCTAGAGAGATTTGGCTTTTTTCTTCTCCCATTTGTTTTCTTGGCTCATTATCACATAGATGACATGAATGACTGGATCCAGTAGAAATGCTAAAAAAGCTTTATGAATAACTCAAAATAAATTCATGATTATCAAGTATTCTCAAGAATTGACCAATCACAGATGTCCATCAAACAATCAGGCAAGCAATGAAATCGTCTAATTCTAACCAGAAGTGAATTTTCAACTCCCACATTGGTCGCCATTTTTGTTAACCATTTTTGTTGGTTTGGCAACTTAAACATCGTAACTACAGCTTATTCAATGAGAATTTAAAGTTTATGAAATTTTAGATTTTTCAACTGTCTGGGTAGAAATCAATGTGGAAAAATGAAGAAATTGTTCGTCATAAGTAATTTCTTCATTTTACACAATGTTTTCCCAAGTACTTTTCTTGAGGGACATCAATTAACCTTGTCATGCTGAATTAAAATCCTATACAGTATTGCTTTATAAATCAAAGGACTGACAGCACTGGAAAGACTAAATGAGGGTCAATATTACTTTAAGAAATGGATTATTTAAACATCTTTGGCTTAAATGGAACAAATAGGAGGTGTAGACCAAGATCAGAATGCACTTGTGTGCAGGCTGATCTTATTCTATATCTCCTACCAAACCAGGAATATTCCGGGTTCAGCATGACAAGGGTTAAAATATAAGTAAAACATAGCAATATGATTTTTAAGAGCCTGATATCTTTTGGAGTTATTCTTTTGCAGATAACGTGTTACAGGCACTATTTTGTCAGTACTATCATGGCTTTTGGCTCAGAGTCATTTTGTAAAGGTAATAGACCAATCACTGGTCCCACCCACTTACTTTATTGGCAAGCTCATTGACTCCAACAGGAAGTCCCATTTTGAGTTTAAGCAGCGTTGTTAAGCAAAATTTACACCCAGTAGCATGTAACAAAAGAATAGAATGGTTGGTTGGCGACCTTATCGTAGTAACTAAAGTTTGAATAAGCTTATGTGCATGTTGATCTTTGTCTATACTTCCTACTAAAACAGGAATATTCTAGGTTCAACATTTCAAGGGCTGCCTTGATGGCCGAGTGGTATAGGTGTTTGACTCTTGATCTGAAGGTCACGGGTTCGAGCCCAACCATCACCGAGGCGTGTTCATAGGCAAGACACTTAATAGCCAGCCCCAGTTTACCCAGCTGTAAAATTGGGTAGAAGTGGGTCTAGCCACTGCCTCTCTTTCAGGGACGTGAAAACATCTGGATTGTGGGTTTCGAGAGTGACTCTATACGCTTTCGTATAAACTAACATGACAAGGGTTAAGGGCGTGATATAAAATGATCTGAAATATTATCCAGTACATTTTACTAATTTCCTATGCGACTTACTAAGAGTTAGATCCAATATTTTTTTGCTAACACTGAATAAAACTGTTTTCAAAAATGCATGACAATCACAAGACTGAAAGCACTGAAAGTACTAGTTGTGAACCATTATTCATTTTGAAATTTATATTCTATAAACAACCCCTACTTAAAAGGTGTAAACAGGTGGTGTAGACTAAGATCAGACTGCACTTTTGTGGAGGCTGATCTTTGTCTATACCTCCTGCCAAAACAGGAATATTTTGGGTTAAGCATGACAAGGGTTAACAGACAACAAAATTTGAGACTGCTCCAAATTGAAAGAAGCTGCAGATAACTATTTTATGTTCATGAAATTCATTCTTTTCTTGTCCGTAAGGAACAAAAAAAATTGTTGGAAAAGAAGAGATTTTACATTCCTTATTTTCTTCGATATTTAATTCTTTTGAAGAAGTTTTTTTTGTTTAGTTTGCGCGGTCTTGTATAAAGAGGTGTTTGTAAGGGATAATCTCTGATAGATACTTGGAGGGCACTTGGTACTTGTGATATGGAATGTTGTGTAAATGTTATTTACACAAATCCTTTTCAGAATTGTATTAAAATCAAAGGGCTGAAAGCACTAGTGGTCCTTGTTATTCAGTTGTCAATACATCTTTTGAAAATTCATTCCATAAACAACTCTAGTTTCAAAAGGACAGACAGTAGGTGTACTTTGTCTATACCTCCTGCTAAATCCGGAATATTCAGGTGTACTCATGTGCAGCCTGATCTTTGTCTATACCTCCTGCTAAATCCGGAATATTCCGGGTTCAGCATGACAAGGGTTAAGTGTCAATGAATATAAATGGACTTACTTTAGTTATGTATCAATCTATTAACAATAGCTCAGGTCACACAGCTTGCATTTTTGTAAAAGGTTTATTCCTGGATGATTTATGGTTACATTTAAGGACTCAGGGCCAAATTAAAATATTGCTGTTCAACTGGGGAATTGGCAGGAATATAAGTAACAGAAATGCAAATTAATTCATATATGAAGTTTCCAAGCTGTCAAAGTTTTTAGAAAATTCCCAAGGAAAATTCTTAATACTGTAGCACATCAATCTTAATATTCTTGGCAGACTTTTCTCTACCATCAAGAGAAAAATTCTGGCGAACGAATATGGTTAGTAAATAACATTTTGAATTTACACAGAAATATTTGATGACTCTGTAACAATTAATCCATTAAACTTTAGCCTGGTCCAAAATGGAAGAAGTTATAAATGACAAATTGTATTTGAATTGAAAAATAAGAGTCTGAAAAGGAGCAACTGTTTGATTCTTTTCTCACAGTGTTATCCAAAACTATATTTCTACAACCTGTAAAAATGCTGGATATAGTATTTCAATCTTAATTTCTTTTACTTTTTCTAATTGTCCATGCTTGCAATTTGTATACCTACAAGAGACACATCCTAGGTGAGGGCAAAATTATTCTTAAAGTAGTTTTTAATGTCATGTTGATTTTATTTTTGTAATTTTTATGTTGCCTTGTAAGTTTTTTATAAAGTTTTTATCTATAATTCTATAAACTAAAATGCAAGTAATTCACTGTGCCTTTAAATGGTCTTGCTACAATTGGAAGTATGATACAAAGAGCAAGATTTTTTCTTTCTTTTTTTATACAATTCCAATACAATAATGCTTTTGATGCCCCCAAACAAAAAGATTTTGGAAAACATAGTGGACAATGAAGAAATTGCTTGAAACAAGCAATTTCTTCATTGTCCTCTATGTTTTTAACCTCCAATGACACCCTCAAGCAAAAAGACTTTGGAAAACATAGTGAACAATGAAGAAAAGCAATTTCTTCATTAACAACTGTTTTTAACCTCTAAACGAAAACACAAAAATAGATTTCATCAACTGAAACTTGTCAACCGCATTTTCTTTTCATTTCAGCCAGTCTAAAATTAAAAACTAAGGGTCATGTCCTAGTTTCAGCAAAATTGATTTTCATTTCAAAGCATAACTATAGAGGCCAAATACAGAAACTGCGTTATTGTATTTGTTTTTATCAAACTTTTCAATCCATTTATTTTCTTTTTTTGAAAGAGTCATTGGTTGTTTTTTTTTAGTTAACCCATTACCAGATGGCAAAATTTAAGACTGGTCCAATATGAAAGGAGTTGCAGGTGACAATTTAAAGTCCATGAAACTTGAGATTTTTTCAACTTTCTGGATAGAAAACATTGTTGAAAATGAAGAAATTGCTTGTTTCAAGCAATTTCTTCAATTTATACAATGTTTTCTGAATAGCTTTTCATGAAGGGATTCAAAGAGTGTCATTGTGTGAGAATGAGTTAAACACCAGTTCAAATAGTATTTCGAAATTGGAAGGGGAAAGGATCTGGAAATCACAAGAGAACAATTAAAGCCTAGCAGAAAAGATCTTAATAAGTTTATGAAGTCATTTCTTTCTTCTTTAAGACTGCTTATTGATAAGTGGTTAAGTACTTCTGACAGAAACTGTCATTTTAACAATGAATAAACTCGGGGAAAATTCACCATGAAGAATTCTTGTGAAGAGTTTGTGAGTTTGATGGTACTTCATTATAATGGATAAAAATATTTAATTTTATAAGTCAAATCTACAACACTGTCAAACTATCAAGGAAAGAAATTAAATTGAAGTCATTAAACCCATTCCCACACCATCCCATTGTTATGCCCCTCACTAAAAAGCTTTGGAAAACATTGTTTAAAATGAAGAAAGTGCTTGTAACAAATAATTTCTTAGTTATCAATGGTAATTTCTACCCAAAATAGACAGAAAATTTGGAAATTCGATCTTCTTGAAATTGTTGCCTACATGTTCCTTCAATTTGTACGAAGCTAAAATGTTACCGTTTTAGGTAGTGATTTAAAGATTCAGTTATCTTCCGCATGTATAGATGAAATCTAAGTGCTTGTTTGCAAGACTGAGAACTGTAGGATCCACTATGATCAAGGTTTGATGGGGCCATTGTTGGCCACAGGCAAGAGTGTTGTTCGCTAGCAAAGCGCCAGCCTTGATAGCTTAAGTTAACAGACAATGTGAGGTCTTCTCTATGCTCAATGAGTGCAAACTACCACTGGAGGCTTAACCACTAAATCCATTGATTGCCTACGCCATTAAAAGTAGTTCTGGTGTATTTTAAGAATATTACAAACTCTTTTCAAATTTTGGTGAACTGTTTCAAAGGCAGGCTATCTAACCCTTTCCCACTCAAATTGTCATCTGCAACTTCTTTCAATTTGTCAAGTCTAAGATTTTGTTATGCTGTGATGGGTTAACTCCTGGATTACTTCAACTTTGTTTATTTATGACTAAGAGGATTAGTTAAAAAGATGCTTTGATAGCTTACAGTACTTTCAGTACTTTGATTTCCAATTTTACCATAACGGAAGAGAGAATAGTAGTTGTTCAGACAATATACTGCATCTTGAAGTTTGATTATACCAAGTATGATGATTTGCTGAATTGAGGATTTAAATTTGTATGAATGGGATTAACAAGATGTCAGTCATATTGTGGCGGCGACAGGCCGCCTCAAGCACCTTACCATTGATTCCTGGTATTTCTTACTCTAGTAGTACTACATCCTTCTCCAGATATTTGCAGCAACCAGGGGTTGATCCCCAGGCATCCTGACCCTACCGACTGCGCTATAGCAACAGGCAAGGATTTAAGGGACCGTGTGACTACTCTGGTGAAGTAACTTTTTCTTATCCTTTAGATTGCTAGCGAAAGACATGGTAAAATCCTAATAACAACACAAAACAAGAGGACCATGGTGGTCCTATATTGATTTCCTGAGTATGATGTCTCAAGGCTTTATGTTTTGTGTAGGAAGATTTTGAAAAATAATCTCCTTTATTCCAAGGTATATATAAAATATAGCGCAAAATTGAAGAGTATGCTAATTTTTAAAAGTATTTTGTTAGAGGGTCAATAAGCATTCATACATGCCAAATATCAACACTCTAGGCATAATGGTTTAGGAGGAGAAGATTTTTAAAGGTATTCATTATTCCTATCAAACATCAGGGATGGGACCGAAAAGTGCTAATTTCAAGAAAACGGTAATTTTTTAAAGTATTTTGATGGAGGGTCAATAGATGATGATTTATACCAAATATCAAAGCTCTAGGCTTTATGGTTTGGAAGAAGAAGTTTTTCAAATATTTCCTTCTTTATTCATAAGTAAAATCAGGGATTCCATAGAAAAGGGCCAATATTCAGGGTATGGTAGTTCTTTCTAGTATTTTGGTACAGGGTCAATAGATGATGGTTTAAAAGAAATATCAAAGCTCCTGACGTTATGGTTAAAAGTGGGAGAAGAAAGATTTTTTTAAAAAAAAAATCACTTGGTTGCAATGACAACCAATGTTCTTCATGGATTTCAATTCTTTAAAGAATTTGAAAGAGCAAAACCTAAGGATCCTTTCTGTGAAGTTTGGTCGAAATACAATGTACTATGGTTAATTTCGGAGAAGATTTTTTTGTAAATTGTGACTGACAGATGCCAGGCGATAACCGATCTTAATAGCTCACCCAGAGTACTTCGTGCTCAGGCAAGCTTACAAGAAATGTTTATGAAATACATTGCCTTGTAATAGCCTTTTTCTTTTGGAAATGTGATCTTGATAAGTAACCTTCACCTTGATGGATAACCTAAACCTTACATGATGTCTATTAATGCCAAGGCACTTTATGTCTCCTCAGCCATAATCTTCATAAGTGTGTGAATAGCATTAAGTTGACCTCAATAAGTGACCTTGACCTTGATGGATGACCTTGACCTAGAAGCAAATGATGTGTATCAATGCAAGGTATCAATGACCAAAATATGAGCCAAGTATCCTTGATAAGTGACCTTGATCTTGATTGATGACCCTGATCTTGCTTTTTCCATTCTCACACGATAAAATCATCGACCAGTCCAAATTCAAAGAAGTTGCAAACCAAATTTTAAGTTGATGAAATCCTCAATTTTTTTGTTATTTAGGGTCGAAAACATTGTGGAGAATGAAGAAATTGCTTGTAGCAAGCAATTTCTTCATTCTCCACAATGTTTTCCAAAGCTTTCATATTGAGGGGCGTTTAAAAGCGTCATTTTGTGGGAATGAGTTAAGTCAGGCTAATTCTAAAATTCTAAGACAGGCTAATTCTAAAATTCTCTACTTAATCCAGTGTCTTTCAGATATACCATCAAAGTATCAGGCAAAAAGACTTTAAATGTATCAATTTTATTATGATTTAAGAGGTTAGTTATTAGGAAAAGATAGTTCATAACTGCCTGTATGTATACACTTATTTGCAATTAACCCTTTTCCTGCTGATCCTAAAATATTTTGACTTGAGTAATAGACAAAGATTACCCTGCACATAAGTATAGTCTGATAATTGTCTGCATAACCTGTTTGTTTTTAATTTCAAGCCATAGTCATTCATGAAACTGAAGTTCAAAAGAAACAATAACCGATAACTATAGTACTTCCGGTGCCTTCATTACTATAATTATTTTTTTAGAAAGGATTTTATTCAGCATAATTCAGTTCTGAATGCTTTATTTGGGTTCTGTGAGAATTCTTATGGGTGAGCGTTAGTATTGTTGATGAACTAATGTGTCTGGATTTCACCATAAAGATAAAGAGACCCAATGAATGATGAGGCCATATACTGTCTGTTGTTAAATTGAGGATAAACATAGACTGATGGCTTTAACTTGGAATTTAATCAACCCCTATAGAAAGATGCCAACAGTTAGTTGTGTAATTTTGATTTAGATTTAGGTTTGTAATTTACATGGACATGCAGTCTGATCTTAATTAATGCCAACTTCCAAGTGCTGTAATAAAGTACATGTTTAGTAGTTCTTTACTAGATATTGTTGGTGAAAGATAATATGAACATAATAAATAAATCTTCTTTTAAAAGCTGAAAAAAAATTGTCATTTTGCAGTTAAAAATAGCCCCCACCAGATGACACACTTTTAGACTGGTCAAAATTGAAAAAGTTGCAGGCATGCAATTTCGGTTTGGCATAGTGAAGGCCTTTCAGACAGTGAAAAGCTTTAATTTGGAAGATGGTTCAGGCGCTAAGATATACAGAGAGATAGGGCCATATTGTGTCTGTCTGTTTAATTAAGGATAAATCTTGATGTTGGATTAACTGATTCAATGATGTTCTCCAGCGTTAGGCTAAATCCTGTCTGCCTGAAAAGAATTGACATCGACAAGATACTGTTCAGTCTGGATTCAGAGTAACTTAATCTTATTAACAATGACAACACTGTAAAACAGGACTGTTACATTCAAGGAAATACAAATCAAAGTACTGAAAGTACTGTAAGATAGCAAAGCATAGATTTGTAAAGTAATCTTCTTTGCCTTTGGCAAAGAAGATTACTTTATTAATCTATGCTTTGCTACGTAATCTTCTTTGCCAAAGGTTATCATGATAAATAAACTAGGTTAAAGTAACCCAGGAGTTAACCCATTGCAATATAACAAATTCTTAGACTGGTTCAAATTGAAAGAAAATGCAGACGACAATTTCAAGTTGGTTGAATTTTGAAAAATTATTCCTTGCTGGATAAAATACATTGTGGACAATGAAGTAATTGGTTGTGTGACAAGCAATTTCTTCATTGTCCTCAATGTTTTCCAAAGCTTTTTCTTGAGATGCTGAAAAAGTGGAATTGAGGGGGAATGGGTTAAATAGCATGCTGTTTAAAGAGTTCTTGACAATTCGAATACAGTTTGCAATATTCCTGAAATACATAAGAACTACTTTTATGGCGTAGGCATTCAAAGATTTAGTGGTTAAGCCTCCAGTGGCAGTTTGCACTCACAGAACTTTGAGAAGACCTCAAAATTTTGTCTGTTAACTTAAGCTAAAATATTGTTGAAAGAGAAGAAATTGCTTATCAAAAAAAATTTCTTCTTTTCCTACAATGTTTTTTTTCCAGTTATTAAATTACAGGGATGTTAAAATCCAGGGATTGAGCAGGAAAGGGTTCTAGTCTTGGTGATATGTGTCACTTGTCTCTCACTAATGGGTTGAGGATAAGAAGAGCTCGTAAATGGTATGATCCGATGGTGGCTTTGGTAGGAGAAATTATATGTGCACCAGCTGTTGAAAAACTGTTGAAAGTGGCATTAACTCAATCCCGCTTTTTTATGCCTTGCAAGGAAAAAGCTTTGCAAAACATTGTGGACACTGAAGAAATTGCTTGTAACAAGCAATTTCTTCAATATCCATAATATTTTCTGCTCCAAAGTTCAAAGATTTTTAATATTCTATGAACTTAAAATTCTCGTCAGCAAATTCTTTCGATTTGGCTACATTTTTTGTACAGGAATGGGCTAAATCCCTTACAAATAAAAAAATATAGGCTACCATTACTGTATCAAGCAAGGTTATCATTACTGCACCAATCAATATAAAAGAAAAAGTCCAACACAATCATATTCCACAGGGAGGCAAATTTCCGGTGTAATTATACGCAACATAACCTACCTTGAAATGATTGGAAATTGCATCCTAATTGGGGTATACTCTAATAATCATAGCCATTGGAATGTTATATAAAATGGCGAACTTTTGTATAATCATGGTTATTAGAAGCTTTGACTACAATTAAGTAGGATGCAATTAGTGCTCAACACTTGTATTAACCTGTTCCCACAGCATACCATCTTTTTACATCCTCAGATAAAATGCTTTAGTAAACATTGTGAACAATGATTGGCATTTATGGTTTCTATCCCAAAGTACAAGGATTTTTTAAAATTCCATCTACTAAATGATATTGTCTGTTACTTCTTTGAATTTGGACCAGTCTGAAATTTAGTTGTCTTGTAATGGGTCAAAGTCCTTTTCGCATTGCTATGTACAGTTAATTCCATTTGCAATGATATCAACTGAACCATTTTAAAATATGTTTCTTTATATAAATATTGTTAACCCATCCCCACACAATGATGCTTTTTGACACCCTTCAAGAAAAACGATTTGGAAAACATTGTGTAAAATGAAGAAATTGCTTGTAACAAGCTTGTAACACAATGTTTTCTACCCAGAAGGTTGAAAAATCTGAATTTCATAACATTTAACCCATTCCAACACAACAAAATTTTAGACTGGCCCAAATTGAAAGAAGCTGCAAATGACAATTTCAAGTTGATTGCATTTTAATTTTTTCAGTTTTTTGGATGGAAATCATTGTGGATAATGAAGAAATTGCTTCAAGGGCGTAAAAAGGAGGGATTGGGTGGGAATGGGTAAACTGTCATCTGCAACTACTTTCAGTTTGGACCAGTCTAAAATATTCTCCTGCGGGAAATGGACACTTAGTGGATCACTGGCCACACCTACTGAGGTCCCAAGGGAAGTTCCGGTGATCAGTAGTATGTAAGAAAAAGTAAAATTGTTGGTTGGCAAACTAAATATTGTAACTCAAGCTTGACTAAACTGTAGTCATGCCATTTAACCTTTGTCATGTTGAATATAAATCCTCTAAAGATTTCATTTAAATCAAAGGACTGAAAGAACTGGAAGCACCAATTGTAGGCTAATATTTCTTTTCAAAATCTATCTTGTAAACAATTCTGGTTTATAAGGGACAAGCAGGTGGTGTAGACTAAGATCAGACTGCACATATGATTTGATTGGTCAATTGATTCAAGTGACAGCTGTGATTCTCCAGTTCTTACAAAGAGACTTGGATTTCAACCCTATATTGTTCTTTTCCCTTGAATCATTATCATATGATACATTAACCCATTCCCACACAAAGTTACCTTTAAACACCTCAAAGAAGTGAGGTTTGGAAAACACTGGGAAAAATGAAGAAATTGCTTATCACAAGCAATTTCTTCATTATCCCTAATGTTTTCTAACCCAAAAGTGAAAAAAATCCATTATTTCATAAGCTTTTAATTGTCCTCTGAAATTCTTTTCAAACTGGACCTGTCTAAAAATTTTCTGTCCGGTAATGGATTAAGTTATTTGCAACAACTTTCTAACTGAGCAGGTCCAATTTTTGTCAGATCTGTAGATAACATGAAATTTTTACATCTATTTTCAGGAATTACAAAAAAATGCCAATGAACTTGTAACATACACCAATTCAAGTGTAGACCACTCAATGTACCAGAGAGGCTAGAATTCTCCATAGGCTAGTCATTATCAGGACAAACCAAAATGAATGGGTTATTTTCATCAACAAGGTATCGTGAGGACTTGTTGACGCTACTTCCACCTACAGACTGCGTCACACCCCATGCAATGTGTTACGGGAAACCACTGAATACTTCACACGAGTTTGAGGAATGGATGGAAGTCTCAAATTACGTCTGCTTTATTGCATTTCCTATTATTTTGTGCTTTGGAACATTAGGTAATATTTTCAACATAGTGGTATTGTCCAAACAGTTTAGAACATCTATGGATACCTATCTTCTAGGCTTATCTATATCAAGTGTGTTATTTGTCCTTTCAACATTTGCTTACAACTTACAGCACTATGTAGGATATCATGGTTATTTAGTCTGGACACAAAAATACGCCATTATCAGTCGAGACTGGTTTTGGTTTGCTACAATTTGGCTTCTAATCTTGATGAGCTTAGAACGTTCAATCACTGTCACATCCCGTAAATCACAATCTCTGTGTTCTCCGACACAAGCAGCCATAGTAGTGATACTGGTGTACGTGATCGGATTAGTGAGTGCTGTTCCACGCTATTGGGAATATGAAGTGATTCGTGAAGGAAGCTTATCACATGACAGAACGTTTATTGTACTGAAGAAATCGACAGAGATAGACATCCAGGATTACAAAGCTATCTATTACTGGTATATCACCTCCATCACAATATTTCTACCGACTCCATTACTATTTTTCATGTTATTCCCTCTGTGTTATGGGACTCGTCAAACTGTCATCTCTCGAAACTATTTATTCATCAAGCACAGTGCAAGTACCGCTCTCATTTTAAATAGACGTCTTAAAGAAGAAATAGCTCTAACAAAACTAGCTATAATTATGGTTGTGCTTTATTTATTACTTGTTGTTCCTTTTCTTTTCTTTGATCTCTTGTCTCATTTTACACCAAACCTTACCAGAACTGGCACACCGTACTTTGTGACATTGTATAATATCTTCACAATTTGCTTTCATTCATTTTACATGTGGCATCAACAGATATTTTTCTGCTGCAACAAACAGTATAGACTTCAGTTTCTTAGCTCATGTTGTTGTTGTTGTTGATTTTATAGGTAAAAAGCATAACCAGGTTCAGTATTTTTTACATTAACCCATTCCCACACAATGATGCTTTTGGATTAAAAAAAAACAATGAAAAAATGGGAAAACATTGGAGAAAAATAAAGATATTTCTTCAATTTTTACACAGTTTCTATCAAGAAAATTTCAAAAATTGAAAAGTTAATAAACTTTAAATTGTCGTCTGTAATTCCTTTTAATTTGAACCAGTCTAAAATTTAACCTGGTAATAGGTTAAGTGCATAGGAGTTCTAAAATCTGACGACTTAATCCAATACCAGAAATTGGAAAGTGTTTATGAAATTGTGTGTGTGGGTTTGGTTTTTTTTTCAACTTTCTTGCTAGGAAAATTGTGTAAAATGAAGAAATTGGTTGTCTCAAGCAATTTGTTCAACCTGCACAATTTTAACCCTATTGTTTTTTCAAGGGGCATCAAACAGCTTCATTTTGTGGGAATGAGTTAGAATAAAAGTCATTTTAACTACATCCTCTTTTATGCTTTATTCTAAATAGTTAACGAATTCTCACACAGTGACACTTTTAGATGCCCCTACAGAAAAACAATTTAGAAAACATGGTGTAAAATCGAAGCAATCGCTTGTAACAAGCAGTTTCTTCATTTTACTAAATGTTTTCTTCACAAACAGTTGAAAAAATCTAAAATTTAGAAAATGACCAAAATGTAGAATGATTGGTTGCCTTATTCAAGCTGTACTTTTGATGTTCAAGTCACCAAACTAACAAAAATACTTCTTATAAATGGATTTCAAACTTTACTCCAGGTCAAAATGAATGATTTAATTTGTCAAATTTTTTCTTTGATAGACAGGTGGGATTGGTCAGTTAGTACACCCATTCCCACACAATGACACTTTTGGATGGGCTTCAAGATAAATCATTGGGAAAACATTGTGGAAAATGAAGAAAATGCTTGTGACAAGCAATGTCTTCATTTTACACAATGATTTCTACCTAGAAAAATGAAGAAAAAAAAACATTTTATAAACTTATAATTTCAAATAACTTAAACTTAAAATTTGTTGTCTTGTAATGGGTTAAACTTCCAGTTGAAAACAGCTTATTTTCACAAACTTTTTTGACTTTTGCAGATTGTGCTTTTAATAAGCATTTCTATCATTCAGATTATTTGACTTCATTGCTTTATGAAACTCTTAAAAGTTCAAAATAAACACAGATTTACTCATTCACACATGATCCTGCTATTCATGCCCCTCAAATTAACAGCTTGAGAAAACATTCTGGAAAATGAAGAAATCCCTAGATTAAAAAAACTTCGACGTTCCTCACACATGAATCAGTTTAAAAGTTTGTCATGTTGGAATGGGTTAACCCATTCCCACTCAATGCTTTTTGATACTCCTCAAGAAAAACAATTGGGAAAACATTGTGCAAAATGAAGAAATTACTTTTTGCAAGCATATACTTAATTTTACACAGTGTTTTATACCCAGAAAAATGAAAAAATCTAAAACTGCATAAGGTTTAAATTATCGTCTGCCCTTCCTTTCAATTTGAAACAGTCTAAAATTATGCTTCCTGGTAACCCATTCTGATACAGTGACGCTTTTTGACGCCCCTTAAGAAAAACATTAGAAAAACATTATGTAAAATGAAGAAGTTACTTGTAACAAGTAATTTCTTCATTTGTCACAATATTTTCTACCCAGAAAGTTGAAAAAATCTAAAATTTCATAAGCTTTGAATTGTAGTCTGCAACTCTTTTCAATTAGAAACAGTCTTAAATTTTGCTGCCTGTTAACCCATTCCCACACAGTGAAGCTTTTTGACACCCCCAAAGAAAAGAGTTAGGGAAAACATTGTGTAAAATGAAGAAATTGCTTGTAACAAGCAATTTCTTCATTTTTCACAATATTTTCTACCCAGAAAGTTGAAAAAATCTAGAATTTCATCAACTTAGAATTGTCATCTGCAACACCTTTCAATTTGGACTAGTCTAACAATTAGCTATCTGGTAATGGGTTAACCCATTCCCACCCAACAAAATTTTAGACTGGTCCAAACTGAAAGGAATTCCAGACGATAATTCAAAGTTTAAGAAATTTCAGATTTTTTCAAATTTCTTGGTAGAAAACAATGTGTAAAATGAAGAAATCGCTTGTAACAAGCAATTTCTACATTTTACACAATGTTTTCCCAATTGTTTTTCTTGAGGGGCGTCCAAAAGCATCGCTGTGTGGGAATGGGGTAATTGACAATTTCTGGCCACGCCCACTGACCTCCAATATGGCAGTTTGATTGAGATATCATGATAAGTTTGCAAAATACATCCTTAGAGGCATAAAACAAGAAGCAAATAGTTAATTGTTGACTTAAACATTGTAAATACAGCTTGAATAGCTATAGTTGTGATGTTACAGTCACCAATCAAACAAAATTGCTTGACATAAATATAAGAATTCAACAGGTATAGATGAATAATTTGATTGGTCAATCAATTTTTAGATTGACAGCTTCAACTTGTCAATTTAAATTGGGTCCTAGTTATGGCATCACTTTTCAATGCATTTATTTCATTAGCATTGTCTAATAAAGTGCTCAATTACATACGAAACTTTAGATTGACTGATTCCTAATGTTGTTTTGTAATAAAACTCTACACAATGTAGTCTTGACTTGCTATTGTTATTCTTTAAGTACCCAAGAAAAATGTTCAAACAAGAGGGCCAGTGGTCCTGGCACTTACCTGAGATAAGGCTCTTGTTCTGTAAGGCCTTATACTAACTGGGACTAGAGAAGACCCCCTTTAAAATTTAACTAAAATCAACTTATGTTACCATGGCAACCAAAGCTTTCAACAGACTTCAAATCTAATAGTTTTTATTTTGCGCTTGAAGTTAACGAAATTATAATATGGAATTAGGTAGATATTCAAAAAGTATGTTACATAGTTCACTGTAGAAACATAACCAATTATATTTATTGAATTTCCTACAAAAAAAGAGCTTGCCATAATGTGCCTATCCCAAAAACTATTTTGCCCCCATTTTGTAAAATATTGTCAACTATAACATGCATGTTACTCTGTTATGGTAGAACAGTTCAACCCAAACCCAAGAAATCCCACATTGTCATGCTCCCAAAAAAAAACCCTGAAAAACATTGTAGAAAATGAAGAAATTGATTGATACAAGCAATTTCTTCATTATCCACATATTTTCATCCAATAAAGAAGAAGAATTCCATGAACTTGAAATTATCTTCTGCAACTTCTTTCATTTTGGATCAGCATCAATTATTCTCATCTTGTAATGGGTTTACCAGATTTTTAAGTTAGTTTCTCAGTGAATGAAATTTGCACTTAAGCCAGACAGTCAAAAACTAGCAGTAAAATCTGTACAGACGAGGCCGCTTAGCAAAACTTGCCTGTAAAATTCTGGCTTTCCTATTTTTGTTGAGCCCGCTTGTAGTGAGCGAGACATATTTGTCACTATGACAAGAAGGTGTATGTGCATTAGTCTGTCTGTCCGAATTTGTCCGGACAATTACTCCTACATTTATGGATGGGTTTCAAAATAAATTGGCACAATTATTCTCCATCATGAGTAGATGTGCCATTTGAAAGAATTTTGGGATAGTTCTAATGTCAAGGTCACAGCTCAAGGTCAAAGACTAAAATTGTTGTCCAGAGGATTTCTCCTACAATGATGGATGGATTATAAAATAAATTGGCACAATTATTCTCCACCATGAGTAGATATTCCATTTGAAAGAACTTTATGGATAGCTTCAAGTTCAAGGTCATTGCCCAAAGTCAAACACTAAAATTGTGCTTGTCCTGAGCAAGATTCCTTCAAAACTTTGCGGGCTTGACAGCAGTTGTCCTGGGACAATCATCTAGAATTATTTTGGTTTTCTCTGTTAACAAACCTTCATAGCATAGAAGACTTACAGTTTCAGTTTCTTGTATGGTCCATTAAGCCATATTTTCTTAAGAATAGTTTTGCCTCTTTTATTTACATTTACAAGCTTGTACCAAACATTTCAGATAGTTTGTAAGGAATTGTGAACCTTCATTTGGGCTAGTGTAAATAGTTTACATACTAGCCCTACTTGCATGTAATTTTCAATCCTAATTTCTATGAATGATTTCTTTACAATCTAATCTTTTGAAATGGCAATCTTAACAGATTGATACACAGATAGAGGCCCAGTGGGCCTTAACGGTCACCTGAGTAAAAGAGCACCAAGACAAGTGATTTTGTTTGAAAGAATTAGAAAAAGGTTTGGTTGAAATCCCCTCAGTAGTTCTTGAGTAGAAGATGAAAATGTTTAAAAGTTACCAAAGACCCCCTTTTGGTCCCCATTTCAGGCACCCCTGACCTCCAGCCTTTTATTTTTCACAAATCTGTATAATCAGTACCCAATGATGCTTTTCACCAAGTTAGTTTGAAATTGGCTTAGTACTTCATCAGAAGAAGGTTAAAATGTGAATTTTTTAACATGATGAACTTTGACCTCTGGGTGTGGCCCTATACATGACCCCAGGGACATGAATTTCACAATTTATAATATACCTGTCCTAGTTGTCATGCACACAGAATATTTAAGCTCTGGCATTAACGGTTTATTAGAAGAAGATTTTTAAAGAAGTACCAAAAATTACCCCTTTTTGGCCCCTATTTGGGCCCCTATGACCCCAAGAACCCCTATTTTCACAAACTTGAATTAGCATCCCCCAATAATGCTTTCTACCAAGTTTGATTGAAATCCGCCCTGTAGTTCTTGAGAAGAAGATGAATATTTAGAAGTTACCAAAAATTACCCCCTTTTGGTCCCCATTTTAGGGCCCCCTGACCCCCCAGCCTTTTTATTTTCACAAATCCGAATAACCATTACCAAATGATGCTTTTCACCAAGTTTGTTTGAAATTGGCTTTGTACTTCATCAGAAGAAGATGAAAATGTGAATTTTTTAACATGATGAACTTTGACCTCTGGGTGTGGCCCCATACATGACCCCAGGGGCATGAATTTCACAATTTATAATAAACCTGTCCTAGTTGTCATGCACACAAAATATTTAAGCTCTGGCATTAACGGTTTATTAGAAGAAGATTTTTAAAGAAGTACCAAAAATTACCCCTTTTTGGCCCCTATTTGGGCCCCTATGACCCCCAGAACCCCTATTTTCACAAACTTGAATTGGCATCCCCCAATGATGCTTTCTACCAAGTTTGGTTGAAATCCGCCCAGTAGTTCTTGAGAAGAAGATGAAAATGTTTAAAAGTTACCAAAAATGACCCCCTTTTGGTCCCCATTTCAGGCACCCCTGACCTCCAGCCTTTTATTTTTCACAAATCTGTATAATCAGTACCCAATGATGCTTTTCACCAAGTTAGTTTGAAATTGGCTTAGTACTTCATCAGAAGAAGGTGAAAATGTGAATTTTTTAACATGATGAACTTTGACCTCTGGGTGTGGCCCCATACATGACCCCAGGGACATGAATTTCACAATTTATAATATACCTGTCCTAGTTGTCATGCACACAAAATATTTAAGCTCTGGCATTAACGGTTTATTAGAAGAAGATTTTTAAAGAAGTACCAAAAATTACCCCTTTTTGGCCCCTATTTCGGCCCCTATGACCCCCAGAACCCCTATTTTCACAAACTTGAATTGGCATCCCCCAATAATGCTTTCTACCAAGTTTGGTTGAAATCCGCCCAGTAGTTCTTGAGAAGAAGATGAATATTTAAAAGTTACCAAAAATTACCCCCTTTTGGTCCCCATTTTTAGGGCCTGCTGACCCCCCAAGCCTTTTTATTTTCACAAATCCGAATAACCATTACCAAATGATGCTTTTCACCAAGTTTGTTTGAAATTGGCTTTGTACTTCATCTGAAGAAGATGAAAATGTGAATTTTTTAACATGATGAACTTTGACCTCTGGATGTGGCCCCATACATGACCCCAGGGGCATGAATTTCACAATTTATAATATACCTGTCCTAGTTGTCATGCACACAAAATATTTAAGCTCTGGCATTAACGGTTTATTAGAAGAAGATTTTTAAAGAAGTACCAAAAATTACCCCTTTTTGGCCCCTATTTGGGCCCCTATGACCCCAAGAACCCCTATTTTCACAAACTTGAATTGGCATCCCCCAATAATGCTTTCTACCAAGTTTGATTGAAATCCACCCAGTAGTTCTTGAGAAGAAGATGAATATTTAGAAGTTACCAAAAATTACCCCCTTTAGGTCCCCATTTTAGGGCCCCCTGACCCCCCAGCCTTTTTATTTTCACAAATCCGAATAACCATTACCAAATGATGCTTTTCACCAAGTTTGTTTGAAATTGGCTTTGTACTTCATCAGAAGAAGATGAAAATGTGAATTTTTTAACATGATGAACTTTGACCTCTGGGTGTGGCCCCATACATGACCCCAGGGGCATGAATTTCACAATTTATAATAAACCTGTCCTAGTTGTCATGCACACAAAATATTTAAGCTCTGGCATTAACGGTTTATTAGAAGAAGATTTTTAAAGAAGTACCAAAATTACCCCTTTTTGGCCCCTATTTGGGCCCCTATGACCCCCAGAACCCCTATTTTCACAAACTTGAATTGGCATCCCCCAATGATGCTTTCTACCAAGTTTGGTTGAAATCCGCCCAGTAGTTCTTGAGAAGAAGATGAAAATGTTTAAAAGTTAACGGACGACGCACGACGCACAACGACGGACAAACGATGATTGCAATAGGTCACCATGACCATTTGGTCAGGTGACCTAATAAAAAGTAATAAAAGTAATAAAAACAATATTGACATATTTGGTTTCCCAATCTTCCAAATGTGCCCCATCAAAAAATTACAAAACATTACAATGAACATGGACAAAGAATAAATACAAGAGAAAGTAAACAATATTAGTTATACAGGGTCTTGCTGGGATATATGACAATTTGTCCCTGGCTGGAGAAAATGATATCACCCAAGCTGCAGGCGAGGGTTGACATCAGTTTCTCCACCCAGAATTAATCATCATATATTCCAGCAAGAAATTGTATAACAAATTTATCACACTACATACTACCCGCAAGAAACCATATAACAAATTTACCATACCATTCTGCCAAAACAGAAATATTCTGGGTTCAGCATGACAAGGGTTAACAAGAGCTTCGCAGAGCGGCGCATTACGCCCGAAGGGGCTTGTCAGTAACCTTGCTTTGTCAGTTATGTTAGCTTGAATGATAGCTCATGCATTTTATCAATAGAAAGATCTTGTTACCTGAATAATATTGTATACACTTGAGAAACATGACCGCTTTCAAAACCATTGTTAAATTTAAAACCCTTGCCATGAAAAATGTAGGATAAGATGTGCATACAAGACATTAAGTGTTTTTCATTCAATTCAAGGGCAGATAATTCAAGATAACTCAAAAATGACTGGAAAGATTTGAATTTCGAAAGTATTATGCACAACTAGACATCATAGGGAGTAACTGTGCAAAATTTCATCTCATTCCTATTGATAGCTTAGGAGGAGTTGGGCACACAAAAAATTGCTAGCAGATGGACAGACGGACAGACAGACGGATGGATGGACGGACAGACGGACGAACTTAAATCATAGAGATACATTGTGGCCAGTTTCTGTTAAATTCTGTGTAAAATGTAGGAGTTTTGTACAAAATTAAATGTAAATTGAAGCTATCTTGTTCAGTCAAGGGCAGATAATTCAGGAACAGCTTGAAATTTCAAACAAATTCTAGTCCTAACGACAAGTAGACATCACACAAAGTCATTGTAGCAAGTTTCAGTTCATATCTATTCAGAATGTAGGAGAAGTTGTGCTCACAAGCAATACAGTGATTTCATTCAATACAATGGCAGATAATTCATGATAACTCAAGAACAACTGGAATGATTCGAATTTCAAAGGTCTAATGCACAACTAGACATCATAAGGAGTAATTATGCCAAGTTTCAGCTCATTCCCAGTGATAGTTTAGGAGGAGTTGCACACACAATAAACAGTGATTTTCGTTCAATTCAAGGGCAGATAAGTCAAGATAACTCAAGAATGACTGGAGCAATTTGAATTTCAAAGGTCTTATGCACAACTAGACATCATGGGGAGTAATGGTGCCAAGTTTCAGCTCATTCCCATTGATAGTTTAGGAAGAGTTGCGCACACAAAAAATTGCTAACCGACGGACAGACAGACGGACAGATAGACACACAGACAGACGGACAGACTGATGGACTACCGGGGCCATAACATAATACGACCCTTCAGGCGTATAAAAAGTCATTTTTCTACAAAGTTCAATAGACATATCAACAATAACTTGATCACTTTATTGTGTGATAAATCAGTTTTGCAACTGACGAAGAAAGAGTCAAAAGGCTACCATTAAAAATTTTGTTCATGCTCCATGTGGAAAATGAATAATGTATTACTGCAGTGCAGTGCATGTGACTTAAAGTCAGGTATTTATTATTGCTTATAAAATGGATTTTATATTGTCGTCTGCAATACCTTTTGAATTTTGACAGGTCTAAAATTTTGCAAAACAGGAAGGGTTAAATTGTCAGCTGCAAATCCTTTCAATTTGGACCAGTCTAAAATTTTGCTGTCTGGTTATGGATTGAGTCTCCAAGCTTGTCATCTTATAAAGAATAGATATGTAGTTCTCTCACTTCAGATGCCCTATTTTTCCATTAAATCTGTGACATGTCTTTTCACCGTGGCAACAGAAATGCAATATTGTCCTTCTTGTCTCTATTTGCTATTCAATCATTTGTAACAAAACAGCACACTGGAGGCGCCATTCTGTTAACCCTTCATATTCTTATTTAACCCTTTCCTGTTTTATGAAATTTTAGACTGGTCCAATTTCAAAGAGGTTGCAGACGACAATGAAAAATGCTTTCAATTTGAAATCTGACTATCCTATGTGGTAGAAAATATTGTGGGAAAAGGAGAAATTGCTTGTTACAAGCAATTTCTCCTTTTTCCACAATGTTTTCTCAAGTATAAAATCACAGAGACGTAAAATCCTGGGTTTGTCCAGGAAAGGGTTAACCCTTTCCCATTTCTCTTTTAAATTTTAGATTCGTCCAAATTCAAAGGGGTTGCAGACCACAATGAAAATTGGATATAATTTGAAATAAAACCTTCCTATGTGGTAGAAAATATTGTGGGAAAAGGAGAAATTGCTTGTTACAAGCAATTTCTCCTTTTCCAACAATGTTTTCTCAAGTATAAAATCACAGAGACGTAAAATCCAGGGTTTGTACAGGAAAGGGTTAATTTCAGTTTTGCTTGAACCTTTTTCTTGTCTGTCAGACATAAAGAGATGTCAAAGGACAGCAATGCTTGACTGGGTAGTAACAGCAATTCAATGTCATGATTAACCCTTGTCATGCTGAACCCGGAATATTCCGGTTTGGGCAGGAGGTGTAGACTAAGATCAGACTGCACTTATGTGCAGGCTGATCTTAGTCTATACTCCTGCTTGTACTTTTCCTGCCAGAGTTGTTTATGAAGTTGATTTCTAAAAGAAATAATAATTTTTGAACAACAAATTCTATCAGTGCTTTCAGCCCTTTGATTTGACAGCAATTCAGTAAGGTAATTTATACAGCATGACAAGGGTTAAACATAATATCTAAGTAGAATTACAGATTAAACAAGATGTGTTTGTGAAACACAATGTTCCCAAAACAGGAATTCTTTAGAAACGGGTGATTTTTATTTTTTTTTATTTTTTTGTTTTTGTTTTAGGGAAAAGGGTTAAAATTTTGACCTTGACCTTGATGAAATGACCTCCAAATTATCAAGTTTCAAGTTGATACTATATTTAACAAAAATATTCCACTACGTCAGACAATGTCTGAAAAATTATGAAATATACTGCTACAAAGGCAATGCCTGAAATTAATACTAAAAATATATGCTGAGTTATGAATCGTCATGCTGAACCAGGAACATTCCTATTTTGGCAGGAGACATTGACTAAGATCAATCTGCACATATGTGCAGTCTGATCTTAGTCTTTACCGCCTACTTGTCCTTGTTAAGCCACATTGGTTAGTAAAATCAATTGTCAAAAGTAAGTAATATTAGTTCTATGTAAGAGCTTCCAGTGCTTACAGACTTTTGATTTAAATGTATTTTTTTCAACCCATTCCCACAAAGTGACGCTTTTAAATGCCTCTCTATATAAAAGCTTTGGAAAACATTGTGGAAAATGAAGAAATTGCTTGTCACAAGCAATTTCATCATTATCCACGATGTTTTCTACACCAAAATACTAATATTTTCAAAATTCCTCTAACTAAAAAATGTCGTCTGCAACTTCTTTCAATTTGGACTAGTGTAAAATTTTGTTGTGTTGTAATGGGTTAACAGATTTCATTCAGCATGATGAGGGTTAAATTCTTCAATAAAGCCAATGAAACAGAATTTTTAAGGCCAATGCCAAAATAAATCTGAAGTTACTAGGTTGATATTAATTCCCTGCTGATTGTTCCAGAGCAGCCAAGCAAATAAAGATAGCTGCTTCAGCCAGTCAATAGCTTGACAAATCATGAGAGTCTGATGAACTGAATAGATACACAAAGTAGTGGCTGTATTATTGCTATTTTGAGAGGATAATATAAAGTCATTAAATATTCCTTTGGGCTCAACGAACAAACCACCAAGGGCACTCAGAAATTCATAGCAGAGAACTCTGTCCATGTTAATCAATGCATTTACCCATTTTTCAAGAGGAGCAATAATTTTCGGAGCCACTCTGAGAGACAAGTAACATTTAACAACTAATAAATTATTCAGAGCTTCCAACATGGAAATTATCTCTCAAAGTATCATCATCGCATTAAACCCTTTTCTACATAAAGAAAGTTGTACTGAATATTTTGTCAACATAACCAATTACCTGACAAATTTCAGAGGGATCAACAATAACAGTGTCCTGGGATCCTGAGGATCGGAGGATCCAAGAAAATAGGGATCTCAGCAATTCAAGACCAAGGGGTCCATTTGGATCATCCTATTACAATGTATTCTTCAGCACAAAGATGTATGACCGAACGCCAAAGACATTTTAGTAAAGTTTAATTTGTTCTTTATTTGAAATTTAAACAATTACTAGACCACAAAATTTTAGACTAGTCAAAATTCACAGGAGGTGATGAAATTCTAAAAATATTTGTTTAAAAATATTGTGGTAAATGAAGAAAATGGTTGTAACAAAAATCTCTTTTTGTTTTTGGACAGGATGGGTTCATGTTAATTGAGGAGGGATTCCATAATATCTGGAGGAAACCCTGATGTAACAAAAGGGCCAGTGGCCTGGCTCTCACCCGAGATGAGACTCTTTTTCTTCAAGGCCTAATACTAACTGGGTTTGCAGAAGACCTCCTTTTAAATGTAACTAAAATCAAGCATGCTAACCAATGCTTTCAACAGATTTCAAATCTAAGGGAAATGTCTGCCAAACTTGGTTAAAATTAACCACACAGCTTGGGAAGAGTTGCCTTCTTTAATTCTACTTAAGCTGAATCACCCTTTGGCTTTGCAATTTTAGCAATTTTGAAAGAGGTCAATGTACTGATGCTTCATGCAAAACATCGTAATTCTTCCAACTTTTGGGTCTGGAGGAGAATATTTTTAAAAGCTTATTTTTTTAATTTTACTCTTGTTATCATGGCAACCAGAGATTTCAACTAATTCTGAGTCAGGAGGAGATAATTTTTTAAGATTTTTAACAATTTCAGTTATGTTACCATGGCAACCAGAGATAAACAGATTTCAATTCTTTCAGCAATTTTTAAATTTTTAAAGGGCACCATGTAAGTACATTTCAGTAATATTTAATTGAATTTGGCCCAGTGGTTTTTCATGAGATGTTGCATTTAAAATCAAATATAAGCTCCAGCTCCCTTGGGCTCCTCCCCTGGAGAACGGAGGGTGATGATTTTGGCAATTCTGAAAGGGATCAATGTACTGATGCTTCATGCAAAATATCAAGGCTCTACGCCTTCTGGGTCAGGCGGTGATAATTTTTAAAGATTTTTTACACTTTTTTGTTGCAAATTGAAACAGCACCACCTAAGGAACATTTCTGCCTAATTTAGTTAAAATTGGCCCAGCAGTTTGAGAGGAGATGTTGTTTTGAAATTGACACACGCCGAAAGATGGACAAGGGAGAGAGGAAAATCAAAACACCTAACAATGCGTACTTTGTCTTCTGCTGAGCCAATAAGTAGAGATTCATGTGGGGATCCAATTGAAACAAAGTAAGGGTTGACCTGTGTTTCAAAACCTACCAAATTTGAACAAGTTGCAGAGGAGAAATCTATTTTAAAGACTGTGTTAACAGAAGGATAAGTAAAACATAGGGTAGGAGTATTGTGAGAAAAGACAAACTTGCTTGGTGCTATAAGTGACTTGAAAAAATTGCTGAACAAAAAAAATCAACATTTACTCTTTTTCCCCCCAACAATGTTTCCTTTTTTTCTGATACAAGCTTGACCCTTGTCATGCTAAATCAAATATTTTTTAGAATTCCTTTAACATCAAAGTGAATAGTTATGTGAATATTTTTGGCTAGAAGGGACAGATAGGTGCAGGCAGATCTTTATCTACATCTTCATAATATTCAAGGTTCAACATGACAAGGGTTAATAACTCAATCTGTACTACCTGAAAATTTTGGTACTCATATTGTAACGTAAGAATTTTATCTTTATCTAATGAATGAATTGAGTAAGAATGTAACATTTTAAAATATGTAAAAGTTTTTTTTCTAATCTTTTACTCTGAAACCGTAGAAGGGTCTAGATTCATAAACTTGTTATTATTTTATACAAAACTATTTAAGTATGAAACCTTACATTGAACAGAATTACTAATTTTCAAACAGATTTATAACTTCTTTTGAAATAAAAAATTTGGAGAAAAACAAGAGACCGTAGGACAACAGAAAGTATTAGAAAAACATTTTTCACAATTTTGCAAATAGATCAGCGTGACATAACAAAATCCATTACTGGATGACACTTCAATTGAATTCAGCATTTCTGCAATGATGCTGAAGACAAACTGGTACCACATCTACTAACACCATATTAACATCTTTCTGAGAAAAAACAATACAAGATATTTTGGATTCAGCTCCAGACAATGATATTTTATACCACTCTTAAACTGAATAAAAAGAGATCGAAAGATGAAACTAAAAACATAATCACAAAATACCATTAAAAACAAAAACTGTGAAATATTCATAGTAATATTTTTCTTGTTGTTTATAATGATCTTGCCTATAGCTGTTACTTTTATAATTAACACTTGACATGCTTAATAAAATTGTTTTCCAAAATTGCATGAAAGTCAAAGGGCTAAAAGCTCTAAAAGTACTTGTTATGATAAATATTTATTTTGAAATTTAAATTCTATAAACAACTCCGACTTTAAAGGCACAAACATGTGGTGTAGAGCAAGATCAGACTGCACTTATGTGCAGGCCATCTTTGTCTATACCTCCTGCCAAAACAAGAATATTCTGGGTTCAGCTGGGCCAGTTGACGGCTCACAGCCATCTATCAAAAAATTCAATACACCAATCAAATTATTCATTTAGACTGGAAGTGAACTTTCAACTCCAATAACTTTAATGGTTTGGAGACTCAAACATCATAACTACAGCTTACAATATTCAAGATGTAGTAATGATATTTAGGTCGCCAAACAACACTTTTTGTAACATATTATAGTGAATAGCAAAATAACACTGGCTAATATCAAAGCCAAATTTGCTGTCAGAGTAAGTTGGAAACCTAAACTGGAAAGCCTTGATTAGCCAATGGAATGTAAATTTTATAGACCAAACAACTTTTGAGTTTGAGTATGGAAAAATATTTCAATTTTACCCTAGTTTACCTCCTTGGGTAATGGGCATCAGTTTCAATGTCCTATGACAAATGGCCTTATGAAAAAGTTTTCAAACAAAGTTCAATTCCTATGTGACCCCCAAAAAATAGGAAGCTTCCAATTTACAAAAACAATTATGACCTTGACCTTAGTGACCTTGAGTTATTAGGGAACAAATTTTAGTCACAGGCATCATTTCTGTAAAATTCATGATTGTAAGTTTAATGGTTTTGGGATTAAAGCATGAAAGAGGAAAACATCCACAGACAGATGAATGAACAGACAGACACATGGTGAAACCAATAAACTCCTCTACCTCACTGCTGTCAGCCCTTTGATTTCAAAGCAATTATGAATAGGATTTTAATTCGACATGAGAAGGATTAATGTTGTAGAGAATTGAATTTCACTTTAACCCATTCCAAGATCACAAAATTTTAGACTTGTCAAAATTCAAAGAAGGTACAGATGACAAATCTTAGCTGTTGAAATCTTACATTTTTTGGTCTTTTGAGGTTGAAAACATTGTCTAGAAACACTTAACCCATTCCCACACAATCCTTCTTTTCTACGCCCCTCAATAAAAAATTTTTAGAAAACATTGTGGAAATGAAGAAATTGATTGTGTCAAGCAATTTCTTCATTATCCACAATGTTTCCTACACAAAAGGACAAAAAAAACAAGATGTGTTTGTGAAACACTATGCCCCCGAAACAGGAATTCTTTAGAAATGGGTGATTTTTAATGGGGTTTTTTTTCTTTGTTTTAGGGAAAAGGGTTAAAATTTTGACCTTGACCTTGATGAAATGACCTTTCCCAGTTGCGCTTTGTTGAGACCTATCTACATACCAAATATTAGCATTGTAACTTAATCAGGGTTGAAGTTATAGGAAAATGTTTAGTTGGCAGGTTAAGTTTTGCAGACAGACAGATGGACGGACAGACAGACAGAAACGGTAAAACAATATACCCCCGATCTATCGATGCAGGGGCATAAAAATAAAATCTACCAATTTTGATTGTGATCTGCAACCTCTTTCAATTTGGACCAGTCTAAAATTTTGTTGTGTGGGAATGGGTTAAATTGTCTTGTCTCTTATTGTGAATTGTAAATATCATATGAAGATGTGCGAAAAAATTGAATTTGCTAGGCTAACCAGGCCAGCTTTAGTAAATATCACAGTTCCCAGTAAAGATCTCTTTTTTCAGGAGATCAAGAAAAAATGCCTTTATGAAATATTCCATAAAATCAGCAAGCATATTTTTAATGGCAATTGATTTGAGTTTTAACATTATGTAGGAGGTAAAGATAAACTGTAATTGAAAATAATACATGCATTTGGGAATTGAAACCTTTTAACATGCAATCTGCAAATATTTCCTTAGCTTTTAAAATACCTTTAGGAATTTCAGGGACTGTAATACTTATTCTGAATTTTATTGTATCTGAAATATTAGAGCTATATTAGAAACGATTGAGTCAAAATTTAGCCTTAATTGCTATGCATATAGACCCTTATAATAACGAACCCAGAATTTCCTGTTTTGGTAGGAGGTATTGATAATATGTGCAGTCTGATCTTGTCTACTTCTCCTAGTAGTCCCTCATACCATAGTTGTTTAAAGAATTAATTCTCAGAAGAAATATTGACCCTCATTGAGGCCTTCCAGTGGCGTCAGTCCTTTGACTTCAAGGCAATTCTGAATAGGATATCAATGCAGCATGACAAGGGTAAACTTTTGTTTAAATAAAACATTGAATTTAAAAGTGCTCAAATACACCAAACAGACAAGATTTTGGATAAAAATATAAACATGTATATTAGAAAATTTTCTTTAATATAGTATATTGATAGATTAGCATGAAACAGTTGTTACTGCCTTTAAACATATAGGCAGTTACAACTGTTTTGTGGTGACCCTTCAATTTTTGTTGAATAATTCTAGGAGTAAGAAATTTTGAAGGCAACATGATTTCCAACAGAACTTGCTCTTTTAGACTTGCTTTTAGCCTTATGGTAGCAGCTTTCAACCCCTTCTCACACGATACCACTTTTTTTCACCTCTCAGGAAAAACACCTTGGAAAACATTGTTGACAATGAAGAAATTGTATAAATGTCTGTGATGTTTTCTACCCTAAAAGGTAACATTTTTTTCAAATTTTACCTCGAAAATCTCTGCTGCGATATCTCGAAATTTAGACAAGTGTAAAATTGTGTAATGTGGTAATTAATGGCTTAAAGGGATGAGTCTAAATTCAAGGGGTAATAATTCTAGGGCTTGGAGGAGTATCAATTTGATTACTGTAAAAGTTGTTTTTATTGTTGGTCTTTATCTTCATCATCCTCACTTCTGGCAGTATGTGTGATTTCATTTTCATGATTTTATTTTCACAGAAACTTATATATTTTCATTAAATACTAATGATTTTTTATTATTTATGTTATGTTTTGTTTCACTTATTCCAATCATTTGGACTTATAAGTTCTATTTATATGCAAGTAAAACTAACTGATAATGAAAAAAATCATATCTTTACATGCTATTATTTTAGTGTGACCAGTCAAACATATAAAATGTGATGATTTCTTTGCCACAAATGTTTCGGAATCACATCATGCAATTTGAATTCCTAATCAATACATAGTTGTTGCCTCTACAATATGAACTGAGAAAAGACCTTAGTTTCATAAATTTAAACTATTATCAGATGACAAAATCGATTTGTCCATATTGAAAGATTGATTGATTGAATGGGGTTTTCAACATTATTTCAGTCATATCATGGCAGCTGGAGCACCTAACAATGGATTCCTGGTATTTCTCACACCAGTACTTCCACTATATCCTTCTCTAGCCTCCAAAGCAGACTAATACCACCACCAACGCTTTGTTCCTCAAGTAGAATAGTTGACCTTCTTGACTCAAATATGGTAGTGCACCTGCTTTGGTCATGGAAAACATGTGTATTAAGTTTCATGGTCCTAGGTCAAATCAATTTTGAGCTAAAGTATGGAAATGTTTTTCAATCAAAGTTCATTTGTGACCTTGACCTTTGACCTTCCATCAACAGTTTCAAATCAAGGTCAACTGTGACCTTGACTTTTGACCTATGTGACCACAAAACAATACGGTACTTTCTTGGGTCATTAGCAACAATTGCAATTGTTTTCAAAAGCTTTTTTTCTTGAGAGGCATAAAAGAGTGGGATTTTGTTGACATAGGTCAGTTGAAAAACAATTGCCAAATAGGGTAGAAAAAAATTGTCAGAAAATGATTGTTAAAAGCAAAGTTATTTTTTCTCGTCATGATTTTCTTGGTGCATCAAAATACAGCATTGCGTGGTGGTAATGAGTAAATCAACACAATTAACCTTTGCCTGTTTTGTAAAATTTCAGACCTTTCTAAATTTAAAGGTTTGAGGATGAAAATTTAAAGTGGATTTAATTTGAAAAGTACCATGCAGTAGGGTAGAAAATATTGTGGAAAAAGAACAAATTACTAGTTAAAATCAATTTCTTTTTCCACAATGTTTTCTCAATTATCATATCACAGGGAAGTAAAAACCAAGGATTGAATAGGAAAGGGTTAAAAGACCTGTTGTAGTCACATTTTTTTCTCATTTAGGAATATATACTATAAATTACCATTTAAAATTAATGACTCTGTTGTCAGGATATATTCCTCAAGTTAGAGAAATATCAATATCTATAGGTGGAAAATTAAGAGAGTTTCTGATCAAATCAATTACCCTTTTCATGATGAATAAAATCTTTTTCAAAACTCCATTGAGTCAAAGAGCTGAAAGTACTGGAAACCCTGCATGGTTATAGTCGCAGTTTCTTTTGAAAATTATTCTCATAAACAAACCTGCTTTGAAAGGAACAAATAGGTGGTATATACTGAGATCAGATGGCACATATATGCAGGCTGATTTTTGTCTATACCTCCTGCAAAAACTGGAATATTCCAGGTTCTACATGTTAAAGGTTACCCTGTTGCTAGACGACAAAATTTCAGACTGGTCCAAATTCAAAGAAGATGCAGAGAACTATTTTAAACTCATGGAATTCAATTTCCTTCTGTCTTTTATTGAAGTAAACAGCATGCAAAATTTAGAAATTGCTTGTTACAAACAATCTTTCCATTTTCCTCAATGTTTAACAAAGCTTTTCTCTTAATGGCCGTAAAAAGGCAGACCATTGTTGGAAAAGAAGACATCCAAAATTATTGAAATGACAATATTTTAAAACATTTTTTGCCATATCTCCTAATATTACCAACGGTAATAGAGGTTGAATAGAAATTAGAGTTATGTTAATTGCTCGTAATTCCCTCCCCCAGGAATGTCAATATCTATGGTTTCATTGCATGTTGACAGGCAACATTTTATCAGCCAATTCTAAAACTAGATTATAGGCCAACCAAATATTCAGCAGGGCTCTAGATAAAATCATTAATTCGTTCAGTTATTTCGAAACCCTACAAAGGGGGTACGCAACCATTTACAGGCAACATTTTATCAAATTCACTCTTTAACAGGTGACAAAATTTTAGACTGGTCAAAATAAAAAAAAAAGGATGACATTTCAAAGTGTGCAAAAATGGAAAATAAATGCAAAATAGGGTAGAAAACAATTTGAGAAAAGGAGAAATAGCAATCCTTTTCCCAAAAAGTTCTCCATGATCTTGTTCCTTCTTGGTATCAAAATTGTCATTGTGTGGTTATAGGTTAAACAGCATGCAAAACAAATGTCACCCTAATAACGCTTTTTCATAAAGATTTGTACAAAATTCAGAATCTATAATTTTTATTTCTAAACATTCAAAACACCCTATGTCTTGGCTACATAAAATTACATAGCATATTTATCAACCTATACCCACATAATCCCAGTTTTTTATGCCCATTCTTTGGAAAACATTGTTGGAAATGAAGAAGTTGCTTGAGAAAAGAAATTTCTTCATTCACATTGATGTTTTCTTCCCTGACAGACAAAAAAAGTGAAGTCCATAAACTTGAAATTGTCGTCTGCAGCTCTATTCAATTTGAACCAGTGTAAAATTTAGTTGTTTGGTAATGGGTTAATAGACAATATCTATCAGTCAATTCCACAACCTTGTGTTCAGCTTATCTTCAAATATACCTTCAGATTTATCATATCAATATCATTTCAATCCCTATGTTGTAGGTTCTCATAAGAATCCATAGACAAACCTAAGGAGTACCCACAACTAACCATTTCATGGACATTTTTTTTACATTAAACCATTTCCAGATGGCAAAATTTAAAACTAGTCCAACTTTAAAAGGAGTTGCAAACAACAATTTAAAGTTGATGAAAATTTGATTTGTTCAACTTTCTTTTTACAAAACATTGTGAAAAATAAGGAATTACTTGTGACAAGCAATTTCTTCATTTTTTTTTATTTTACACATTGCTTTCACATTTCTTTTTTCCTTGAGGGGCATCAAAAAGCGTCACCTCATAGGAATAGGTTAAAATCCAAATTACTACATGTATTTGTATCTTGCACTCTTTAATTGATAGCCTAATAAACATCAAATGACTGTTAGATAATGCTTCATTATGATACAACTTTTTCATTTTTTCTCTTCAATACAATTATACCTATATATATTTCTAGTAAAATATATTTATTTCACACAGAATATATCGGACACACTAGACACACTTCTCTCTGTGGAGGAAAATATTGATATTCCACTTAATCAAAGGTCAAGTGGAATATCAAAATTTTCTTTCGCAGCTCAAAGCATCTAAAAGATGATATATCCCAAACATAAAACAATATTCCCTATGTATTTCCAGTCATTCATGTTCATTAACCCTGGTCATGCTGAACCTGGAATATTCCGGTTTTGGCAAAAGTGCAGTCTGATCTTAGTCTTCACCCCCTGTCTATCCATTTCAAACAAGAAATGTTCATGGAATTAATTTTCAAAAGAAGTACTGATGATGGAGCACAATGTACTATCAGTGCTTTCAGCCCTTTGATTTGATGCAATTCTAGAACAAAATATATTCAGCAAGACAAGGGTTAAAACCTTGGATTGTTGGCTATCATCAGAATTGTCTGAATTATACAATGTAATGAGTCTAAATAACATAGAGTTAGATGGACAGATAATTTTTATTTCAACTCATCAAAAATCACTGTTTGTACCTTGAGCTGCATGTTAGAAATCCTTGAAATGAACTGATAATTGTTAGATAACACTCAATTGATCAAACTTTCCTCATATTTCTCATAATTTCTCTATAATACATTGTTCATTGTACATGATAATAACATTTGCTGACTTTACCTTTTTAACAGACAACAAAATTCATTCAAACAAGAGGGCCATTGGCCCAAACACACTCACCTGAGTCGATGACTGTATAAATAATCAAAGCATCTGTGACCTAATTTCAGTCATATGTGAGCAATATCTTAAAATCAGAAACAAAGAATCAGAATTATTGTGCCCCTGCCTAACACATGGAGACAAACAAATTGACCCAAAATAAAGGCAATCAAGCCAAATATGTTGCCTCTAGACAGCACACAGTAACTTCTTGATGATAATCCAAATGAACTAGTTTTAGACCCCATATGATCAAATATAAATCCTGACAAAGAATTTACATATGCAAACATTCTGGACAAATATTAAGACATTGAGACAAAAATATGGCCTCTAGAGTGCACACAAACTTTTTGTAAGATTTGACCTAGTGACCAAGTTTTTGACCCCATATATACCAATACAAATCTTGACAGAGATTTCATGGAGAAACCCATTCTGACTATTATCAAGACATTTCAGCCAAAAACATGGCCTCTAGAGTGCAAACAAGGGTCTTAAAGATTTGACCTAGTCTCATTGTTTTTGACCCAATGTGACCAAATACCGAACTTTGACAAAGATATACTAAAGTCACACATTCAAATAGCAAGACATTTCAGCCAAAAATGCAGCCTCTCCAGGGCTCAAAAGATTTTACAAAAATTGACATTGTGACCTAGTTCTTGACCCCCTATGACCCAATATTGATCTTGACTGAAATTTTATAAAGTCAAATATGCTGACCAAAACTTGAGACATTTGAAATAAAACTGAGGCAAAAGTGCATACAAGGGTTTTAAAAGATTTGACCTAGTGACCATGTTTTTGACTCCATGTGGCCCAATATCAATCTTGACTGAAATTTCATTGAGAAAAACATTCTGATAAAATCAGGATATTTCATAAAAAAAAAAAAAAACTGTTGCCTCTAAAGTGCACACAAAATTTTTCAAAAATTTGACCTTTTGACCTATTTTTTTTTACCCAATATCAAACTTGACTAAGATTTTATGAAAACAAATATTCTGACCAAAAATCAAGATATTTGAGCTTGAAATGTGGCCTCTAGATAGCACTCAAGGTTTTTCTAAGATTTGACCTAATGTACCTAGCAGGGCTCCGGAAATTCGATAAATTGCCGGTCTGGACCGAATTTTGAATTGCCAGACCGATTGGAATCCCAAAAAATTACACCAAAATCGGTCCGAAATTTTCAACAAATTTCACGTTCAAATATTGATAAACTCGCCCACCATCTATCAAAATCAACTTGAAACCGAAATAATTCAAGGGTTTCACACATTACTGGCAGATTAAGAGATAAACAAAAGTGCCAAAAATCGATAATTAGTTTACCCGCCGGCCAGTCTAATGCCCATCCGCACGTAGACCTAATTTGCTGTTTCACGCTTGACCGAACTTCGGGTATCTAGTTTTGTAAAATATTTGCAATAGAGCAAATAGTAATCAGTTTGACTTACACGCGTTCGAAGAAATGGACATATAATACTGCGTCGATTTAAATTGCCGTTACTCGTGAAATTGATTTTTTTTTTTTACTATAACATGGGATGCGTATATAAATCGAGACATGAACAGGCTTCAGTTGCCGTTCGTTCAAAGTCGGAATAGCTCAGCACAACGCTTTTTATGAAATAAATTTATCACAGGTAAGCGCGTGAGACCGGGTTTCAAATTCATATGAAAAAAAAATAAAAAATCACGTCGGTAATATGTGTTTTATAGTTTTTCATTCACGGTAAGAAACATAGCCGATAGAATTCAAACAATAATTGAAAATCCGCAGAATACAGATAATTTAAATATAAACGAAAAAAAAGCTTAATAATATCTCAAGTTCCGTCAATAAAATTAAATCTAACTTCAGGGCAGGAAAACGTCCGAATAATAAATCTGGAAATCAACTACAATATATAAATGACCGAGATTTGTGAACAAATTCTACTCAAGGAAAATACTGCAACACGTGGGCGACCTACTCGAGTTTGTCTCGTCGGTCTTTTTGATGTACGTCACGACTCTGTGATCCCATGGGGTATAATGGACTGACCCGACATTTTTGTGACGTCAGCTGTGTTTTTCCATCAACAGACGCTCGCGTTGAGAGAAAATCGACATGACTGTGTTGAATCAAGAGAACTTTGGATAACTAGCTTATGAAAATGAAAATGTATTTCTTTACTATAATTAAATCGGCGGTACTCTGTAAAACCCGGAAATTTTAATAATGTAATTTATTTGTCTATCTAATTTTACAACATATCGGAATTTCGTAGACTGCCGTACATTGCAGGAATTGTAATTTATACTCAGCCGAATTTTCAAAAACAAAATGAAAGTAGCATCTGTCGGATGTTAAAAAGAAGGCAACTACTTAATGAATGATGAACCCTTTTACATACGGGAAAGGTGAAAAAAGGCGGGGGTATTCGTTTTTGTCGGCGTAAGGGGGGGGGCGTTTTTGCCGGCGGGGGGGGGGGGGGGGGGGGGATATCCCGTACCGATTTAGATTTCCAAATTTCCGGAGCCCTGGTACCTAGTGTTCAATACCATGTGACCAAATATGAATTATAACTGAGATATTATGAAGACAATTATAAAAATAAAGACATTTGAGCTTAAAATTGAGGCCTCTGGATTGCACACAAGGTTTTTCTAAATATGACCTCGTGACCTAGTTTTTTACCCCATGTAACCCAAAAACGTTTAAAAAATCTAAGATTTCCTAAATTTTAAATTATCATCTACATCTCCTTTCCATTTGAAACAGATTGAAATTTTATGTCTGGTAATGGGTTAATATACCTGGATAAATGCTTTTAACCCTTGTCATGCTGCATAAACCACCTTACTGAATTGCTGTAAAATCAAAGGGCTGAAAGCACTGATAGAACTTACTGTTCAAAAATAAACATTTCTTTTAGAAATCAACTTCATAAACAACTATGTCAGGAAAAGTACAAGCAGGAGGGATAGACTAAGATCAGCCTGCACATAAGTGCAGTCTGATCTTAGTCTACACCTCCTGCCTAAACCGGAATATTCCGGGTTCAGCATGACAAGGGTTAAGAGTATGACTGTCTCTTATTTTACCATTTTAAATATCATTCAAATTGATTCAAGTTAGCTCACTGTTGAATTGTATGTGGTATAAACATAATATATAGTGACCAGAATCTGAGAAGACAAACTTTAGACATTGATGATTACCATATACAAGTGTTGCCCACTGACAACATAGCTAGCCATAGTGGGTGCTTGTAACCTTTAGGGTACTATTTAGAACAGGGCTAAATTTCAGTGTCATCCACTAATGAATGCATCCTAGGATGAAAAATGACAAATAAATATGAAGTTGAATTTTTGGGCTAAAGAGTAAAAGTTTAAACAAACGATAGGTAATTTGATATCAAAGGGAGAGAGAATGAAAGAGAATAAGACAGACATATATAGACAGACATACAGAAAAACAGAGACAGATAGGAAAGCTTTTCCAAAACATTTTCATTATTTAGAGAATCACCAAGGAGGGAAGTTCAGAAAATTTTGCATGTTTTGTACGCCAGGTTATTTGATCTTTTCTGTAGCAGCTTTAGAAAATAAGGTTGCAGTAACAGATTTAAAAATAGGGATCCAGTACTTTACACTTTTGTATAATGTAACAATACAAAATATAATTGATAGAAAATTTATTTAGCACTGCACTACTTTACAATCTCTTATTCTTATAAATGGCTGGGCTTTATTGGCTTTTGAGATAAAAAGCCAATTCACTAAACATAATAATGTTCCCTCACAATCAACAGGAGTCAGCAGGACAGAGATAATACAATAAATCTTGTATTAAGCAACCACTGAAGGGACAACCACTGATGGGACAACCACTGATGGGACAACCAAAAAGTAGTCACTTGAATAAATGGTCCCTTAACCCATTCACACACAATAAAAATTTAAACCAGTCCCAATTCAAAAAAGTTACAGATGACAGTTTAACCCTTGTCATGCTGAACCCGGAATATTCCGGTTTGGGCAGGAGGTATAAACAAAGATCAGCCTGCACATAAGTGCAGTCTGATCTTGGTCAACACCTCCTGCTTGTACTTTTCCTACCACAATTGTTTATGTAATTGATTTTAAAAAGAAATATTGATTATTGAGTTACAAGTACTATCAGTGCTTTCAGCCCTTTGATTTTGATGCAATTTCTTAAGGGGTTTAATACAGCATGACAAGGGTTAAAGTTGATGAAATTTTCAAAAAATTTGTCTTTTAGAACAGAAAAGAATGTGGATAATGAATAAATTGCTTGTAAAGAGCAATTTCTTCATTCTCCACAATGTTTACCAAAATTTTTATAGAGGGGGGCGTCATTGTATGGAAATGGGTTTAAAATGCTTTGGAAAACATTGTTGGAATTGAAAAAGTAGCATTATCCATAATATTTCTACCGCAAAAGATGATTATTATTAAGTTAAAACATCTATAGCTTCTTTAAATTTGGACAAGTCTAAAATTTTGCTGTGTGGTAAACTTACAAACTGGATACATAATTAGACTTCATATCAAATCCATCAAATTCGATTAATTATAATCAACATAACTCGGCATTTATTGCATTCAACCAAACACACGTTGATAGAGTACACCTTTAAGTGGAGTGTTTATCTCTCGTGTTGAAAAGTTTATGCACAAGATTAGCCAGACGCATTATTGATTTTTTACATGACACCTGTCAGCAGATAGTTTGGTAGAGTGACCGTTTAAAGGGATAAATCGTGCAAATTGGACAATTAAAGGTGACCACTGGCCACATACGACAGATTACCGCTATTCACAGTAATTTTAAAGAGCAAATTGCACGGGTGGACCTGGGATGGCCGTTATACACAGATTCGCCACTATTATCAGGTGACCGTTAACACAGTTTTGACTGTATTTGACTGTATTTCTACTCTCACCATTTTCAGAACATAATCAAGGCTATGCTCTCAAGAATAATTTTTCCTTCAGAGAATAAAGCTTGACAAATTAAAGGTAATACTAGAAAGGTGTCTCAGACAAGAATTGCTTGACATATGACCTTCAATTCGGATCTTGAACTTAAAAGTGCCAGACACAACTTTATGCATGACACTGGTAATCTTTAAAGAGAACAACTGTGCTAAGTTAAATAAAAATCCATCAATTAACCTATTCCCACACAATGACACTCAAGAAACAACTTGGGGAAAAATTGTGGATAACAAAGAAATTGCTTGTTGCAAGCAATTTCTTCCATGTCCACAATGTTTTCTACCCTAAAAGGCAAACACTTTCTAATTTAGACAAACTTGAAATTGTTGTCTGCAACTTCTCTCAATTAGGACCAGTCTAAAATTTTGTCATGTGGTAATGGGTTAGTGTAGAAGATATGATCCTGACAAGAGTTTGAAATGCACACAAACATACATATACCCACACATGCTCCCACTTTCATACTCAACACTCACACACAGCAACTCTATGTTCCCGCTGCCATTATACAGATGGGGCATAAAAATGTTAATCTGTAATTTCAGAAGCACTTCTTTAATAGATACTGTAATGTAATAAAGTTTCTGTCCAAAGCTTCAAAATGGCGCCTTTTTATAGAGCAATGTTGCAATGTCTTGAAGCATCTCTAATGGCATCACATTGGAAAGAACATGTTTGGTGCATTTTACAACCATTCAACCAATAACTGACCAATGGTAGAACAATATTAGTTATTTCCCTTTATTTGGCAAAGTACTGCTGTTATGTTATGTTTGTCTACCTCAACCACATAGTGCATACAAAACTCGTGTTACAATTGAATAGCCAGGATTGGACACAAAATGAAACTTACCTTGAAAGGGGTTGACAAACTCCCTTGTAAAGAAGTAAGTCCTTGTACAACTTATTGGGCCTCTTGGAGAAACAGCTCTGCAAACCTTCAGACAAACAATAAGATCATTGGAAGTGATTAATATAAATAAAGGAGAATTGACAGATTGCTGCAGTTAAAATCAATTGACCAATCAAACCTTTATTTAGACAAGAAGTTAAAGGTTGACCTCCTAAAATTTTAATACATATTTAGCAATTGGTGACTTACCTTTTGTATCTACAGTGTATTAAAGCAGCTAACCGGTTTTAATTAAAGCTTTTTGAAACTTATTTGTTGTTACCACAGCTTATTGAAGGTAACCTGTTGTAACTACATCTAATCAAAGCTTATGAGTTGTAATTACAGATTACTCAAGCTCACCTGTTATAAGTCTTGTCAGAATGGACATCCAATACTGCGTCCATTTAAATTGCCGTTACTAATGAAACAAATTCTGTTGACTATAATATGGGATGCGTATATAAATCGAGACACAAACAGGCTTCAGTTTCCGTTCGTATAAAGTCGGAATAGCTCAGCACAACGCTTTTATGAAATTAATTTGTCACATGTAAGCGGGTGAGACTGAGTTTGAAATTTGTATAAAAAAATCACGTCGTTAATGTTTTTCATTAAGAAACATAGCCGATAGAATTCAAACAATAAGTGGAAATCGGCAGAATGCAGATAATTTGAATATAAACCAAAAAAAATGAGTTATATCACTAGTTCTGTCAATAAAATTAAAGAAACAATGAATCATGAAATCTTACTTCTGGGGTGGAAAACGTCCGCATAATAAGTCGCAAATCAACAACAATTAATAAATGACCGAGATTTGAGCACAAATTCTACTCTGGAACATAGTGCCATTGTCACAAGATACGCCTGTCACACTGCTTAATATTAACTGGGGGTTTGAAAAGAACTGAGGTTATTTTGATTTGTTTGTTTGAATGGGGTTTTACGCCGCTTTCAACAATCTTTCAGTTATATCGCGGCGGCTGGAGCACCTAACAATGGAATCCTGGTATTTCTCACACCAGTACTACCATCACATCCTTTCCTAGCCTCCAGCTGCTATCCCACATAGGTCTACGATTATCGACCCATTGGTGAGAGACAAATAGTCGGAAAGGATGAGTGCCGCCGTCGGGAATCGAACCCGGGACCTCTAGATTGGAAGTCCGACGCGCTACCAACTGCGCTATGACGGCGGCTCCGAGGTTATTTTGAATGAATATTTTTTGTCAAACAAAGTATGGAAAACAACGAAGGACAATAACTCAAAATATACGCTAGGTAGAGTTATGGTTCTTGTACACTGCATTCCCACTTGGTGACCTCTAACCATCCATGAAGTTTGATGATTCTATCTTTCATACTTTTAGAGATATACTCCAGACAAGATTCAAGTATGAAAAAAAAACAAAGGGCAAAAACTAAAAAAATAGGCTAGGTAGAGTTATGGTTCTTGTACACTGCATTCCCACTTGGTGACCTCTATCCATCCATGAAGTTTGATGATTCTATCTATTATACTTTTAGAGATATACTCCGGACAAGATTCAAGTATGAAAAAAAACAAAGGGCAAAAACTAAAAAAATAGGCTAGGTAGAGTTATGGTTCTTGTACACTGCAATCCCACTTGGTGACCTCTATCCATCCTTTAAATTTCATGATTCTAGCTATTAAACTTTGAGAGATATACTCCGGACAAGATTCAAGTATGAAAAACAACAAAGGGCAATAACTAAAAAAATAGGCTAGGTAGAGTTATGGTTCTTGTACACTGCAATCCCATTTGGTGACCTCTATCCATCCATGAAGCTTGATGATTCTATCTATTATACTTTTAGAGATATACTCCGGACAAGATTCAAGAATGAAAAACAACAAAGGGCAATAACTCAAAAAATAGGCCAGGTAGTGTTATGATTCTTGTGCACTGCACTCCCCCTTGGTGAGATCTATACACCCATGAAGTTTCATGATTCTAGCCATTATACTTTGAGAGATATACTCCGGACAAGATTCAAGTATGAAAAACAACAAAGGGCAATAATTAAAAAGATAGGCTAAGTAGAGTTATGGTTCTTGTACACTGCAATCCCACTTGGTGAGCTCTATCCATCCATGAAATTTCATGATTCTAGCTATTAAACTTTTATAGATATGCTCTGGACAAGATTCAAGTATGAAAAACAACAAAGGGCAATCACTCAAAAAATAGGCCAGGTAGAGTTATGATTCTTGTGCACTGCACTCCCCCTTGGTGAGATCTATACACCCATGAAGTTTCATGATTCTAGCTATAATACTTTGAGAGATATACTCCGGACAAGATTCAAGTATGAAAAACAACAAAGGGCAATCACTCAAAAAATAGGCCAGGTAGAGTTATGGTCATTGAGCACTGCACTCCGTATTGATGAGAAGAATATAACTGCCAAGTTTAAAGTCAATCGGACTCACAGACAAAGAAGTGGACACCCCCCGGACAACCGGACGCCCGGACGACCGTCGCCCGGACACCACGGGTGATCCCATAATACGTTCCGTCTTCGACGGGCGTATAAAAATAGTGCAACACATTGGCAACACACTTGACTTTGTCTCTTCAGTCTTTTTGATGTACATCACGACTCTGCGATCCAATGGAGTAGAATGGACTGACCTGACATTTTTGTGATGTCACCTGTGTTTTTCATCAACAGAGGCTTGTCTGGTGAGAAAATCTCCATGACTGTGTTAAATTTACAGAACTTTGGATTATTACCTTATGAAAAAGTATATCATTACTATAATTAAATCGGCGATACATGGGGGGGTAGCATATGTCACGGAAATATTCTGTTAAACCCAGAAATTTTTAATGTAATTTATTTGTCTATCTAACTTTACAATATATTGGAATTTCGTGGACTACCATACATTGCCAGAGTTGCAATTTATACATAGCCGAATTTTCAAAAACAAAAAAAAAGTAGGATCTGTCAGTTGTTTTCATCTAACTGATTATAATCATCTTTGGAAAATTTGAAAAAGAAGCCCATTACTGAATTGATGAAACCTTTTACGTAAGGGAAAGGTGAAAAAGGCGGGGTATTCCTTTTGTTGGCAGGGGAGGGTGTGTATTCATTTTTGCCGGCAGGGGGAGGGGGGGGGGCATTGTCCCAGACCAATGTAAATTTTCAAATTTCCGGAGCCCTGGTTGTAACTACAGCTTATTGAATCTTATGTGTTGTGACTACAGCCTGTTAAAGCTAACATGTTGTAACTACAGCTTATTGAAGCTTACCTGTTGTAACTATGGTTAATTGAAGTTTCAAGGTATTTTAGAAAGATATAGACCTTTTCACACAAAGCGCCACGTGACTAAATTGTCTGTATCCGCTAGATGCTTCCAAGGAAAAACAACGACAACAAATGTCAGTCGCAGGGAGGATTTACTTCTCGTAGATAAAATCTTGTTGGAAATGTAACATCTGTTTGTTACAATATTTCTTGATCCATTGTTTATGTAAGGTTTTTTCAGAAGCATTAAAAGTACTCTATATCATCGGCACTAAGGAATAAATGACGGGTGTTTTGTTTCATGATCAATTTTCACCATATACAACAAAATGTATCATAACCCGGTACATAGTATATGTTGAAACAAACACCTACAGATAATGAATTATGGGTGATTTCACCATGGAAAGGTCATTAACCCATTTTGTTTCCGACAAAAATCAGAATCACCAAAACTCATATTCTTTGACTCCGGAAATATTAAAGTTATGATAGTTTGTGTGAGAAAAGGTGAAATTAAAGCTCAATATGGTTAAGTTATTATATTGTTGGGTTGGCGACCAAAATTTTGAAAACACGTTTTATCTCAAATTGTATTTACAAACTTTGGTTAGCCAATCGTTGGAATTCTGGTTATAATATGCACTTTTGCCCCATGATCTACTAGCAAAGCTAGTTATTCAAATATTAAAGCTAGATTTTTGAAAATGAAAGCCTACCTCACAATATGTCCTGCCGAAACAATTTTAATTCAATTCAATGAAAATAAGTGTATTCACTTCATTTGATTTTTGAAAAAATGCTGAAGAGATGAACACTGTTATTACCGTGCTGATTGAAAAGACACCTGGTGGCGTCCTTTGATCAATCGACAAGAAATTAGTATTTGGTGGCTTATCAGTTGAAACATAAAAGATCAAGTTTGTCTCAAAAAATCATAAATTTTACTAATTAAATGTAAGAGTGTTTATCTGTTTATCGGATTCTTTGTGACATGTTGCCAGTTACATAATAACCCCATATGTATCGTAATTTACCGAAGGGAACCCTTTACAACAAGCCTGTTAACAGATCATTCTTCTGATCTGCTCTATCCAATCATTATCATTACTTTAATCATTTCATTTTTTTTTCAGTTTTCTTTGCACTAAAACATCGTCGGTTTATGTCATTCATTCATCGTCAAAATAATGCTTACTGTGTTCGCATTACAATATATTCTTTAATTCATTGTATTGCACTTTTTAACGAAAAGATAATTATTTATATCAAGAAAATATTTCTCCGTTTCTTTGACATTTCAATTGTTACAATAATGCAAATATTAAAAAAATGACATACTTTGACCTAGTTTTTGACTCAACAGACTCAATGTCATATGTTGGATCATATACATAGTTTCATCTAAGTTTGCAAAAGGTTTGTGGAGATATGTTCTCCAAAGGTTGGATAGAAATACTGGCAGCTTAGCTGCTACATGCCTGCCCTTTATGAATTGACTGTTTGTTTGTATGGGTTTTTACATCCCATGCAACAATTGGGGTCATTTTGAGATGGGACCTTGGACCTATTCCCACTTAATACCACTTTTTTATGCCCTTAACCCATAACCAGATGACAAAATTTTAGACTGATCCAAATTGAAAGGAGTTGCAGACGACAATTTAAAGCTTACAAATTTTTTCATGTATTTACTTTTAGGTAACATTGTGGAAAACGGAGAAATTGATTGTAACAAGCAATTTCTTCATTTTTCCACAAGGTTTTCCCAAAGCTTTTTTCTTGGGGCTTTCTTAAAACGTAACTGAGTGGAAATGGGTTAAAGAAAAGAGCATTGGAAAAAATTGGGGACAATAAAGAAATTGCTTGTAAAAAACTATTTCTTCAATGTCTGCAATGTTTTCAAAAGTTAAAGTCAAAGATTGTGAAATTTCACCAAATTATAACTGTCCTCTGCATAGTCTCTTAATTAAGTCTAGTTTGAATTTATTAAGTAGTAATGGGTTAAGTCTCATCCAAATGGCCTAACCCACTCCCACACAATCCCGCTTTTTTATGCCCTCCAAGAAAAAAGCTTTGGAAATATTGTTGAAAATGAAGATATTGCTTGTAATAAGTTATTTCTTCAATTCCCACATTTTTTTCTACCCAGAAAGACAAAGATTTTTAAAATTGCTCAACCTTAAATTTTTGTTGGCAAAATCTATTGATTTGGACCGGTCTAAAATTCTGTTGTGTGGTAATGGGTTAAGAAACAGATAATCAACCAGGGACCCATGACAATAGAGTTAAGTGCATAACCACTAGACCAAATCTACTCTGCTCTTCTTGGAGCATGATTAGGAGTTAAACTTACCATAAAGTTTGTTCCTGGTCTACTAACAGATGTAGAGTTTAGACTATTACTGGTAGAAATATTCTTTTCATTCAATGTATGTAAGTTCTTCCTGGAAGAGTTTTGACCAAACAACACAAAGGGACTTTGTCTTGATCTCTCCTGTACATTACTAGCACATCCATGTAAATAGTAACTCTTTAAAGGCTGAAGGAGAAATAATCAATATAGGGCTATTATAAAAACATTTTGAGCTATCTATCGGCTTTCTAGATAGAGAGAATAAACATAAAACTTGAAACTAGCTCTGTTCCATTTCTATGATGGTATTTAAAAAACACAATCGTTTGTGTATAGAAAATCTATCAATAGCTATAGCTTTTAAATTGTACAACAAATTGAAGGCAAGTACAATTCTTTTGTCGTAAGAGCATAAATCTGTGCCAAAATATTCTAGTATATACCTGAAAACATTCCCTTTGTTTGGTTTATTGTTTATATGGGGTTTTACGTCCAACTCAAAAACTGAGGTCAAATGGAGACTAGACCTTATCCATAAGACTGGAGAAGCAGGGGGTCAAATGAGGGACCCCAGTTAACCCATTCCAACACAAGAAAATTTTAGACTGGTCCAAATTGAAAGAAGCTGCAGACGACAATTTCAAGTTGATTGAATGTTAATTTTTTTTCGTCTTTTGGGATAGAAAACATTGTGGATAATGAAGAAATTGCTTGTTACAAGCAATTTCTTCATTGTCCACAGTGTTTTTCAAAGCTTTTTTCTTGTGGGGCGTAAAAAGGAGGGCTCGAGTTAGAATGGGTTAATGGGCTCTAGTGAGTTACCACTAGACCAACTCCACTTCTCGTTTTTTTTTTGTTGTTGTTGTTTGAAATAGGATAGATTCTGTAAAGGTCATAAGGGATGCTATTTGATGAGTGAAAATGTCTAAAGAAGTGTAATTAATCTGTTGTCAAAAAATCCGAGTCTATGATCAGCATGCATATTCTATTTAGTCTGACCTTGATAAATACTGCTCATAGTTTGTCCTTTATGAAAATTTTAATAAACTCACTTCAAATATATTGTCCTCTGTCAGCTGTGTATTATTTGATCTGAAAGACATAAAATATAAACTGTAGAGCAACCATAATTTTAGTATATCAGTTTTGACAAGTCTAAAGTTTTGTCTTCTTGTAATGGATTAAGGTATGACTCAGCACGTAAATTAATAACGTACAGTAAGGTACAGTGACTTTCCTAATACAGACAGTAAGCAATATTTAACACTTTCCTGTTCAAACCCTGGTTTCTACATCCCTTGTAATATTATAACTTAGAAAAAAATTGTTGAAAAGAAATTTCTTCTTTTTCCACAAATTTTTTCTACCCTACTGAGTGGTTATTTGTCAACTTTAATCCACTTAAACCCTTTCCCATTTTTTCGAAATTATAGACTGGTTCAATGTATACAGATGAAAATAAAAGGTGAGTGCAGGTTGAATTGAAACCATCTTGTGTGGTAGAAAATAGTGCCAGAAAAAAGAGAAATTGTTTGTGACAAGCAATTTCTTATTTTTTTGAAATATTTTCTTAAGTATAAAATAACATGGACTTAAAAAACCAGGTACTGTACATGAAAGGCTTTAATTTCGTCTGCAAAACGTTTGACTTTGGACAGGTCTAAAATTTTGTAAAACAGGAAAGGATTAAAAAAGGTTTGTCCTTGGTCAGCCAGCACATTCTTAGCAGTCTGACAAATAATTTTCTTTACTATGATCAGAAGGGCTCTTTTTGAATGACAGTAATAACATGCAAGTAATTTCTTATATCAAAAATACAATAGGAAAATATTCCAAACTTAACCAACTCACATTAAAAACTCTATTGTTGATAACATTGTGTTCCATTGATGTTCTAGTTTTGATACTTGCTGAAAAAAAATCACAGATGAAAAAAACATGACATACAATTTAAACAAACATTTCAAACTCAATGTGCAGGCATTTCAAGCTTTACTTTAAATTCTGATGAATATCTAAAAACATCTTATATAGGAATAAATTCTCAACCATTTGGTTGGGTTTTTTATTTGTACACAAGTTTTTTGTTGTTGTTGTTGGTGTTATCTTACCCAAACTATTAATTTATTATCACACAATCCCAACATAATGATGCACTGAAGGAAAATGGCTAAAGAATACATTGAGAGATAAGCAATATTTGCAAAATTGCATCCTTAAGAAAAGGACAATGATAGGCATTTTATGGCTCACTTGAGTATGATGACTCAAGGCTTTATGACATAAATAAAATAACATTGTTCCATGTGGTTTGGGAAAAGAAGATTTTTATAGATTTTTTCCTTCAATACTATGAAAATAGCAAATACCAAAACATAGAAGTAATTTTCAAAGATAAATCGGTCTTTTTTAATAATTTGGTACAGGGTAAATAAGCTATGATATATACCAAATTTCAAGGCTCTATGCCTTATAGTTTAGGAGATTTTCTTAGGATTTTGATCTCTATTTCTATGTAAATCTGAGATTGCACAACATATGGGTAATTTTCGGAGTGGAGTCATTCTTTGAGGTAATTTGGAAGAGAGTCATTTGGTGATGATAATAACAAATATCAAAGCCAAACACAGAAATATTTTTAAGATTTCCTTCTTTATTCTTAAGTAAAATCAGGTTGATTGATTGACTGAATGGGGTTTAACGCCACTTTTAAGTGTTCAGTCATATCGCAGCAGATGTAGCACTTAACAATAGATTCCTGTTATTACTCACACCAGTTCTACTACATCCTTTTCTAGCTTCCAGCTGCTATCCCACTTAGATTTACAATTATCAAACTATTGGTGAGAGACAAATGTCGGTAAAAATATGTGCCGCCACCAGGGATCGAACCCATGACACACCATAATTGAAGATGGGAGTCTGGTGAGCTACCAACTTTGCTATGACAGCAGGATTTGCACAGAAAGGGCTAATTTTCAGAGTACAGTAATTTTTTTGAAGTTTTTTGGTAGAGTTTCAAAAGGCATTGACACATACCAAAAATTAAGCTCTAGGCCTTATAATTTAGGGGGAGAATATTTTTGAAGATTCCCTTTTTTTTCCTATCTAAAATCAGGGATCACACAGAAAAGAGCTTATTTTCCTAGTACAGTAATTCTTTGAAGTATTTTGCTCGAGGGTCAACAGATGATGATTTACACCAAATGTCAAAGTCTTTAGGCCTAATGGTTTGAGATTTCTTAGGTTTTTATACTTGGTTGCCACCAAAGTTCATGGATTTCAATTCTTTGAAGTATTTTGAAAGAGTATTACCTAAGGATCTTTTCTGTGAAGTTTGGCTGAAATTGCGTTGTTAGTTTAGGTGAAGATTTTTTATATAAATTGTGAACGGATGGACAGACAATGACCGATCACAATAGCTCACCAAGACCACTTCCTGCTAAGGTGAGCTAATGAAAAGTATGGAGTAGATAAAACATTACTAGCAAAAAGAAATTGTTTGTTACAATTGGTCTATTTTCTACAGCACTTTCTAGTATCACTCATACATTCAGACTGCAAAACATCCACAAGTGTATGAAACATATGACTTAAGATAACATAAATGGATGGTGATACTGACCTGATATTACATCCTTTACTTGTTTCAGTCTATACACAAGCCCTTAACCTAGTTTTATTTAAGATCTTATGACAAACATACAAAATTTCCCATCCGAAATGATCAAATGATGCTTGATAAAACAGACTCCAGGAACCCAAAAAGCTCAACTTCTGTTTTTTTTTATTAACACCCACAAAGGCTTTCCAAATGTGCTTGGTAATGCAAACACATTAGTGGCTTGGAACTTTAGTTTGATCTTGGTCTTGTAGATAGTAGGTCACAAGTAATCATACCATGGTAATCTAACCATTGAGTCATTCAACCAGTGTTATAAACACATAATTGTTTTATGTACATGTATCTGTCTAGATTATTTCTTTATAAAACTTATTTATGTTTTAGCCAGATTTAACCAGTATCTTACAAGGTCTTAACTCCCTTACCTCTATAATGATAGTTTCCAAGGCAACAGGATCCATCTGATCATAAATATGTTTGAGATCTTTACTAATGTCCTCCACTTCATGAACCATGGTAAAAAATCCACCTCTGTGAGAAAATTGTATGTCAAATGAGATACAAATATTATCGTTTTCCTTTTCTTAATTTCAAATTTATTTCTTGTTGAATAACTATGCTGTCAAGAACAGTGATTTGAATTATCTCAATAATATTAGAATTTCTTTAAGAGCCTCTTAACCCTTTCCCACATAATCTTACTTTTTACATTCTTCAAGAAATGACTTAAGAAAAACAAGGTTGAAAATGAGGAATGTCCCCTTCATTACTTAGATTTTTTGTTCACTATCTAGCAAAAAGAACCAAATGTCTGTGCCCTTGTTGAGTTTTCCTTTTATATAAGATTGTTGTTATTCTAAATATAACAATTTTGCAATTTTACAGATGATCCCTTTTAGTATGACAGCTTACATATGAAAATTGGTTGAAATTCTGTTTCTTTGAAGAATCTTTGGCATATTCAACCCATGTCATGCTCATAAAATCCTTTCAGTACTGCATTAAAATCAAAGGGCTGAAGGTACTGGAAGCACTAATTGTGGGTCAATATTTTCTTAAAATTAACTCTGTAAAAGCTCTGGCTTGAAAGGCATAAAAAGGTGTTGTAAACTAAGATCAAACTGCACATTTGTGCAGTCTAATCTTTATCTATACCTCCTGACCAAACAGGAATACTCCGGGTTCAGCATGACAAGGGTTAAAACTGTACCTACCCTCCAACACCCTCTACTCCGTACACTTGTATAATTGGCCACTTTTCTATTGCCATCTTCTCAAATACTTGTGGACTAACTGCAAATATAGGAAACAGATAAAGTTTTGAAATTAACATGGGTTCCTACGCTAGACTGTTTGGTGCTGGATAGTGGACAAAATGCATCTGGAGTTATCCCCCTTGATAGTATAGGTTGCTCTTTTCATGGTGAACAAGTGTGCCAAGTTTCAAGTGAATGCCTTCAGTACAACAAGAGATATCACAAAATGTAAAAGTATTCGCACGACAGCGACAACAGCAATGATGACAACAACACCAAGGCTATAGCAATATCTTGGATTTTCTCAGAAAAAGCCAGGCTAATAAAATGCACTGGATTGTCAAATTACCAAAAAAAATTCAAGACTTGTCTACAATTAGACATGTTGCAAACAACATTGCATGAAGGAAAGTAAATTGAACAAGAGCTGTCAATATACAGCAATGCTAAACTAGAAATAGCAATTCAGTGCCGATATTGGGCATATTTTTAATGAAAGAATTTCTGAATAACTAGTACAGTTGTGACAAAATTTTAGACTGGTCCAAATTGAAAGGAGTTGCAGACCACAATTAACATTTGAAATTTTAGAATTTTTCTACCTTCTTGGAAAATGAAGAAATGGCTTGTTACAAGCAATTTCTTCATTTTACGCAATGTTTTCCCAATTGTTTTTCTAAACGGTGTCCAAAAGCGTCACTGTGTGGAAATGGGTTAATCTGTACACCATGGTTTCTGGTGGTATTGTCAGGAGTAAGAATATTTTCCAGATAAGTAAATATGTACCTCATATACTATTGTTTTATAGTGCGATTATAAGACAACTGCCGCCAGATTATGATGCCATTGGACAATTATAACAGTTTTACATTTTCTCTGTTGATACAAAATTATTTATTCTCTCAATGACTAGAAATCATTGTCATTGCATTTGAATTAGAAAGTAATGGGAATTTTGAATAAACAATTCCATTTTTTGTTTTATGAATTACATCAGTAACATATTTTTGTATTTGTATGATCAAGGCTTAAAATGATTACTTCTTTCATGCATTTAATCAGAAAGCCTGGGATCAATTTTCAGTGGTCAGGTAACAACCTTTAATTAACCAATAAAGGGCCATTTTATTTAAACAGATAGACTTTCAAGACTGGGGGTTTGACTTCTTTGTGAGAATTTAAAAGGAAATTACCTTAACGAATGTGGCAACCTTTTCTAGAGCAGTCAAAATATGTGCTGGTTTTGTCTTTCAGCACAATTTTGAAGGATAAATGGAATTGGAAGGTAATGAAGGTTGACAATTTCTTTCATCATTTATTAATTGACCAATCTTTGGCAATGCCTACATTATATTGGCCACTACCACCAACTCAGACAGGAAGTTCTGCTTCAACTTTAAAAATTTTGCAAATTTTATGGCCAGTAGCATGCAAAGTAAAAGAAGAATAGCTGGTTGACGACTTATTCAAGATGTATTTATTACGTTTAAGTTGCCAAACCAACATGAAGGCTACAAGCTATTTCTCCTTTTTCCACACAGCGAAGTAGACAATTTAAAGTTTATGATATTTTAGTTTTTTCAATTTTCTGGAAAGAAAACAATGTGTTAAATGAAGAAACTGCTTGTCACAAGCAATTTCTTAATTTTACACAATGTTTTCCCAAATGTTTTCTTTAGGGGTGTCCAGAAGTGTCACCCTGTGGTAATGGTTAAATGAATAGTTCACACATTAGGAAATGAGATGCTTGTATAGAATAATTACTCTAACATTGTCATCTTAACATCTTGACACATGTTCTGGGTACAAGGAGTGAATGTCTGCTATCAACTCTTACTAGAGTTCATTCACATTTGTCAAGCAGTAAATCTATCAGTCCAATCAAAAGAATGCATTTGAATGATCTGGATTATTGAATTATATATATTCCAATTTGTAGTATTCGTTCCCCATCATTTTTTTCTAGTTCCCAAATGAAAATCTCCAAATTATACAGTACAAGGTATGAACAAAAAACCCATTCCAACAAAAATCTTACTGAATTGCGAATAACCCTGTTAAATGACAACTGTATATGCATGTCAAGACTGTGTTTGTTAAATCATAAAGTTTCAAACTATTACATTCATTAAAAATAGAGATAAGATTTTCTAAGTCAAAATGGTTAAAAAACTCCACAAAGTGAATGTCAGAGTAATTAATAACTGCCTGTCAGTAGAAATGTTCGAAACTATGTGTGAGGTTTAACAAAGATGAATCAATTGGAGAGACTTGCACGTAAAACTTAAAGTAAGAATAACTTAGTCAAAAGGGTTATACATCCACTAAAATAAATATCAAAGAAATGAAGAGTTAAAATAATCAACACAGAAGCGTGTATTTTTAAATGGAAGAAATATGAATACTTTTCTCTTCCGTCTAGATTTTTTCAAAATGAAGCTAATGAAATGACTTAGCTTTACATGTTCTAGTGTTACAAAGCTCTCATACAGGACTGATTGTGAGGTTTCTTTTTCAGCGTATTTCTCAAAATTAAAGATTTTTCATACCTCTTGACAATACTCCAAAACATGAAAAAAAATTAAAGCCTACTGTACATTCTTTTCTGCAATTTATATGAAAATAGAAAACATTTTACGGATACCTGAACTACTATAAGGAATACCAATCTTCTTGCAGTCTTTGACAAGAGAAACAAATGTGTTGATCTTAAAATCTTCAGCCTTTTCTTCATCGTCATACTGAAAAAGAAAGTTGGCCAATTGACTGATTGCTGGTCATGTCTACAGACATCTGTCAAGACAGTTTGATGGACATAACAAATGACATTAGTTTGCGTTATAAAAGGTCAGGGACATACAAAGAAGGGCTTACCATTGGTGGGCACCTAATTGACGGTTTGCGGCTGTCAATCAATGAATGAATCTACCAATCAAATAACAGATCTATATTTAGACTGGAAGTGAACTGCGATTTATGTGAAGCATTTTTTATGTTTGTTGACTTGAATGCCGTATCTACAACTTATTCATATTTATATAATATTGGTCGCCAACCAACCATTTTCCTTTTTTGTTACATGTTACTGGCCATAAATTTTGCAAAATGAAGCCATTTAATATTGAAGTGGAACTTCCTGTCCAAGTCAGTGAGCATGGCCAGCTGAGTCAGTGAGTAGGGCCAGTTGAGTCATTGGGCGGGGCCAGCGACTCGTCAACTGTGGTGACTAGAGCTTGAAATAACTGATAGAGGTCATCACTGCACATCTGAAACAAATGAATCTTATGATGGGCCAATCGACTTTTTTGTTGAAAGCAGCTGTCCACTAGTTTGATTTTTTATGAAATTTATCGAGTAATGAAAGGTTCAAAGCTTGTGTTTGAAAAAGATAACCTTTATTTTCTTGGTGCAAATATGATTTTACCTTTAAACACTTTTAATTGACTTCATTTCTTTTCTAAACATGAGCCCAAGAGAGTTATAGCTGTCCAATGCTTTGTTTACCTTTGTCCTAACAATGTTTCTAATTTTTGAAAAATGGTCAAAATTTAACCCTTTCCTGCTTTTCTATATGTTCATCTGATCCAAAATGAAAGAGGTTGCAGAAGAAAATGAAAATCAGATGTAATTTGCAATAAAACCTGTGGGAGAAAATATTGTTGGAAAAGGAGAAAGTGCTTGTTAAAAGCAATTTCTTCTTTTTCCTCAATGTTTTCTTTAGTATAGAATTACAGTGACATAGAATCCCTGGTTGTACAGGAAAGGGTTAAATAATGGACTCCAAAACCTTCAACCTTAAACCTTATGACCCGACATTTGAGTTGATGTCAGACTAAAATCCTGCTTATATGTGAACAGATAATTGACTTGTTAATACATCAGACTAAAATCATTAGGGTAGGGGATATCATTAACCCATTTCCACACAATATTGCTTTTGATGCTTCCAAGGAAAAAAGCTTTGGAAAACATAGTGGAAAACAAAGAAATTACTTGTCACAAGCAATTTCTTTATTATCGACAATGTTTTCTATCCAAAAAGACAAATATTTTTGAAATTTCATCAACTTGAAATTGTCCCCTATAGTTTCTCTGAATTTGGACCAGTCTAAATTTTGTGGAGCAGTAATGGGTAAATAAGACTTTCCAATTATTACCTGTTCCTCTGATAGACAGTGAAAGAAAACATTTCTCCAATGGCTTACATAGGGTAACAGATAGTGATAGTTGATTGGATTACAGTACACATCCACTTTATCTCGCTGGATCAGGAACAAAACATCTACAAAACATAGAATAAAGTCAGTGGGATACTTCAATCAACCCATTCCCAAACGACAAAATACTGGACTGGTCCAAATTGAAAGACACTGCAGATGACAATTTAAAGTTTGTGGAATTTCAGATTTATTCAACTTTCTGGGTCAACAACTTTGTGGAAAATGAAGAAATTGCTTGTAACAAGCAATTTTCTCATTTTCCACAATGTTTTACAAGGTATTTTCCATTAGGGGGGTAAAAAATTGGCACTATGTGGTAATGGGTTAAGCTTGATTAACGTGGTAGTGGACAAAAATCATAAGACGTTAGATCAAATTATAAATAAAATCAAGTACATTGTATTTGAAAAACAATTAACCGTCATGAACTCATTACCAGACAGCAAAATTTTAGGCTGGTCAAAATGCAAAGGAGTATGAGATTTTATTTTTTCAGGTTTCTGGGTAGAAAACATTGTGTAAAATGCAAAAATTACTTGTTGCAAGTAATTTCTTCATTTTACACAATTTTTTCCCGATTGTTTTTCTTGAGGGGCATCAAAAAGCATCATAGTGTGGGAATGAGTAAATACACAATTCAAATTGCCACATAAATCTTTTCAAAAAGGTCTTGTTGCCAAAGATGATCCTTTCACAATATATGGTATTGAAATATCTTGGAATAAGATCTTCCTTCAAACTATTCGCATTTTCCCCTTCACCGACATTACCCATTTTTATAAAATGTAGTAATTGGTAGGTTTTATAGTCAAGGGAAGAGGCATTGTCAGTAGGTGATCTTGACACTAATTCTTTAAAAAAAATTCTCAAATTCAATCTTGTTCCATTTTTACTATTACGACCATGCAGTTCTCATACATGTATTTTACCAGTAGAAATTTTGGGCACTCCATTTACTTTGAAAGAAAAAGCAGAGAATGAAACAACTCCTTCTTACATCTATTTTGAGGGAAGGTATTTACGGAATTGAAACAACAAGAGGACCATGATGGTCCTAAATCGCTCCCCTGAGTATGATGGTTCATGGCTTAATGATATAAACAAAATGGCAAAGCCCTCTGTCTAATTATTTTGGAGAAGAGGTTTACAGATTTCTATTTCAATCCTAGGTATATTGATGATCCCACCATATAGCACTAATTTCCTGAAGATGGTAATGCTTTGAAGTATAGACATCAATACATACCAAGTATAAAAGCTGTAAGCCTAATGGTTTAGGAGAAGAAGTTTTTCAAAGATATCATTATTTATTCCTAACTAAAATTAGGGATTGCGCAGAAAAGGGCTAATTTTTTAAGTAATTTGGTAGAAGGTCAATGGCTGATGATATGTACCAAATATCAAATCTCTAGGCTTTATGATTTGGGAGAAGAAGATTTTCAAAGATTTCCTTCTTTATTCCTTTGTAAAATCAGGAATCGCACAGAAAAGGGCTAATTTTCAGAGTATGATAATTCTTTGAAGTATTTTGGTAGACGGTCAATAACTTATAATATGTACAAAATATCAAAGCTCTTGGCCTTATGGTTTTGGAGAAGAAGATTTTAAAAGATTTCCTTCTTTATTTCTATGTAAAATAAGGGATCATTAAGAAAAGAGCTAATTTTCAGAATACAGTAATTCTTTGAAGTATTTTGGTAGAGGGTCAATAGATGATGATTTGTACAAAATATCAAAGCTCTAGGCCTATGGTTTGGGAGAAGAAGATTTTAAAAGATTTCCTTCTTTATTTCTATGTAAAATCAGGGATCATTAAGAAAAGGGCTAATTTTCAGAATACGGTAATTCTTTGAAGAATTTTGGTAGAGGGTCAATAGATGATGTAGTATACCAAATATCAAAGCTCTAGGCCTTACCGTTTGGGAGAAGAAGATTTTTAAAGATTTCCTTCTTTATTTCTATGTAAAATCAGGGATCATTAAGAAAAGGGCTAATTTTCAGAATACAGTAATTCTTTGAAGTATTTTGGTAGAGGGATCAATAGATGATGATATATACCAAATATCAAAGCTCTAGGCCATACCGTTTGGGAGGAGAAGATTTTTAAAGATTTCCTTCTTTATTTCTATGTAAAATCAGGGATTGCCCAGAAAAGGGCTAATTTTCGGAATATGGTAATTCTTTGAAATATTTTGGTAGAGGGTAAATAGATGATGATGTATACCAAATATCAAAGCTCTAGGCCTTACCGTTTGGGAGAAGATTTTTTTAGTTTTTTCACTCCGTTGCCATGGCAACCAGAGTTCTCCATGGATTTCAATTCTTTGAAGTATTTTGAAAGAGCATGACCTAAGGATCATTTCTGTGAAGTTTGAAATTCCATGGTTAGTTTAGGAGGAGAAGATTTTTTTGTAATTGTGAACGGACGGACAGACGGACGGACGGACAACGGACGATGACCGATCACAATAGCTCCTCCAGAGCACTTCGTGCTCAGGGGAGCTAAAAAGATACAGTAAAACCCCTCCTTACGACCACCACAGAAATACGGGCACCCCGCTATTACAACAGATTTTAACAGAACGGAATTTTTTGTTCTCTATTTCAATGGTCGCGAACCCCTCTAAAACCGGCACCCCACTATCCTGAATTACGACCACTAAATTCAGTACCAACTTTAGCTGATACGCTAATTTGAACCCCACTAAAACGACCAGTAACTTCACACATTAAGACCGACCACCCGAATTTCACACTTGATAAGAGTGACACTAATTGGGTACAAATACATCGTAAATACATTATCGGATTTTTGATTATGTGATATCCAACACTTATTATAATAGGTGTTATGATTAAAGTGGCCGATCACTTTTAAAAATTATAGCTCTTATTATTCTTAATTGTTATTTGAATGTGTCACAGGTTTTGACTTGAGTAATAAATTCGAAAGTGAAAATGTATATGAGAAGTTACGATTAGTTCGTTTACGGCATTCCGAACAGTTATTTTGATTTCAACGTAATTGATGCTTGGTATTTGCATTTTAGAAGATATAATACCGACATTTTGACACTTTGAACCTGTACTTGCGAATAAATAATCTAAGGTTGGACTTCTGAATCAGATGGATCAAATGGAGAACAGCGAAAGTAGAACTGATCAAAGATCGTAAATTTGAAAATGACATAAGATTCCGCTGTAATGCATGTTCTTATAGTTCCATTTTTGTATGTATAGTATGAAAATATTGAAATAACGAAAATAAAATAAACATGAATTACTTGACAACAAACGACCAAAACTCAGTATTACGACCAACCCGCTATTACGACCACTTTCAGAGAGTACCTCAAGTGGTCGTATTAGAGGGGCTTTACTGTACATTTCATTTCACACTTTGGCAAAAATGTTTCTAATCCATACATGATTATTATATACTATTGTCAATTTATACTAAACATATTTGTACATATATTCTGACTTAAACCTTTCCTGTTTTTCAAAATATTACACTTGTCTAATTTGAAAAGAGCTACAGAGGACAATTAAAAATGAGTAAAATAAGAAAATTAACTAATTTACAGGGTAGAAAATATTGTGAGAAAAGAAGAAACTGCACATCATAAGTAATTTCTTCTTTTCCCACAATATTTTCTTAAGTATAAAATAATTTGGATTACATTTTTTCTGATTGAAGGTATTTATATACATGTAATAGGAAATGAATCAAACATGAATATAAACATTGTTGGAAACTGCAAAAATAATGGAAAATGAGATCCTCATTAATTCCTTACCACACAATGACACTCTTTGAAGCCCTTCAAGACAAACAATTGGGAAAACATTGTGTAAAATGAAGAAATTAAGAAATTAATTGCAACAAGCAATTTTTCATATTATACAATGATTATACCGAGAAAGTTGAAAAAAACTGAAATTTCATAAACTTTAATTTGTCGTCTGCAATTCCTTTCAATTTGGACCAGTCTAAAACTTTGTTGTATGGTAATGGGTTAAGCAACCTTGCAGACACACTGAAATCCCCCATTTTAGACCCCAATCTCCCCATCAAGAATAAAGAATCTCCAAATGACCCACCCATAAAGTATCACATGTATGGTCTTGGATTGAGATAAACTGTTTATGGGAGCAAAAATAATCCCTTCCTAAGAGGTCTCTGGTTATGGAAAGAGAATTGCAACCCTGGAATCAACCCGTTCCCATACAATGACATTTTTAGACACCCCTCAAGGAAAGCAATTAGGAAAACATTGTGGAAAAGAAGAAATTGCTTGTAACAAGAAATTTCTTCATGTCCCACCAAGTTTTCAATACAGAAAATTGAAAAATCTATAATTTCATCAAATTTCAATTGTCGTTAACAAATCCTTTCAATTTGGACCAGTCTAAAATTTTACCATTTGATAATGGGTTAAAAGAAAACAGACCCTTATAGAGGGAGACACTTAAGCAAGATCATTTGAAGTTACATTACCATTACATACCATCAATAACTTCTTCATCAAAGCCAGACCTGAAAGATAAGAGTTTCATTGCATTATGATTATTTGTTTCCATATATAGAATAATGTGTGAACCATCATGCAAAAAGGGGTTGTCTTGGAACTGCAAAAAGTAATGTTCTTGCTTAGAGAGTTAAAGTTTAACCCATTCCCAAACAATTTGGCCTCATAGTGAGTGAATAATAAACCTCAATACATGTGCAAAGTATGTCAGAAAAACTTTGAGAAGTTATGAAGATACAACACTGTACAGACTTACATACATGTATAAACATTTACCCAGTAATTTCAAAGTAGAACAAGAGGGCCAGGATGATCCTTCATTGCTCACCTGAATCATCTGCTGTCAAACAAATGCAACTGGGGTAAAATAATTATAACCAGTTTCATGAAGATTGAGCCAAAACTGTGAACTCTAGAATGTAGACAATAAATTGTCATTAAAGCCCCTTTTCCTGTGCTTTATGATGGTACCTTCCCATAATCAATATGGTTCATCCTTTTGACCTAACAATTTTTCTGACCAAGTTTCATGAAGGCATGTTGTGTTCAGGTGAGCTTAAAGGGAATGTCATAGTAATCTTTTGTAAGGAGAATAGAATTATGATCTAAAATACTAAAACAAGAAAATTTTAAGTCAAAAAGGGTCAAAATGCCACTAAAATGAATGCTAGAGTAATGAAACTTTTGCTGTCCATGATTATAACCCTTGATACAGGTGCAAAGTATCAAAGCAAAAGGCTTAATATTTATTGACATAAGACAGTCTTACACATTAGAATTTAACCAAATCTCTGAGCCAAAAAAGGGTCATAATTCCACTAAAATGATTGTCAGAGTGATGGAAGTTTGCCATCAGGATAGTATTATCGTCAAGAAGGCATTTGCAAAGTTTCAGGACAATAGCCTCAGTAGGAAAAGAGATATGATAATTGCTCTTAAAAGTTTAACCCATTCCCACACAGTGACACTTTTAAACACCACTAAATATATATATAAAGCTTAGGAAAACATTGGGGAAAATGAAGAAATTGCTTGTTACAAGAAATTTCTTCATCATCCACAATGTTTTCTACACCAAAAGACCAAGATTTTAAAGATTTCATTGACTTAAAATTGTCGTCTGCAACTTCCTTGAATATGGACTGTTTTTAAATTTCATTGTGTGGGAATTGGTTAACCAAAGCATTACACTTGCCCAAATATAACTAACATAGCCTCACTATTCTCCAAATAGTCAAGCAAAACAGGAAGGATAATAAAGAGTTATCCGTATGATGGTATAGACTGCCCCTTTGGTAGTGGATATATATTTTGAGTTTCTGGTCAAGATCTACAGCATCAACCAATTAACAAGCAGCAAAATTTTAGGCTGGTCCAAATTACAAGGAGTTGCTGATGACAATTTGATTAAAGTTCAAGAAATTCTAGATTTTTTCGACTTTCTGGGTTGAAAATAATGTGTACAATGAAGAAATTACTTAGTTCAATTAATTTCTTTATTTGTCAAAAAGTGTCATTGTGTGGGAATGGGTTAACAGGGTCCTAATAAAATGTCATGAGTTTTGCAAACAGATGACGCAAATGCCCCTGATACCAAGAAAGCTATATCCATTTCTTTGGGTTTCTTGAAAACCAAACAGGTTAAGGATTACCTTTCTAATTCAGCTTTCCTCAACTCAAAGAACCCAAACAGTAGATAGTTGATCAACTCCAACATGCCATCATTATATCTACTATCTATGCCTGAAAATATATTTGATATAATTTTTTTATTGCAAGTTCTGAAAAAGCCTCAGGTGTTAGTACATGTATTTCTTTATCCCTTTTTGGAAGAAGTCACTGGTGCCTATGGCATTTAGATATATTTGTCAAAGTATAATTGAAAAAAATATATGATGCTTTTGATCCAAAAGCCCATTACCACACTTCTTTTATCCCTCCAGAAAAAAGTTCAGGAAAACAATGTGAAAATTGCAGAAATTGCATGTAACAAGCAAGTTCTGCAATTTCCACAATGTGAAAGACAGGGATATTTAAAATTTTATCAACTTGTAAATTGTCATGCGAAACTTCTTTGAATTTAGACCAGTCTAAAATTTTATTGTCTGGGAATGGGCTAATTTACATTCACAATGAATTGACCTCTTTCAATTTGGTCCAGTTCCTTGTCAGGAAAAGGGTCAACAGATTATATTTGTATCTTATCTATAGTTTATATTTTTGAGAAATTGTTGATATAGAAAGAATTGACCAATCGCTGGCCTGCCCACTTACTTCTTTTGCCCCTCCCATTGACTCCGATAGGAAGTTCTGCTTCGATTCTTAACAACTTATTTTACAAAATTATGGCCAGTAGCATGAAACAAAAAAGTAAAATGGTTGGTTTGTGACTTAAACGTTGTAACAACAGCTTCAATAAGTCGCCAAACCAATAATTATGGTAAACAAAAATGGCGCCAATGTTAAAGTTGATATGCTCAGGTCTGGGCTAAATAAATAATTTGATTGGTCGGTTTATTCCTTGATTGACGGCCGTGATTGGTCAATTGTACACATGTTGCTGAATAATGCAGAATTGAACAACACTCCAATAAAATGAATACTTGAGTTTACAGACTGTAAGGAGCCTCAGTTCTACACTTTATCCTTTCTTTTTTAATTTGAATGTTAATCCTTGCCATACACCATAGGGTGCTGGGCATTTTTCAGGAATAGTACCTCGGCCTTTCTCTATGGCCTGTTGTAGGAGGCGACTTAACCCTTTCCTGTTTTCTAAATTTTAGACTGGTCCAAATTCAAAGGTTTTGCAGACGACAATTCAAAGTTGAAATTATTTTAAAAATAATCATTCAGTAGGATAGAAAATATTGTGGAAAAAGGAGAAATTGCTTGTGTCAAGCAATTTCTTCTTTTTCCACAATCTTTTCCCAAGTATAAAAACACAGGGACATAAAAACCAGTGATTATACAGGAAAGGGTTAAATCAGAGACTAACTACTGCTTTCCTCATTACTCCTGGATTGCAGCAGTTTGGTGGTTTTTATTCCAAAGCTTATTTTTTTATCTCGATGCAAATAAGCTTTGGAATGAAAAGCACAAGCCCATGAGACCCGAAGGGTAAAAGAATGAACCACTACAGGCCCAACTCCATCACATCTGCCATTTCACCTGGTGGAACAAACATGACAACTGGCTGTCGTAAGAGGCGCCAAAAGGGTCTTCACTTATCATTTTAATGTTTCATTCCTCTTCTATCATTTTATGTCCTTGTGTTGTTCTGTATGTTTTGTGTTATACTATCCTTAAATTTCTTGCGCTATGACCACAGGTGTTGATGCACCAATCAATCAATTTGAAACTTTTGCTTTCAAAATCTTTGAATTTGGAACAGTTTAAAACTTTGTTGTTTGATAATGGGTTTACCCTTTCCTGTACAAACCCGTGATTTTATGTCATAGATCTTATACTTGAGAAAAAAAAAGTGAAAAGGGAGAAATTGCTTGTCACAAGCAATATCTCTCTTTCCCACAATGTTTTCTACCACATAAGATTGTTTAATTTTTAATTACTTCAAATTTTTATTGTAGTCTGCAACCTTTGAATTTGGACCAGTCTAGAATTAAAAAAAAACGGGAAAGGATTAAATAAAGCTGAAATTGTCTTTAGAAAGGTTGACCTTACCTGCAATACACAGAATAGAATCTGGCTGTCCATTATCTATCTTGTTACCTGACCCAAGAAGGGACTGTACTCTTCTCAGTCTTGTTGCACTGAAGGTAGAAAGGCTCTGCTTTATAATATTAACCTGTCATCTTTTTTTACTTATGGTTGAACACATTACCACGTGACAAAATTTAGATTGGTCCAAACTGAAAGATATTTTACAATTTCAAGTTGATGGAATTTTAAAAATCTTTGTCATTCTGGAAAGAAAACATTGTGAATAATGGAGAAATTGCTTTTGACAAGCAATTTCTTCATTTTCCACAATGTTTTCCAAAGTCTTTTTCTTGAGAGGTGTAACAAAGTGTTATTTTGTGGGAATGGGTTAAAAATTCCTGAAATGGCAGACAGTAAGACAGAGATCAGACTTTACAATTCTGCAGACTGATCTAAGCCTACCCTTCCATCGTTTTGATATTAAAATCCTAGAAGTACCTATTTTCAATCAGCTAAAAGTTGCACACTATTTTTTTGGACAACTTAAGTATAGAAAGCAAATAAAACATGTATTTGTTTACAAAAAGAAAAGACATTTTACATAATTTTCAAACATTATAGCCAAATTCAGCAATCTGCCGACCAGTAAATGCAGTCTCTTTTTTGTATCGACACTTAAAACAGTACTACATACCTTCATCACATACTGATTGGCTGAACTCCATGGTTTACCCATTCCCACTTGGCAAAATTTTAGACTGGTCCAAATCGAAAGGAGTTGTAGACGACAATTTAAAGTACACGAAATTCTAGATTTTTTCAACTTTCTGGATATATAACATTTTGTAAAATAGGGAAATTGCTTGTCACAAGCAATTTCTTTATTTTACACAATGTTTTCCCAATTGTTTTTCTTAGGGGGCATCCAAAAGTATCACTGTGTGGGAATGGGTTAAACTAGCTTCCAAAAGTCAAGAGTCATTAACCCTCGAGCTACAATTTTCAAGAGACAAATTAGTAACTGAGCTAGAAACCTATCTCCAATATGATTATATTTCAAAAGCTTAATTCTTGCATGATTTAACTATATTCATAACCTTAACCCTTGTCATGCTGAACCCGAAATATTCCGGTTTTGGCAGGAGGTATAGACCAAGATCAGCCTGCACATAAGTGCAGTCTGATCTTGATCTACACCCCCTGTTTGTACTTTTCCTGCCGGTGTTGTTTATGAAATTGATTTCTAAAGGAGTTATTGATTTTTGAACAAGTTATATCGGTGCTTTCAGCGCTTTGATTTGACAGCAATTCAGTAAGGTAATTTATACAGCATGACAAGGGTTAAACCAGTTTTAGAACTTCTAATTCTATTAATAGGATTTAAATGTTCTTATTTTTTCAACTGGAAAGTCTTCCAGGGACAAAATGTCAAACCTGTCAAATATTTGACCTTAAGCTGTAACCTTGACCTTGAAGCTTTCTCTTACTCATAATGTGGAACTCTTGTACCAAGTTAATTTGAAATCAATCCAGAATTAAGCTGTGACCTTGACCTTGAAGCTTTCTGAAAGTTTGTTTCAAATGGCACTCTTACTCATAATGTGGAACTCTTGTACCAAGTTAATTTGAAATCAATCCAGAATTAAAGGATATGATTTTCTGGACAAGATTGACTTGAAAGCTGTGACCTTGACCTTGGAGCTATCTGAAAATTTGTTTCTATTGGCAAATCTACTCACAAAAGAGAACTATTGCCCTACTCATAAAAGAGAATTATTGCACTATGTTATTTTGAAATTTATCCAAAAATGTACAAGATTTGCTCTGGACAAATTTAACCAACACTCAAACACCAACATGTCAAGATGCTAACTGTGTCTAAACACCACAAGCCGGCTGGACTAAAAAGTAGTGAGTGTACCAAAAAAAGGCACCACCAAACATGACATGTCAAGTAACACTCTCCTTCTATTCTTATTTATCGTTGAATTTAAATTTTATTTGATCTTTAAAGAAACATATTCTATAAAAAAATTTCAGTGAGATTATAATCTAAGAGAAGGTTTTTAATGCAAATTTTACTGGTATATATTTATTACCTTATTAACGCTCACCCAGTCATTTCCAATCCTTGAAAGTGTTAATCTTCAGTCAAGCAAGGTGTGGATGGTGGGTAGATAATATATACTTAACCCTTTCCCATTTTTTGAAATTTTTGGTCCTAATTCAAAGATGTTGCAGTCAACAGTGAAAGTTGGATGCAATTTGAAATGAAATGATTATGAGTGGTAGAAAATATTGTGGAAAAAGAAAAAAATACTTGTAAGAGGAAAAAAAAAGAAATGGCTTGTTACAAGCAATTTTTTCTTTTTCCACAATATTTTCTCAAGTATAAAATCACAACAACGTAAATCACCGGTTTGTACAGGAAAGGTTAAAAATAATCAATTAACTATTTCCTGATAATCTGACACACTCTACATGATGCTTGGCTAATAATTTTCAAGAGTCAATATGACACTTAGAATAGTAAAACATTCAGATAATGTTTCTTAATATTTTTTCGATCTTTTCACGTTTTCACATGAATAAATTTTTGGAAACTATGGGAAATTGCAATCAAGTCCTGGGATCCTGTATCCAAAATAGGCAAACTAACCATGTTATGGCAACAAAAATATGGAATCACATACATAGTCAACAGTTTACTCAGAGTTTACGGGCCAACAATTATATTTCTAAAAGAAATTCACCATAAATTGGGTATTCTCTAACCTAGATATACTTCAGAATAACTATCTGTTTGATTCTCAATTTACAGGTTATTTTGATTAGTGAAGGACAGTTGGTCTAATTTATTCCAATCTGCCATATTAGGGTGGTAAGACAATTGATCTTGTTTGATAGAATCTGCCATTTTAAGGCGTATTGCTGTTGACAATTTTTTGTGTAAAATGTGACTTATTGGTTTTTCATTTAAACAAGGTGTGATAATGAATTTGCTGTTTGTTGTCTTTATGTTAGTGGCCTAATCACACTTAAATGACAGGTTTAGAAATAGAATACAGTTATCTGGTCACTTACGGGTTCGAGCCCTGGGCTGACCATATCAACTAATAAACTGTCTTTTGGATGAGACGTTAACCCAGGCCCCTTTGTGACAGTGCTATCCATCGAGCATATTAAAGAACCAGATGGAGCTCTCAGCGGTTTTATCCTGTATTTCTGCACTATCCCCTGTCTCCTGGGGGCATCGCTTATATGGGCATGTGCCAAGGTAGCAACAATAAATACACGGAAATACACACGCTTACTGAAACAAGACGGCCATTGGCCCTAAAGCACTCACAAGAGTCAGTGATTGCAGAGGTAATCAAAGAGCCAGCAAACTAATTTCGGCAAAAAGTCACTTTCTAGCAATATCAGAGAGGAAAGACATTTTTTACAAAGTTTAAGGATTTTTGTGACAGAAAAGTAGCATGTACATTGCGAGGAAGATTTTATAAGATTTGGGTTAATAAATAATAAAAATGGCTAAGGTATGGAGACAAATATATTTCCCAATATGAAGACACTAGAGGCAAAAATGTGGCCTCTAGAGAGCACATAAAGTTTTTCTAAGATTTGACCTAGTGACCAAAAGTCTGACCAAATATCAAGACTTTTGAGCCAAAAATGTTGACACTAGAGTGAAAACAAGGTTTTTCCAGGATTTTACCTTGTTATGTAGTTTTTAGTCCTTTGCAAATCATTATCATTCTCAACCAAGATTTAATAAAGATAAACATTCTGATTAAACATTAAGACATTTGAGCCACAAAAATTGCCTCCAGAGTGCACACAGTTTTTCTAAGATTTGACCTTGTGACCTTGTTTTTTGACCCCAAGCTACAAATATCAAACTTGACTCAGATTTCATGAAGACAAATATTCTGACCAAATATTAAGACATTTGGACCAAAATTGTGGCCTCTAGAGTGCACACAAGGTTTTTCTAAGATTTGACCTAGTGACCTAGTTTTTGACCCCATGTGGTCAAATATGAATCCTGACTGAGATATTATGCATAAAACAATTCAAACAAAATATAAAGACAATTGAGGCAAAATATGGCCTACAGAGTGCACACAAGGTATTTTGAAGATTTGACCTAGTGGCCAAGTTTTTGATCCTCATGTGACACATTATCAAACTTGTCAAAGATTTGATAAACAAATATTCTGACCAGAAATCATGATATTTGAGTACAAAATGTGGCCTCTAGACTGCACGCAAGGTTTTCCTAGATTTGACTTGTGACCTAGTTTTTGACCCCATGTGACAGATAACCAAACTTGACTTAGATTTCACTACTTAAGACAAATATTCTGAACAAATATCAAGACATTTGGTCCAAAATTGTGGCCTCTAGAGTGCACACAATGGTTTTTTTTTTCTAGATTTGACCTAGTGACCTAGTTTTTGACTCCATGTAAACCAATGTAAAACCTGACTGAGATATAATGCATAATAACACATCACACAAAATATAGACATTTGAGGCATAAATATGGCTTATAGAGTGCACTCAAGGTATCAAACTTCAGTTGAATGAGATTTCTTGAAGACAAACATTCTAGCAAAAAATCAAGACATTTGGGTGAAAAATGTGGCCTCTAGAGTGCACACAATAGAGCTATAACGATACACTCGAATATTCGGTGAATTTAATAATTTTATACCGACGAGTATGTATCGCATTTGTCTGTCTGAGAACAGAATATTGGCGAATACAAAATGTGAAATACTGTTCCCGGGTGCCAAGTGCAAAAAATATCAAAGAGTTCATATTTATCCAAACTACACATGCTATAATGGCAATTTCACCAAATTTTGTGCTCAGGTCAAAGAAGAAAGCCGTTATCCTTTAAAGCCATTCAGCGTTAGACACTAACTTCTCCAAGCAAGGAGTCCACCGGACTCCTAACTTAAGAAGTCAGGGAGTCCGGAGGAAAATAAAGGAGTCCGAATAAAATTCTGAAAATTGTCTTTAGATTAATTTGTTTTATTAACATGTATTAATTATTCATCATCAAAACTGGTATATGATCATTGGATACTGCTTATCTCCATATCCTAATAAAAATGTAAAATGCTAATTTGAAAATGTACACTAGAAAAATCTTATCTTTGTACATGGATATTGATCAAAATAACCACTTTTTAAGAGACAGTGATGAGAATACTCAATCAATGCACTAGAATTTAATAACTTGCCAGGCTTTGGAAGTTTTTCAAAAATAGATTTATTTAGTTGGAGTAATGAACGACCAGCAGTCGATTGGTTGAGCTCTGTGTGTTGTTTAGCATTCTCTTTAGTTACATTGTGACTCTGGAAGGTATTGTGCCTCTTCACTGCATGAACTCTAAAATTGCTGCAACCTGTTACAAAACTACCAAAGTTCTCATACTTAGTACAAAAATTACATTTCATTTTTCTCACCGTCATACATAAGACAGGTGTACGATCCCTGCTAGCTGCGATATCGTAGCCCTCTATCTAATAATCTGCTGGCGAGGACTACGACTACCACCTTCTTTGCGCTTTGTTGCAAGTCCTTATATTGTATGTTTTGTGATAAGGGACTCTCTGCGGACCAATTCCTTACATACGTTAATATTATGAACAAATTATATCAAAATAATAGTATCAATTGTATCAAGCATTTAATACCGGTTTCTTTTCAGTTCATAAAATATTTCCTATGTTTGGCGGCCATGACATTTGGTTGGCCATGAGATCTATTATTGCATCATGTTGTTTACTGATGTCAGCTGTTCTTAATAAATCAAAGTATCCTTTTTAACCCACCATGATAATATTATTTTCAATAAACTCGTGAATTATTTTCATACTTTTTTTTCTTATTTACTATCAGAACTGTCCTATTTCAAAACTAAGCCTTCCAAATATGGTGACCTAGATTTTCATTTGCTATCGTTTTGGCGGGAAGCCCGAGATCTTCTAGAATTGAAGAGGGGTTCCTATTGGATCTCGCTGTCAAACAGCAAAAATGGCTGACATTTGATTCAAAATGGCCGAAAACTTGGAGTTTCCGATGGCGTGACAAAAAGACTAAAATGCATAAAATATCCAACTTTTTGCAGATTAACATTTCTTTAGATGGATAGATAAAATATTAAGGTTCACTTTGATATTAAATTTGTGTTTGTACTATTTACACAACTTCCAATAATCGACCTCGAAGTGCCCGGAGTGATTCACTCCGGGCACTCGTTATCTTCCGATGGGTAGCATTTTTATCTAATTTGAGCATTCTGGGTAGTGTCATTCGTGACAACTCGGCCGATTCCGTCGATCTACATTCAAAATGTCAGCGCCCATTCAATGCACGCCTCGAATTCTTGATGCCTCGCCTTTGAGCAAATTTAAGACGTGAATGCTTTTGCAATTTAAAATAATTACCTTTCTTATTAATTTTGAGCGACATTTAATTTGTTAGTGATTTTACGTTGACACCGGTAGATTTTTTGACTGGAAAATTTGAAATACGGAGATAATTTCCGATCGCCAAAAAACGTGACGAGTAAGAATGATTGTAAGGATTTTTGTCAAACGATATGTGCTACCACTTTAACAAGGTTACTGGTGAATTTTGAAGGAGTCCGTCGGACTGCCTAGTCTGAAATTCTACGAGTCCGGGCCGTTTTTTAGGAGTCTCGGACTCCCGGACTCCCGTTAGTGTCGAACGCTGCCATTGGCACCCATGGTCAATTGTCAAGGGCCCCTCTGATGCAACAAAATACATATTCTAGATACTCAATCAAAGAATTTCTATTTCACTGGTGACAGCTATTTAGTGGTTGTCTGCAAGTGGCATTTTGGGTAGTGAATGATGAGTAATTTCTAATTCAAAGGACAATTTGACACATGGCTTTGACTGTCTACGTAACAATCATAAATTATTCCTTAGCCTGTAAATCAAAGTCTCAGATCTACTAAACCTTTTAAATCAAGGTTTTCAATTAAAGATTTCAGTGTCTATGGCCTTATTTTTCTATCTGGTTGACCATTTAGTGCAGTTTCTCAAGAAATTGAATGACAAAATCTCTCTGAGCAAAGACAAATGACTTCAATTATGCAACGTAAAAATTACTTCCCTTTAAAAAATAAAAGGTAAGCTATGGCTGCATGTCCAAAATACCGTGAATGCTGGCTCAAAAATTAAAATTTTCTCTTTTCATAGTAGTTGATTAATTTCAGGTGAGCTAATGAAAGACTGACATTTGGAGCCATAAGAAATATTAGTTAGGCAAAAGTTACTTAACCCATTACCACACAACAAAATTTTAGATTGGCCCAAATTGAAAGAAGCTGCAGACGACAATTTCAAGCTGATTGAATGGTAATGTTTTTCATGTTTTGGGGTAGAAAACATTGTAGAAAATGAAGAAATTGCTTGTGACCAGCAATTTCTTCATTTTCCACAATGTTTTCCAAAGCTTTTTTCTTCTGGGACGTTTAAAAGTGTCATTGTGTTGGAATGGGTTAATACAACAACATACAATGCTTTCTGGTATATATGTTTTCCCTGGTCAGCCCGATTAGCTCAGTTGGTAGAGCACTTGACTTCAAACATCAAGATCACAGGTTCGAGCCCTGGGCTGACCATATCAACTAACAAACTAATTGTCTTTTGGAAGAGATGTTAAACTGACGCCCTGTGTGACGGTGCTTTCCACCGAGCACTTTAAAGAACCAGGCGGAGCTCTCAGCAGTTGGGTCCTGTATCCTTGCACTATCCCCCGTAACAACTAACTGTCTTCTGGGGGCGTCGCTCACATGGGCATGTGCTATGGTAGTGACAATAAATAAACGGAAATACCCACATATATTTTCCCCCTCTTCTTCTAGACAATTCCCCCTCCTGGGCAAAATTTTCTAAGCTATCCAAACTTACTTTCTAAACTGGAAAAATTGAAAGCAAATGGTTCAATTTTCAAAATAATGTAAGATCTGATTTATTTTTTCTATTTTTATATTCAAATACATGTCATTGAATGTAAGAGCTACTTTTTCTGATACTGAACTGTTTTTCAAGATGTTACCCATTACGAAGCACTGAACCCCTTCCCCACACATCAAGAAAAACACTGACATATCAAGTGTCAGTCGCATTGGGAGGACCACAAACTCAGTGGTGGATTGACAGAAATGGTCCCTCGATACAAATGGCCATTGATGCAATAACTGTAATTAAATTCATTTAATATATTTCAATTAATTTAGTTATCTAAAATATCATTCATCAATGTCCGATACCAAAAATTGTATTAATCATACCCCACCCACCATTTCACAATGTATTCTGCTTTTTAGCGTTGTTAGCAACAATAAAATAAAACCCCTGAGGATTATAAATTTACTGTAGAATAAAAACAAGCGAGTTTTTACCTTACAAACGGACTAAATGTTTCATGCTTTATGTTTCTTCTGGCAGAAGAAGGGCGTTTTAATCGAGAAACACTCATCTCATTTTTCAGTCTGCTCCACAGAAATCGCTTAGACCAATTAAAAATATTAGTTTATTGGGCGGATCAGTTATGTCCCCCCCATACCAAATTGCGAGAAAAAGAACTGCTGAAACAACAACAAATATTCGGATTATAAGATCTAGTATAAAAAAATCCCCATTTGGGTTATTTGGTTCAACCTATTACCAAAAGCCTCGTTTTAAGAAATTATAGTAGTAGAAAGCGCTTTACGAAAATTAGACATTGCTTGAAGTAAGCAATATCTTCTTTTCCAACAAATTTGTCTACCTTATCTGAACCCTATTTTTTTTATTATTTTTTTATTTAACACAAGCACATTAATTAATTACCTATCACTCATTACGTAATTTACATCTATGGTCTGCTTTAATCAGTATATATAGAAATAAACAAATGCATTAAGTGACACAGTGGATATGAAGGCAACACCTACATTTTCACTTAAGCATATAAAAACAACACCAAAAAAAATAGCAAATGATTTAATACCCCAGCAAAATATTTTGCCCAAGATAAAACAAATCAATAACACATATTTTATTATACTTCTGGTATTTTTTGAAGTCATAAATGCAATGAATCAACTATTTCCGTCAAATACTTGAGCATATGTTGATGCTTTTCATCATTATCTATCTATCTATATATACTGCCCAACTCCCCTTTCGGGTATTACTGGCAGGTGCGCGTCTGTGCTGGAATAAAAACTGTTAGACATTTGTTAGGGTGCAAAATTTTAAAAGTATTGTGAGTGTTAGATTAAAAGAGCTGATAAAACATATTTTGGTCAATCAGGGACGGCTCACTATCTGAAAAGAATCAAGACTCTTTTTGAATGCTGCAATATCAGGTTGCTGTACAATTGTTTCTGGAAGGCTGTTCCATAGTATCACTGTGTAGGGGAAAAAAGAATATTTAAAGTAGGCTGCATTTGTGTGGATCTGTCTGAAAGATGCTGTGTGCATATGTCGGGTGGTCCTCACTGGTCTTTCAAGATAAGCTGGTACAGGCACTGCAACAAAATTTTTAACGATTTTATAAAACATGGTGACTCTGGAGATGTCTCGTCTGTATTGGAGAGTTTCCCAACCAAGCTCCTTCTGCATGCAGGTAACACTGTCATAATAAGAGAAATTATTTTGAACCCATCTTGCCGCTCTACGTTGTACTTTTTCCACTTTGTTGATATAGGTTTTTGTGTAGGGGCTCCAAACTGTAGATGCGTATTCTACCTGGGGTCTCACTAAAGTTTTATACGCTATTTCTCTGATCTTCTTATTTTTGGTCTGGATGTTTCTGCGGAGAAAACCTAAAGTTTTATTAGCATTTGATGTTATATTGTCAATGTGTTTGTTCCAGGAAAGATCTCCAGATATTGTAACTCCTAGGTATTTGGCATTGTCCACAGTCTCTAGTACTTGTCCATGTAACCTGTAATCAAAGGAAATCTTTTTCTTCTTTTTAGTAATATTTAGTACAATGCATTTGCTGGGGTTAAGCTCCATTTCCCACTTTTTCTCCCACTGCATTAACTTGTCTAGATCTTCTTGTAGGGTCAAACAGTCTTGTCTGTTGTTAATAGCTAAGTAAACGGCAGTGTCATCTGCAAACAAACGAACTTGGGATGTGATGTTATTTGGAAGGTCATTTATATATAAAAGAAACAAAAGAGGGCCAAGTACAGATCCCTGAGGTACTCCAGACGTGACTGGTACTTCTGATGAGCATCCACCTTCTAAAACTACTTTTTGTGTTCTGCCTATTAGAAAAGATTTAATCCACAAAAGGGTAGCATTGTTAACACCATGTTCCTGCAATTTATACAAAAGTTTTAAGTGGCTAACTTTGTCAAAAGCCTTGCTGAAGTCTAACAAAACTAGATCAGTTTGTTTTCCTTCAGTCAGGTTTCTGGCAAGATGGTCGGTCAGTTGGAGTAGCTGGGTTTCGCATGAACGCCTTTCTCTAAAACCATGCTGCAAGTCATAAAGGATATTATTTTTATCAAAATGTTCAGTTAGATTTGATGCTACAATATGTTCTAGAACTTTACACAGTATACATGTTAAAGATATAGGTCTGTAATTTGCAGGATCTTCTTTGTTTCCTTTCTTGAAGAGTGGAGTCACGTTTGCTTTTGTCCAAACTTGGGGAAGAGTGCCTGTGTCTAGGGATTTCTGAAAGAGAATTTGTAAGATCGGGGAAATTTGATAACATAAGTTTTTTAGTACAAGAGGTTTGATGTTGTCTGGTCCTGCTGCTTTGTCTGGTTTCAGGTTGGAAATAAGTTTTTGTACTCCACTGGTGCAAATAGTAATGTTCGGCATAACTGGGTATTTGCTGAAAGAGGAAGAGAATACATTTTGTCTTATAGATGAAAGGCAGGACTGAGCCAAAGAAATTGGTGTCATTGGAGTGAAGACTGACTGGAACTGTTGATTTAGGATATTTGCCTTTTCTGTGTTGTCCGATTTGATGGAACCTGAAATTTTATCGAGAAGAGGGGCTACTCCGGTTGCGTCTTGTTTGGCATTCTTTATCAGATTGAAAAGTTTCTTACTGTTAAATCTTGTGGCTTTCTCTTTGTCTTCAGTGGTTCCATCTAGGCCTAGAATATATTCAATATAATTAATATAGGAAACTTTTATTTGATTTTTGATATTTCTTTTTAGAGCCTTGAGAGCAGTCTTCATCTTGTTGTTTCCTTCTTTCTTCAATCTGAAATAGAGTTGATCCCTTTTTCTGATAAGGCGTTTTATAGGCTGTGTAATCCATGGAAGAGATCTCTTGTGGCCAAGTCGTTTTGTTGGAACAAACTTCTCGATACCTGTGGAGATTGCATCTGAAAATTTTAACCAAATTTCTTCAACAGAATTAGAGTGATGATCTTTCAGAATTATCATTATTATCATCACCAATATAATAAAAAAGACTTATAACAAAAATACCAGGAAATCGAATGAAAAAATAAATTCATTTTCAAAGTTCTCTTAAGTGAATCGAAAACCATAAAGTTTTCAAACAAACCTTATTGTAGACACAATAGTTTAAGACGGAATGAAAATAAACAAATTTGGATTGTATACGAAATGGGACTGGTGGCATGAATAAAACTGGAGATGGTGTAGATAAAATGGAATTCAACGAAGTCTTTAACAGGGTCTAATCTCATTTCGCAAATTTAAAGTTCTCACATTGTATAAAAGGTGTTTTAAGAAAAAATGAGATGTAAGTGCCATATGAGCCATACACACCATATTTTAAAATAGTGTATCTTTTGAACCATGATTACATATTTCATGATTGCATTTTAATTTTGGTGTTTTCCCGATTCTCCCTAAATTGAAAATCCAATAATACCTTTTACATGGTGGGAAGAAGGGTGGAGGAAAATGTATGGCTACAGTTAGGTTCAAATTGTTTTCCATCTGTACTATGTATTAAAGATAGTTTGTTGTAATCAAAATGATAATATGACGGTTTGAGCAACAAATCCAATCAAACCATTTAGAAGCCGGTAAAAATAAAAGTTCCTTGTTTAAGCGTTTAATCTACCGACAGCAAAGTACCAAATTTAATATATTATGATGTTTAATTCTGTAATTATGACGGTAAAGCAGAAATAAAACATGAAAAACAATCATGAATGAGCCAACATTAGAACCAAAGACTAGTCACGAATAACAAACAGCTTCATTTTTTTATAGGACAAACATGGTGGAATGAGTCTAACTCTGGGTGGTCCCAGATATATTGTAAGTATAATTCTCTGAAATTGGAGTGAAAAGGTGACAGAAAGAAAAGTACGAAAAGAGAGAATAGGAGAAAAGAAGGAAATAGATGATAGAGAAATGATAGACTGTCGTACAAATTCATTTTCAACATTTCTTTTATATTTTATGAATTTCTTAAACTTTGAAGATGAAGAGTCACAGAGATTATCGTGTTTACTAGACATGCGCTGACAACATCTGTTGACAACACCAGTCACTACCAGAGATGTTATTCTAACTAGATCCAAAGGAAACCACACAAACATCGGTGATCCCTTCCTAATGGAGAAAGATAAATCGAGAAAAGGTGAAACGACGAAACCAATCCGATACCTAACATCTACAGAGAAGAGCTTGTATCGGTACATAACCGGGAATGGAATGACGACACGGCATCACTGGTACAACAACATTCGAGGGTTGTAAGTCGCAGTTCTACCGCGAGAGAACTAAAGCCAAACCAGCCGCACGAAAACAGAGATGTGGTATTGATGATTTGGGGCACCCAGGTTTATCGTCTTCGCTACTGACAAAACCCCTACAGACCCTGTCATTCCATAACAATCTTCTGTGACAGAACTTTCTACACTTGTCCTGGACAGTTCTATCACATGTATACATGGTATACTTTCGTAGACGACCATCTATACCAACAACTGTTCACCCTCTTCCTAGGAAAGACGGGGGACATTTACATCAGCCATTTTCAGCCTGTTAGTAGAGATTAGCGAGACTGACCCTACACCTGCAGGCGGACGTTCTATTCATGGACCACAAAGGGCACCGAAAAACGCAACTTGTCGAGTGTTTCCTGACACCTTCATAAAAGCCTTTTTTCACTACACACGGTGTGTATAGAGAAAATTGCAGAGCTTAGGGCTGACTTACCTGTTCAGAATAGACGATGATATTGAACAGATTGGTCCTATGCGCGGCCGTACTACCATTGGTACTACTAAGAGGCGTAGAAGATGTATGGTTCGCAGCATTTACAGACGTTGGACATTTGGAAATTCTGACTGCGGTGGAGACATTTCTGGTCAACGTCAAAGAATACTTGGTTTAAGGCAAAAGAAGACATGGAACCACTTCAAAACAAAAGTACCATTACTACCATCAAGCACCCACATACCAACATCTACAGTCTGATAAGCGCTGTTCAAGGAGTCGAAGACCTTTCCTGTATTAGAGAGATGCAATACGCTACAGGGGGAACAAATAACGCCAGATCGACGAGCGCTAGGTTGCCCTGAAAGACTGATTTAATGAAGAGACTATGACGCCAGTCCAGTATGCTGATACAGCTTCGTACATGTTGTGTTTATAGACAGAGAGGCAATTGCCTTCTTACAAACATACATGTGGTGAAAGATTCGAATAGTAATAAGGCCTCCTTCTACAACTATTGTACTTAAACTGAAAAAAATTCTAGTCCATAAATCTTCAGAATATTTAGAAACTAAGAAAAAGTGCATCTAAGTAATTTTGTGTGGTATTTAAATAATAAGACGTCTTTTGCTTTAAGTTACTTAAATGAAATGTAGTAAAGAAACTCATCTTGGGTTTTTTTTTGTTTTTTCTTTTGTGTGTGTGTGTGTTTCTTGATTTTTTTCTTTGTGTGTGTGTGTTATTTTATTTTTAATTTATACCCGCGCATTTGTAGTTCGGGGGTATTTTGTCCATCTGTCGTGAAGTTGTTCGTCAGTATTTATGAAGACTATTTCGGTAAAGGTAAGGTAGACTGACCTAGAAAAAACAGAGGAAACGGTATAAGTTTCCACGTTGGTTAGTTGTCTGAATGGCTTTTACGCCATTTTTGACAGTATTTCAGTCTAATCACGTCTGCTTGAGCACCTAACCACGGGTTCCTTATATTTCTCACACCAGTACTACCACTACATCCTATCCGAACCTTAAGCTGCCAACCCCACTTGGTTTTACGATTATCAACCCATTGATGGGACACAAATGCCGGGAAGGATATTCGACGCAGCCGGGGATCGGAACCGAAACCCGTGATTAGAAGCCCTACGCGCTTTCTTTGCGCTATGGCTGCGGCACTAAGTTTCTCTGTGTTACTTAATACTACACAAGTCCTTTTTCCAGTAATTCATTTATCGCAGAACTAAATGATCCGAAATATTTTGTTGAATATAGAATGGTTATTCTACTTCACTCTGATGCGCAAATACTTTAACTGTTATCTTTTTCCAGATATTTATCTTTGCGAAACACGTTCTGCACCAATACATCATATCGTCGGGTGACCACCCAAAACTCGTAAATACAATTTGAATAAAGCTGTAGATAAGGCGTTTTTGTCGTCCCTCAACGATATCATTGCTGATTCATTCCTGAGAAATAGATAAAAAAAAGTATCAGAAAAAAGTAACTGCCATATAGCCATGGGATGGGGGATAAACCTTAATTTTGATTACGGTTTTCTTTAAGAATATGAGAAATATTATAATGGTATTGCAAGTTTTCCGAAATAACATAACAGAAATGGATTTGATGGGGTTTCGTCCTTTAGAATTGTTTTTCTCTTTATCAAGTTTGGTGTTTCTTTCTTGAATAGTTGCTTCCTTTCACATAACGGCAAAGGGAAATTTATTATAATGAACGAAGTCAATTTCAATGAGATACATAGATAAACTCTTTGAAATACATTTTAGACATAATGACATATAATTGACAGTATAGGGTTTCGGACGTAGGGAAATTTTGATCTGTGACAAAATTAAGTAACCTGAAGTAAGATCACCAGTTTATCAAGGGTCTGTAGATTGAAGGTCCGAGTACTATTCCAAACGGAGAAAAAAAACAGGGTTATACACAATAAGATGATTTCACTTATATTCAGATAAACGCACTTTTCAATAATTTTTGTGTCACCGAGTATTTTAAAGAATGCTTTGAAAACTTATTGACTTTTATTTAAACTAATTTTGGGACATGATTACGTGTCGATCGGTATGTAATTATTGCTTCTTTTTCGGATACAATAATTACCATTGGCAACAGATAAAAATCTTCTAATGTAAAATGTGCAAATTGGGGTAAATTATTTTATTAGCTCCTAGATTAAACAAAAGCACCGCCCACGGTGAAACGCTCGGCTGCAGGTGCTGGATAATGCAAAAATTCTAAGTCGAAAAAGGGGCATAACTCTTGCAAAACCGCTTTTAGAGTTATCCCCCTTGATAGTCTAGATACCTCTTGTGGTTGTTAATACACATGCCAAGTTTCATGAGAATATCTTCAATAACAACAGAGATATGACCAAAAACCTCGCAACTTTGATATCCCAAATACGTCAGCGGACTTTCTTATCTGTCTTAGACAATGCGAAATAGTGGATGTGTACATTGCTTAACCATGTTACCTAAGAACGGTAACGCTCAGGTTCAATGTAATCATTTGTCGTCGCAACTGTTTGCCAGCTTAAGTGACGCCCAAACAAGATAGATGGAAATGAAAGGATGAACGACCGGGTAAAAATCTACCTATCCTGCCTCCTCAAAACCAAAATATATGTTATGGTCACTGCCGTTTCATCGATAAGGTGCGCCTTTAAATGTAAAACAATAAAGTGTGCCTGCCAATGGTTATATAGTCTCAGATTCAACATGAAAAAACTTTGAAGGAAGGTCAGAGGTATCATTCAGAAACGCCACTAGTTGTTACACAATTCTCGGTGACTTCTTTATCAACCTTCATTTGCAAATAACAACCTCACAGGAACTAGTTATTATCATATCCGACAGACATAAATCAGTGCTTGGAAATTGACTGATCGCAGCTAACAATAAAAGAATCAGTAGACCAATCTTTTAAACCATTTAGATTTTTTAGATGGACTTTTAACTCCGCCATTTGCGGACAATCATAAGCTATATTATTGTTTGTTATGTGAAATAAGTCTCGTAACTATAAGTTATTCAAGCTGCAGTTACGAAGTGCATATCACCGACAAACCATTTGAGTTTTTGTTACATGTTATTGACGATGATTTTTTTTTTTTAGAATAACGCTGTTTGAAATCTGAGTGGAAATTCCTGTCGGAGCTCAGTACACTGGACCAGCAATCCGTCAACTGTGTGCAAAAACTATTAAAGATGGACCGTTAAGCATTGATACATATAAGCCACTAATACCATTGTCCAATATACACAGATCTTGTTGACTACAGCCGTCAAATATTTTGGAATTATGGACCGGTATTGTTGATTTACTTTGTTTCATATGTTTGAATGGAGTTGAACGCCACTTTTAACAGCATTTCAGTCATATCGCGGCGGCTGGAGCACCTAACATTGGGTTCCTGGTATTTCTCACACCAGTACTACCACTACATCCTTTCATAGCCCAAAGCCTCTATCCAACTAAGGTTTATAGTTATCCACCAAATGGTGAGAGACAAATGTCGAAAGGATATGTGCCTCCGCCTGGGATTGAAACCATGACATCCCATAATTGAAGATTAGGAGTCTGATTCGCTACCGACTGCGCTATGACCTAATTTGGATGAGCAGCCTGGGGCCCGGAAAGGTTTATGGAGAGTACTGGTGAAAGAATTACCAGGAATCCATGGTAACGTGCTCCAGTTGTCGGGATATGACTATAATGCTATTAAAATTTGCGTTAAACGACATTTAAAAAAATAAAAATAAAAACAATGAATTAGGGGGATGAAAAATTTGACTTTTTAGGATTTTTTATTTCGGGACTTGTCCTCTGTTTCAATACCCTAAAGGGAATATTATCTGTAATAAGTTATAGCCCATTATCTTTAAAGTTTTGAAGGGTCGACATGGTCAATGGCTAAGTTGACTCAAAATCCAAATTGAAAATTGTTTTCAAAAGTAGTTTCATTCAAATGATAAAATATTACCTGTATACTCATTGTAATCGAGAGGATCCTTGGCCATGTTGACCTTTTTTGCAGTTCGGAAAATGAGACTCCCGAAATCTTGTCACGAAATAATCTCATTATAAATGAGGCTTTCGATGAAAAAACAGTCTGCCAATTTGATATGAACGGAAAGGTTCTGCCCTGTGTGACATTTTTAGTAGGTCTAGCCACATATTCTTGGTGGTACAACATTCAGATATCCAAATAACACGGAAATGACAACAGTTAACTTTCTATTTAAACAGTCTCTCGACCCCCCATCTAAACCTTTCTCATCGCGCTACCTTCATATAACAGTGAGAATATTCAAATCACATGAAATTGACACGCACTATGTATATGTATATGTCTGTGAGTGTTCTAAGCATGCAAGAGATTCTACATGGCCCAGGTTTTTCATATAATACTATTCATACCGAAAATACCGAAGTAGCCCAGACAACGATAGTGTTACACCTGGTTATCCGTGTGTTTCACTTGACGGATTCTTTGCCATGCACACTGACCTGCAACAGAACAATTCGACTGAAGTATTAAACGCTACTAGTTTTCAAACACATGTATACGGTCAAGTACATAAAAGAAATAAAATCGGGTTTGCGGCTTGCATAAATGGAAATCGCCATGCAAACAAAAGTAAAATATTTGCCATCCACTTCCAGTCTAAATGAATTATTTCATTGCTAATCGATATATAAATGTCAGGATGATCCGTACATTAAGAACAGATCATCTAAGTTTACACCAGTTGACAGCGGTGTACTACTTGCATTATTAATCATATAAGTAAATGAAATTCTTTACATGGCGGAATAAGCTCTTTGATTTTTTGATCTTGTTTGATAGAATCTGCCATTTTAAGGCGTATTGCTGTTGACAATTTTTTGTGTAAAATGTGACTTATTGGTTTTTCATTTAAACAAGGTGTGATAATGAATTTGCTGTTTGTTGTCTTTATGTTAGTGGCCTAATCACACTTAAATGACAGGTTTAGAAATAGAATACAGTTATCTGGTCACTTACGGGTTCGAGCCCTGGGCTGACCATATCAACTAATAAACTGTCTTTTGGATGAGACGTTAACCCAGGCCCCTTTGTGACAGTGCTATCCATCGAGCATATTAAAGAACCAGATGGAGCTCTCAGCGGTTTTATCCTGTATTTCTGCACTATCCCCTGTCTCCTGGGGGCATCGCTTATATGGGCATGTGCCAAGGTAGCAACAATAAATACACGGAAATACACACGCTTACTGAAACAAGACGGCCATTGGCCCTAAAGCACTCACAAGAGTCAGTGATTGCAGAGGTAATCAAAGAGCCAGCAAACTAATTTCGGCAAAAAGTCACTTTCTAGCAAAATCAGAGAGGAAAGACATTTTTTACAAAGTTTAAGGATTTTTGTGACAGAAAAGTAGCATGTACATTGCGAGGAAGATTTTATAAGATTTGGGTTAATAAATAATAAAAATGGCTAAGGTATGGAGACAAATATATTTCCCAATATGAAGACACTAGAGGCAAAAATGTGGCCTCTAGAGAGCACATAAAGTTTTTCTAAGATTTGACCTAGTGACCAAAAGTCTGACCAAATATCAAGACTTTTGAGCCAAAAATGTTGACACTAGAGTGAAAACAAGGTTTTTCCAGGATTTTACCTTGTTATGTAGTTTTTAGTCCTTTGCAAATCATTATCATTCTCAACCAAGATTTAATAAAGATAAACATTCTGATTAAACATTAAGACATTTGAGCCACAAAAATTGCCTCCAGAGTGCACACAGTTTTTCTAAGATTTGACCTTGTGACCTTGTTTTTTGACCCCAAGCTACAAATATCAAACTTGACTCAGATTTCATGAAGACAAATATTCTGACCAAATATTAAGACATTTGGACCAAAATTGTGGCCTCTAGAGTGCACACAAGGTTTTTCTAAGATTTGACCTAGTGACCTAGTTTTTGACCCCATGTGGTCAAATATGAATCCTGACTGAGATATTATGCATAAAACAATTCAAACAAAATATAAAGACAATTGAGGCAAAATATGGCCTACAGAGTGCACACAAGGTATTTTGAAGATTTGACCTAGTGGCCAAGTTTTTGATCCTCATGTGACACATTATCAAACTTGTCAAAGATTTGATAAACAAATATTCTGACCAGAAATCATGATATTTGAGTACAAAATGTGGCCTCTAGACTGCACGCAAGGTTTTCCTAGATTTGACTTGTGACCTAGTTTTTGACCCCATGTGACAGATAACCAAACTTGACTTAGATTTCACTACTTAAGACAAATATTCTGAACAAATATCAAGACATTTGGTCCAAAATTGTGGCCTCTAGAGTGCACACAATGGTTTTTTTTTTCTAGATTTGACCTAGTGACCTAGTTTTTGACTCCATGTAAACCAATGTAAAACCTGACTGAGATATAATGCATAATAACACATCACACAAAATATAGACATTTGAGGCATAAATATGGCTTATAGAGTGCACTCAAGGTATCAAACTTCAGTTGAATGAGATTTCTTGAAGACAAACATTCTAGCAAAAAATCAAGACATTTGGGTGAAAAATGTGGCCTCTAGAGTGCACACAATAGAGCTATAACGATACACTCGAATATTCGGTGAATTTAATAATTTTATACCGACGAGTATGTATCGCATTTGTCTGTCTGAGAACAGAATATTGGCGAATACAAAATGTGAAATACTGTTCCCGGGTGCCAAGTGCAAAAAATATCAAAGAGTTCATATTTATCCAAACTACACATGCTATAATGGCAATTTCACCAAATTTTGTGCTCAGGTCAAAGAAGAAAGCCGTTATCCTTTAAAGCCATTGGCACCCATGGTCAATTGTCAAGGGCCCCTCTGATGCAACAAAATACATATTCTAGATACTCAATCAAAGAATTTCTATTTCACTGGTGACAGCTATTTAGTGGTTGTCTGCAAGTGGCATTTTGGGTAGTGAATGATGAGTAATTTCTAATTCAAAGGACAATTTGACACATGGCTTTGACTGTCTACGTAACAATCATAAATTATTCCTTAGCCTGTAAATCAAAGTCTCAGATCTACTAAACCTTTTAAATCAAGGTTTTCAATTAAAGATTTCAGTGTCTATGGCCTTATTTTTCTATCTGGTTGACCATTTAGTGCAGTTTCTCAAGAAATTGAATGACAAAATCTCTCTGAGCAAAGACAAATGACTTCAATTATGCAACGTAAAAATTACTTCCCTTTAAAAAATAAAAGGTAAGCTATGGCTGCATGTCCAAAATACCGTGAATGCTGGCTCAAAAATTAAAATTTTCTCTTTTCATAGTAGTTGATTAATTTCAGGTGAGCTAATGAAAGACTGACATTTGGAGCCATAAGAAATATTAGTTAGGCAAAAGTTACTTAACCCATTACCACACAACAAAATTTTAGATTGGCCCAAATTGAAAGAAGCTGCAGACGACAATTTCAAGCTGATTGAATGGTAATGTTTTTCATGTTTTGGGGTAGAAAACATTGTAGAAAATGAAGAAATTGCTTGTGACCAGCAATTTCTTCATTTTCCACAATGTTTTCCAAAGCTTTTTTCTTCTGGGACGTTTAAAAGTGTCATTGTGTTGGAATGGGTTAATACAACAACATACAATGCTTTCTGGTATATATGTTTTCCCTGGTCAGCCCGATTAGCTCAGTTGGTAGAGCACTTGACTTCAAACATCAAGATCACAGGTTCGAGCCCTGGGCTGACCATATCAACTAACAAACTAATTGTCTTTTGGAAGAGATGTTAAACTGACGCCCTGTGTGACGGTGCTTTCCACCGAGCACTTTAAAGAACCAGGCGGAGCTCTCAGCAGTTGGGTCCTGTATCCTTGCACTATCCCCCGTAACAACTAACTGTCTTCTGGGGGCGTCGCTCACATGGGCATGTGCTATGGTAGTGACAATAAATAAACGGAAATACCCACATATATTTTCCCCCTCTTCTTCTAGACAATTCCCCCTCCTGGGCAAAATTTTCTAAGCTATCCAAACTTACTTTCTAAACTGGAAAAATTGAAAGCAAATGGTTCAATTTTCAAAATAATGTAAGATCTGATTTATTTTTTCTATTTTTATATTCAAATACATGTCATTGAATGTAAGAGCTACTTTTTCTGATACTGAACTGTTTTTCAAGATGTTACCCATTACGAAGCACTGAACCCCTTCCCCACACATCAAGAAAAACACTGACATATCAAGTGTCAGTCGCATTGGGAGGACCACAAACTCAGTGGTGGATTGACAGAAATGGTCCCTCGATACAAATGGCCATTGATGCAATAACTGTAATTAAATTCATTTAATATATTTCAATTAATTTAGTTATCTAAAATATCATTCATCAATGTCCGATACCAAAAATTGTATTAATCATACCCCACCCACCATTTCACAATGTATTCTGCTTTTTAGCGTTGTTAGCAACAATAAAATAAAACCCCTGAGGATTATAAATTTACTGTAGAATAAAAACAAGCGAGTTTTTACCTTACAAACGGACTAAATGTTTCATGCTTTATGTTTCTTCTGGCAGAAGAAGGGCGTTTTAATCGAGAAACACTCATCTCATTTTTCAGTCTGCTCCACAGAAATCGCTTAGACCAATTAAAAATATTAGTTTATTGGGCGGATCAGTTATGTCCCCCCATACCAAATTGCGAGAAAAAGAACTGCTGAAACAACAACAAATATTCGGATTATAAGATCTAGTATAAAAAAATCCCCATTTGGGTTATTTGGTTCAACCTATTACCAAAAGCCTCGTTTTAAGAAATTATAGTAGTAGAAAGCGCTTTACGAAAATTAGACATTGCTTGAAGTAAGCAATATCTTCTTTTCCAACAAATTTGTCTACCTTATCTGAACCCTATTTTTTTTATTATTTTTTTATTTAACACAAGCACATTAATTAATTACCTATCACTCATTACGTAATTTACATCTATGGTCTGCTTTAATCAGTATATATAGAAATAAACAAATGCATTAAGTGACACAGTGGATATGAAGGCAACACCTACATTTTCACTTAAGCATATAAAAACAACACCAAAAAAAAAAGCAAATGATTTAATACCCCAGCAAAATATTTTGCCCAAGATAAAACAAATCAATAACACATATTTTATTATACTTCTGGTATTTTTTGAAGTCATAAATGCAATGAATCAACTATTTCCGTCAAATACTTGAGCATATGTTGATGCTTTTCATCATTATCATTATTATCATCACCAATATAATAAAAAAGACTTATAACAAAAATACCAGGAAATCGAATGAAAAAATAAATTCATTTTCAAAGTTCTCTTAAGTGAATCGAAAACCATAAAGTTTTCAAACAAACCTTATTGTAGACACAATAGTTTAAGACGGAATGAAAATAAACAAATTTGGATTGTATACGAAATGGGACTGGTGGCATGAATAAAACTGGAGATGGTGTAGATAAAATGGAATTCAACGAAGTCTTTAACAGGGTCTAATCTCATTTCGCAAATTTAAAGTTCTCACATTGTATAAAAGGTGTTTTAAGAAAAAATGAGATGTAAGTGCCATATGAGCCATACACACCATATTTTAAAATAGTGTATCTTTTGAACCATGATTACATATTTCATGATTGCATTTTAATTTTGGTGTTTTCCCGATTCTCCCTAAATTGAAAATCCAATAATACCTTTTACATGGTGGGAAGAAGGGTGGAGGAAAATGTATGGCTACAGTTAGGTTCAAATTGTTTTCCATCTGTACTATGTATTAAAGATAGTTTGTTGTAATCAAAATGATAATATGACGGTTTGAGCAACAAATCCAATCAAACCATTTAGAAGCCGGTAAAAATAAAAGTTCCTTGTTTAAGCGTTTAATCTACGGACAGCAAAGTACCAAATTTAATATATTATGATGTTTAATTCTGTAATTATGACGGTAAAGCAGAAATAAAACATGAAAAACAATCATGAATGAGCCAACATTAGAACCAAAGACTAGTCACGAATAACAAACAGCTTCATTTTTTTATAGGACAAACATGGTGGAATGAGTCTAACTCTGGGTGGTCCCAGATATATTGTAAGTATAATTCTCTGAAATTGGAGTGAAAAGGTGACAGAAAGAAAAGTACGAAAAGAGAGAATAGGAGAAAAGAAGGAAATAGATGATAGAGAAATGATAGACTGTCGTACAAATTCATTTTCAACATTTCTTTTATATTTTATGAATTTCTTAAACTTTGAAGATGAAGAGTCACAGAGATTATCGTGTTTACTAGACATGCGCTGACAACATCTGTTGACAACACCAGTCACTACCAGAGATGTTATTCTAACTAGATCCAAAGGAAACCACACAAACATCGGTGATCCCTTCCTAATGGAGAAAGATAAATCGAGAAAAGGTGAAACGACGAAACCAATCCGATACCTAACATCTACAGAGAAGAGCTTGTATCGGTACATAACCGGGAATGGAATGACGACACGGCATCACTGGTACAACAACATTCGAGGGTTGTAAGTCGCAGTTCTACCGCGAGAGAACTAAAGCCAAACCAGCCGCACGAAAACAGAGATGTGGTATTGATGATTTGGGGGCACCCAGGTTTATCGTCTTCGCTACTGACAAAACCCCTACAGACCCTGTCATTCCATAACAATCTTCTGTGACAGAACTTTCTACACTTGTCCTGGACAGTTCTATCACATGTATACATGGTATACTTTCGTAGACGACCATCTATACCAACACTTGTTCACCCTCTTCCTAGGAAAGACGGGGGACATTTACATCAGCCATTTTCAGCCTGTTAGTAGAGATTAGCGAGACTGACCCTACACCTGCAGGCGGACGTTCTATTCATGGACCACAAAGGGCACCGAAAAACGCAACTTGTCGAGTGTTTCCTGACACCTTCATAAAAGCCTTTTTTCACTACACACGGTGTGTATAGAGAAAAGTGCAGAGCTTAGGGCTGACTTACCTGTTCAGAATAGACGATGATATTGAACAGATTGGTCCTATGCGCGGCCGTACTACCATTGGTACTACTAAGAGGCGTAGAAGATGTATGGTTCGCAGCATTTACAGACGTTGGACATTTGGAAATTCTGACTGCGGTGGAGACATTTCTGGTCAACGTCAAAGAATACTTGGTTTAAGGCAAAAGAAGACATGGAACCACTTCAAAACAAAAGTACCATTACTACCATCAAGCACCCACATACCAACATCTACAGTCTGATAAGCGCTGTTCAAGGAGTCGAAGACCTTTCCTGTATTAGAGAGATGCAATACGCTACAGGGGGAACAAATAACGCCAGATCGACGAGCGCTAGGTTGCCCTGAAAGACTGATTTAATGAAGAGACTATGACGCCAGTCCAGTATGCTGATACAGCTTCGTACATGTTGTGTTTATAGACAGAGAGGCAATTGCCTTCTTACAAACATACATGTGGTGAAAGATTCGAATAGTAATAAGGCCTCCTTCTACAACTATTGTACTTAAACTGAAAAAAATTCTAGTCCATAAATCTTCAATATATTTAGAAACTAAGAAAAAGTGCATCTAAGTAATTTTGTGTGGTATTTAAATAATAAGACGTCTTTTGCTTTAAGTTACTTAAATGAAATGTAGTAAAGAAACTCATCTTGGGTTTTTTTTTGTTTTTTCTTTTGTGTGTGTGTGTGTTTCTTGATTTTTTTCTTTGTGTGTGTGTGTTATTTTATTTTTAATTTATACCCGCGCATTTGTAGTTCGGGGGTATTTTGTCCATCTGTCGTGAAGTTGTTCGTCAGTATTTATGAAGACTATTTCGGTAAAGGTAAGGTAGACTGACCTAGAAAAAACAGAGGAAACGGTATAAGTTTCCACGTTGGTTAGTTGTCTGAATGGCTTTTACGCCATTTTTGACAGTATTTCAGTCTAATCACGTCTGCTTGAGCACCTAACCACGGGTTCCTTATATTTCTCACACCAGTACTACCACTACATCCTATCCGAACCTTAAGCTGCCAACCCCACTTGGTTTTACGATTATCAACCCATTGATGGGACACAAATGCCGGGAAGGATATTCGACGCAGCCGGGGATCGGAACCGAAACCCGTGATTAGAAGCCCTACGCGCTTTCTTTGCGCTATGGCTGCGGCACTAAGTTTCTCTGTGTTACTTAATACTACACAAGTCCTTTTTCCAGTAATTCATTTATCGCAGAACTAAATGATCCGAAATATTTTGTTGAATATAGAATGGTTATTCTACTTCACTCTGATGCGCAAATACTTTAACTGTTATCTTTTTCCAGATATTTATCTTTGCGAAACACGTTCTGCACCAATACATCATATCGTCGGGTGACCACCCAAAACTCGTAAATACAATTTGAATAAAGCTGTAGATAAGGCGTTTTTGTCGTCCCTCAACGATATCATTGCTGATTCATTCCTGAGAAATAGATAAAAAAAAAGTATCAGAAAAAAGTAACTGCCATATAGCCATGGGATGGGGGATAAACCTTAATTTTGATTACGGTTTTCTTTAAGAATATGAGAAATATTATAATGGTATTGCAAGTTTTCCGAAATAACATAACAGAAATGGATTTGATGGGGTTTCGTCCTTTAGAATTGTTTTTCTCTTTATCAAGTTTGGTGTTTCTTTCTTGAATAGTTGCTTCCTTTCACATAACGGCAAAGGGAAATTTATTATAATGAACGAAGTCAATTTCAATGAGATACATAGATAAACTCTTTGAAATACATTTTAGACATAATGACATATAATTGACAGTATAGGGTTTCGGACGTAGGGAAATTTTGATCTGTGACAAAATTAAGTAACCTGAAGTAAGATCACCAGTTTATCAAGGGTCTGTAGATTGAAGGTCCGAGTACTATTCCAAACGGAGAAAAAAAACAGGGTTATACACAATAAGATGATTTCACCTATATTCAGATAAACGCACTTTTCAATAATTTTTGTGTCACCGAGTATTTTAAAGAATGCTTTGAAAACTTATTGACTTTTATTTAAACTAATTTTGGGACATGATTACGTGTCGATCGGTATGTAATTATTGCTTCTTTTTCGGATACAATAATTACCATTGGCAACAGATAAAAATCTTCTAATGTAAAATGTGCAAATTGGGGTAAATTATTTTATTAGCTCCTAGATTAAACAAAAGCACCGCCCACGGTGAAACGCTCGGCTGCAGGTGCTGGATAATGCAAAAATTCTAAGTCGAAAAAGGGGCATAACTCTTGCAAAACCGCTTTTAGAGTTATCCCCCTTGATAGTCTAGATACCTCTTGTGGTTGTTAATACACATGCCAAGTTTCATGAGAATATCTTCAATAACAACAGAGATATGACCAAAAACCTCGCAACTTTGATATCCCAAATACGTCAGCGGACTTTCTTATCTGTCTTAGACAATGCGAAATAGTGGATGTGTACATTGCTTAACCATGTTACCTAAGAACGGTAACGCTCAGGTTCAATGTAATCATTTGTCGTCGCAACTGTTTGCCAGCTTAAGTGACGCCCAAACAAGATAGATGGAAATGAAAGGATGAACGACCGGGTAAAAATCTACCTATCCTGCCTCCTCAAAACCAAAATATATGTTATGGTCACTGCCGTTTCATCGATAAGGTGCGCCTTTAAATGTAAAACAATAAAGTGTGCCTGCCAATGGTTATATAGTCTCAGATTCAACATGAAAAAACTTTGAAGGAAGGTCAGAGGTATCATTCAGAAACGCCACTAGTTGTTACACAATTCTCGGTGACTTCTTTATCAACCTTCATTTGCAAATAACAACCTCACAGGAACTAGTTATTATCATATCCGACAGACATAAATCAGTGCTTGGAAATTGACTGATCGCAGCTAACAATAAAAGAATCAGTAGACCAATCTTTTAAACCATTTAGATTTTTTAGATGGACTTTTAACTCCGCCATTTGCGGACAATCATAAGCTATATTATTGTTTGTTATGTGAAATAAGTCTCGTAACTATAAGTTATTCAAGCTGCAGTTACGAAGTGCATATCACCGACAAACCATTTGAGTTTTTGTTACATGTTATTGACGATGATTTTTTTTTTTTAGAATAACGCTGTTTGAAATCTGAGTGGAAATTCCTGTCGGAGCTCAGTACACTGGACCAGCAATCCGTCAACTGTGTGCAAAAACTATTAAAGATGGACCGTTAAGCATTGATACATATAAGCCACTAATACCATTGTCCAATATACACAGATCTTGTTGACTACAGCCGTCAAATATTTTGGAATTATGGACCGGTATTGTTGATTTACTTTGTTTCATATGTTTGAATGGAGTTGAACGCCACTTTTAACAGCATTTCAGTCATATCGCGGCGGCTGGAGCACCTAACATTGGGTTCCTGGTATTTCTCACACCAGTACTACCACTACATCCTTTCATAGCCCAAAGCCTCTATCCAACTAAGGTTTATAGTTATCCACCAAATGGTGAGAGACAAATGTCGAAAGGATATGTGCCTCCGCCTGGGATTGAAACCATGACATCCCATAATTGAAGATTAGGAGTCTGATTCGCTACCGACTGCGCTATGACCTAATTTGGATGAGCAGCCTGGGGCCCGGAAAGGTTGTATGGAGAGTACTGGTGAAAGAATTACCAGGAATCCATGGTAACGTGCTCCAGTTGTCGGGATATGACTATAATGCTATTAAAATTTGCGTTAAACGACATTTAAAAAAATAAAAATAAAAACAATGAATTAGGGGGATGAAAAATTTGACTTTTTAGGATTTTTTATTTCGGGACTTGTCCTCTGTTTCAATACCCTAAAGGGAATATTATCTGTAATAAGTTATAGCCCATTATCTTTAAAGTTTTGAAGGGTCGACATGGTCAATGGCTAAGTTGACTCAAAATCCAAATTGAAAATTGTTTTCAAAAGTAGTTTCATTCAAATGATAAAATATTACCTGTATACTCATTGTAATCGAGAGGATCCTTGGCCATGTTGACCTTTTTTGCAGTTCGGAAAATGAGACTCCCGAAATCTTGTCACGAAATAATCTCATTATAAATGAGGCTTTCGATGAAAAAACAGTCTGCCAATTTGATATGAACGGAAAGGTTCTGCCCTGTGTGACATTTTTAGTAGGTCTAGCCAAATATTCTTGGTGGTACAACATTCAGATATCCAAATAACACGGAAATGACAACAGTTAACTTTCTATTTAAACAGTCTCTCGACCCCCCATCTAAACCTTTCTCATCGCGCTACCTTCATATAACAGTGAGAATATTCAAATCACATGAAATTGACACGCACTATGTATATGTATATGTCTGTGAGTGTTCTAAGCATGCAAGAGATTCTACATGGCCCAGGTTTTTCATATAATACTATTCATACCGAAAATACCGAAGTAGCCCAGACAACGATAGTGTTACACCTGGTTATCCGTGTGTTTCACTTGACGGATTCTTTGCCATGCACACTGACCTGCAACAGAACAATTCGACTGAAGTATTAAACGCTACTAGTTTTCAAACACATGTATACGGTCAAGTACATAAAAGAAATAAAATCGGGTTTGCGGCTTGCATAAATGGAAATCGCCATGCAAACAAAAGTAAAATATTTGCCATCCACTTCCAGTCTAAATGAATTATTTCATTGCTAATCGATATATAAATGTCAGGATGATCCGTACATTAAGAACAGATCATCTAAGTTTACACCAGTTGACAGTGGTGTACTACTTGCATTATTAATCATATAAGTAAATGAAATTCTTTACATGGCGGAATAAGCTCTTTGATTTTTATAGACAACACGCATACCTTTTCTGCATCAACAGAAGTTGCTTTAACATACGATGACATAACCAAGGTAACCCTGTCTTGTTTTGCAAAATTTTAGACCGGTCTAAATTCAAAGGTTTTGCAGACGAAAATTAAAAGTGGGTTTAATTTGAAAAATAACCTTTCAGTCGGGTAGCAAATATTGTCGCAAACGAGGAAAACGCTTATTAAAAGCAATTTCTTCTTTTTCTAAATTTTTTTTCTCGGTTATAAAATCACAGAAGCGTAAAATTCAGGGGTTAAACCAGAAATGGTTAAGTGACATCGGAGGAATAAGGTAACTGCCTTTCAATATCGCTCAATGCAAGTTAATACATTGTAAACTGATTAATCAGCATCGACAGGATAATAAAGTATAAGAGATGTAAATGTAAAACTGGGCTTTGTTTAGAAAAAGCTGAAAATTAGCCAGCAAAATATTGTTGTTTTTCCGATGTCCGAGCAAATGCTTATTTTGGAGGACAAACACAGCTTTAAAACTCCCTCAAATAGAATATGATCACAAGTGTTGTAATCACATTTAAGTGAAACTGCCTTCCTTGGCACATAAAAGAATTGGATTATGATACAGACTGTTTCGGACTGTCAATCTAGAGGTGTCGGGTTCGATCCCCGACGGCGGCACTCATCCTTTCCGACTATTTGTTTCTCACCAATGGGTTGATAATCGTAGACCTATGTATGATAGCAGCTGGAGGCTAGGAAGGGATGTAATGGTAGTACTGGTGTGAGAAATACCAGGATTCCATTGATAGGTGCTCCAGCCGCCGCGATATAACTGAAGGATTGTTGAAAGCGGCGTAAAACTCCATGCAAACAAAAAAGACTGTTAGGTTACTCCAGAGATTAGAAGATTACACATTAAAAATCCTTTCTGCCCTCATAATTACAAAAGATGACTTTCTTTGATATTGGAAACCCTCGATGTTTAACCTAATTAACGCTTTGCCTGGTTTTTGTTACAGAATAAGTCTTCCATAAGAAATTATAGATGCAGACAACCTGGCATGTTTTATGCAAGCCACTGGTATATTATTCTTGCTAACAGTTTAATTTACACTTGAGACCCGTATCAAACTAGGTGCCATATCATTGAATAAGAGGGGCCAATACCGTCCAAACATTGCCACACAATGAGCACAAGACGGCTATAAAAATCATTGTCTCTGCTGTAGCTTCCGTAAAGGTTATTAATTAAAAGTCGTCTCTATGCTTTGGTATTAAATAAATATGTATAAAGAACCTCGGAACAGAACCTTTGGATTTAAGTTTTCGATAATAAAAAGTGAGACTGCAGAATTCCACAGAGTAACAACGGTAAATACTTAGACCAGCCTGTGCATATTCTTTCTACATTTATTAACACCAAGAACTTCTGCACATACTGTTTCAATGAAATCAGATTTCGATGATTAATAGTCATCCTGCACTTGAATTTTACAAATAACAATCGCATATGTGCAACAACGGAAATATTTCGACCAACCTTCATTAAAAGCGCAATCATAAGGGTCCTCGGTTTGACGTCTCGTCCGAAAGAAAATTAGGTTGTTAATCGGGACAGCCCAAAGCTTGAAGTCTAGTGCCTACTAACTGATCTGATGAGGCTAACATTAAAGTCGCGTATTCAGTCTTAACTCACCAAACTATGGAGGCACAGAACTGCATTAATTCACCAGATAATTAATACTCTGTTAAATATCGTGATATTATTTCTTTTGTCAAGATGCCAGAAAGTTAACTGATGATTTTTGTCGTATTGGTGCTGTAGAGCCACAACCATTTACCAGATAAATTACACGAAAAAAATGGCATTTCCCTTAATTTTGTGTTAAGTAAGTAACTTTTCGTGATTTATTGTAATTGACATGAGAAAATAACTTAACACGTTTACTTAATAAAAATCATCTTGAAAATAACTTGATGGTTTCTTTACAAAAAAGCAGTATAAAAAACGTATTAAAGTCCCATTTCCGCGTACGAATATGCTCTAGGTAGCGTCCATTAAAGTATACAGTTGAGGCAGACTTTTGGGTATAATGGAAATATTCAAATCAATCTAAATTACCTAAAACTATACTAAATGTCGGCGTCGTGTAAACTGATCGGTCTGTCCTCCCCTGCTTTCTTAATCTCTTCAGAAAATACTGGAGTATCATTGTCTTAGAAACCTTTTATATGCAGAATAACTTAATATTTGTTTAGAGAACATTCTTATTCATTTTTTTAAATCAAAGAAAATCAAGGATAGCACAACGGAATTACAGGCCCTATTACCAACGGGTCAAAAGACAACGAATGTTGATCTATTCGACCTTCCCTATCACAAAAAACGCATTGGCATTCCATTTCATATTGATACGAATATTGTCAGGATATTCGTGGATAACCCTTACTTTTCAGTATATAGTTCATCTTTTGTCCTGTTTTAGCTCCACTGGGAGCTATTGTCATGGCGTCCTCCGTTCGTGCGTCCGTCCGTGCGTAAACTTTTCTTTAAACATCTTCTCCTCCTAAACCAACGGGCGAATTTTAATAAACTTGGCAGAAATGTTCCTTTGGTTACCTTCTTCTAAAATTGTTAAGGAAATTTTGATGCACCCCCAAATGTGGGCGTGGTAGGGCGCGGCATTTTTTTTTAAATCTTTAAAATCTTCTCCTCTCAAACCATTTGGCCGATTTAAATGAAACTTGGCATAGATGTTCCTTGAGTGACCCTCTACTTGTTCAAGAAATTTCGATTTACCCCAAAATATGGGCGTGGCAGGGCGGGGCTTATTTTCACTTTAAAATCTTTAAAAATCAATCTTCTCCTCTCAAAACATTGGGCCGATTTAAATGAAACTTGGCATGGATGTTCCTTGAATGACCCTCTACTTAAATTGTACAAGAAATTTTGTATGACCCCCAAACATGGGCATGGCAGGGCGGGGCTTATTTTCACTTTTAAATCTTTAAAAATCTTCGCCTCCCAAACCATTTGACCACTCTCAATAATACTTGCCATTAATGTTCCTTGGATGACCCTTTATTTGAATTGTTCATGGAATTTTGATTGCACCCTAAATTTGGGCATGACAGGGCGGGGCTTTGTTTTACTCTAAAATCTAAAAAAAATCTACTTCCAACTCATTTTACCAAATTTCAATCAAACCTGGTATCAATATTCCTTAGGTGACATTTACTCAAATTGTTCATGGAATTTTGATGGGCCCATAAATATGGGCGTGGCAAGACGTGGCCAATTTTCACTTTGAAAAATTGGATGACCCTTTACTTAAATTGTTCCTGAAAATTTGATTAGAATAGCTTAGTTGTTGCAATCACCTAAATGTTGGTATTGTTGGTATTGTTGGTAAAGGGTATATTGGTTAGGGGTATTTAAACATTTTGGTAGAATTCGGATCAGACCCAGTAAATCATCACAAAACAGTTGTAAAGAGACCTCAAAATACTGTTTTCAGTCAGAGTGAGCTTTATTTAGTAGAAATATTAATTTATCACTTTTAAACATGTAAATGCAAAGAGATGTAAAAATTATGTAAGTTTTCATGTGAAGGAATATCTGAATAGGTACATTTTCTAGAACATTGATCAAACGGAGATAAATGCATCTTATGAAGCTATAGAATTATTTCTTATAACTTCCCTTGCAGATTTGTATATGCCAAATACCTTACAAATCCATTTTGATGTACTGACAATAAGTTATGAAAAACATTGTAGCTAAAATTATTCTGCTATAATTTGTTGGAATTCAGATTAAACGAAACCAAAATGTTCAGGTTATGTAAGAAATATATTTATTTAACAATTTTTAGTTGTGAGAGTGCTATTGTCATGGCGTTGTCTGTCGCACGTATTTCGTCAGTGCGTGCGACCGTCCGTCCATGCGTAAACTTTTTCTTTAAACATCTTCTTCTGCCAAACAAATGTACCGATTGCATTGTAAAAGAAATTGAATTCAGACAAAAGAATGCTACAAGACCAAGTATTATATGAAATAAAATTGGAACATCATGGCGTTCAAAGAAAAGACATTTGTATCATAATGCTATTGATATATCATGGACACCCATCTTTGCTCGAACAATAATGTGCAGATTATCCTTAAGTAAAAAAGAAGTGATAGTGGTAAACAGAACTCTTAAAATAGATTAGTTTGTTTATCATAGCCAGGATTTGTGAAAAAAAAAACTTAGGGGAAATTTTTTGCAGATTCAGTAATTCAATTTAAAGCCCATCAATGAATTCAGAATTAACCTATCAACAGATGAATTTTCAGACTGATCCAAATTGAAAGGAAATTAAAGGCAGTGTTTCAAAATGTGCTTAAATTGAAAAATAAATGCTCAACATAGTAGAAAATATTTTGGATAACGGATAACTGCTATCACAAAATAAATGTATTTCTTCAGAATGTCAATACGTATCATAATGTGGTAATTACTCAAAATCAAGGGATTCTTAAAATCAAATTGTTAAAAAGCCATGAAAACCTTAGCTATCGGCCATTATTTCTTTTGAAAGATAATACTATAAATGATACTGAGGAACTGATGATGTATAATAAGATCAGACTGCACATATATACAGGCTTCCTTTTTCTATAGTCGGCCTTGTAGCTTGTCAAAATTAAAATGTACTTAAATATGATACTGAAGAAAGCGCTGGTGTGGGAAACTTGCACGCAAGGATCTCTCCCATGATTTTTTTTTTAATTTGGACAGTTATACTTAGTATATGACAGGTATTTTACTGTTATTTCCATTCAGGGACTCTGCATACTTAACTTTTAATCGAGCAAAAGTTGAATTCTGTTTAAATCTTCTAGGTGCTCCTCGGAATAACTTGCTTCGGTGGATTCCTTCCACTTTGGAAACTCTCAAGATTCTCGAGCCCCTCTGAATGTTTACGGGGGTTTCGAGACAGTAACTGGGGGAGACGCGTCCGCAAATCATATGATGATGCAGTACAGATGTATTTTTAAATTTAATTCTCTAATAAATTATAAAAAAAAGTTTAGTTATCATATTTAATATTCTGGGTTCGAGCGCCGGAATGGCTGCATTTCTATCTGTGACATTTGGTGCCAAGTGGTGCCCTTGACTGCGTTGGTGGATGCATTAGCGGATGTAAAACCTATTCAACCCAAAAATTAAAATCCCTAGAGTGAGATTTTTTGTAAGAAATTGCTCGCTTAGATTTTGCCTAATTTCATATCATTATATATATACGGGCGAAAGGCCGCCTATATTTTACACATATATGTACAAGTCATATACCCTTATAAACAAAAATCGGCAATTTTGGTTTTTTTATCCTCCAAAAAAGAAGCTCCTATGTCAATCTAGTTCTCAACAACTATTTCCTCAAAAGAAAAATTATGCAGGAAAAAAAAGTATTCGAAAATATAGTCAACTTTCTTTTGTCAAGTAAATCTAACGAATAAGTACACAAACCGAAGCAGTTATTTAAGTACATTTGTATTGGTGCTTCAATTGAACTTTATTCCTTTACACGTTTGGTAGCAGAAAATTCCATTTAAAATAATATCAACATAAAACTTCATCGGTCAAACCTGTGACGACATAGATTCGTGTGTAATTTTTTACGCATTACAAAGGTGGCAGTCCTTACTATTCCATTGACTTCCTGTTATATATTAGAGATCATTTGACAGAGAATATCTTGAGCGTGATTTTTACAACGATCGTCCAGGGTTTTCCTTTGTGTTCTTAAGAAGGTAAATTTAAAATAGTTTGACAAAAAACTATGAGATGTTATGATAACCCAGTATTTTTGCTATCTGGAATAATCTATATTCAAGTCTTTAACCCATTATCAGACAACAATTTATTTGAAGCTGGGTCAAATTTAAAGATGTGGCAGAAGACAAATTCTAAAAACCTAATTCATTCATATTATTTTTATTCATTTATTTATTCATATGTCATTCTGTGGTAGAAAATATTGTGGACAATATAGAAATTGTTTGTAACAAGTATTGTTTTTATTGTTCAACAATGCTTTTTTTTATTGTTCCACAATGCTTTCCAAACCCTTTATCTTTAGGGGAGCATCAAAATGCCTGTTTGTGTGGAAATGGGTTAAGCCATGTTTCCTGGTGATAATTGTAAGTGATATAAACATAATGTACATAAATTTAATAAGTATGTGTAGTTCTTGCCAAATCAATAGGGGGAATTGACCAGAACAGCTGGATTAATCCATTCCCACACGACAAATTTTTGCTTGGTCCAAATTGAAAGAAATTGCAGATGAGAATTTTTAGCTGCTGAAATGTTACAAACCTTTATCTTTTGTGGCAGACAATATTGTGAATAATTACTTATAACATACACTTTCTATATTTTCCCTGACATTTTCCAAAGCATATTTCTTGAGGGGAAAATCCTCACTAAATAAAGGTGGTTATTTTTGCTATATGACAGGCTTTGATGAAATAAACAAGCACAAACTTCTTAGGCAAAAGAACATAGAATTACACATGTTACATGTAATGTTATCTCTGTGCTTAAATTCACTCAAATATAATTTGTGTACAGGTCTCTACTAGGATTACAAGCTGAAAACAAAATATGTCTGAACACTATGGTAGAATCACTAGGAATTAGAAATTGTCCTAACAAGTCAGGGCTTAATAAATTTTCACCGTGTACTTTGGACAAACGAATAATATTTGTTTCTTGCAGAACTAAGAATGACAAGTATTTGAACTGTCATCAAAATCTGTAAAACTATATCAGATTTTGTTTGAAAAATGCAAATAAAACGATCCATGGAAAATGGACCAAGACAGATTGCGATTCCAAATCGTGTGTCTCTGAGTGATTTTTTTATGAATAATAAACATATAGTCTGTCTGTGTATACAGCTGTAAATATTAATACTTGTATAATCATTCTGAGTAGGTGGTACTGGCAATCTGTATGATTAATATTTATGAATATGAATATCTTCAACTCTTGTGAATTAATAAAAAGCTTATTGTTTCTACAATATTGTAATTTTTCAATACAATTGAATCATTTATTAAAAAGGGGTTATTTTGTAATTGAATGATTTCTGTTAATTTTATTCTAAGTCTTTACACAGATACAGGGTGTATTTCGGATTTTAGATTTAAATATTCCAATAGTAACACTATAAACTTTGTGTTGTAGGAACTCATTTGAAAAGCTTCACCAAGACTATTCAAATAAGTGCCCACGACATGGGATTTCATTGAGAAATTGGGGTTTTAAAATGTCATTACCCCTTATTTGAATAAGAAAAAGTATTGATATGTTGTTTTACATATTGGGATAACTTGCAGCTATGGATCCCCCTTTGGACTCTCTCAAGACCTTTTGAATGATCACTGGAGCTTCGTGACTGTTATTGGAGATACCTCTTCCATTGATCATTTATAATGATGCAGTACATGAGCCTCATTTTATATAACTTTCTCAGCTTTACTGTCAAACCTGGCTTTTTCTACATGTTGAAATGATGTTTATTGTTCTACTTAGATATTGTTACCTCTGCAATAAAGAGCATATTTTTGGTATGAACATCAATTACCATGAAACTATGGGAATAAAGAATGAAATAGGATATATATTTAGTACAGTAAAGTCACAAAATTAAAGGCTAAAACTCAAATCATAGTGTGATGTCTTGTAGCTCTTTCTCCCGGAACCTAGGCTTTGCCTAATTTCATATTACAGACCGAGTTGACAGAACAAGTTATGCACAGGCCGAGTTGACTGTGAACCTGTACAACAGACTGGTGACTCAGGTCTAGAACTAGCTACAATCCACTAGATTTAGTGACAGATATATCAGATATTCTGTTGTCTATTATCTTTCGTGCCAAGGGCGTTGAACATTCTACTTATCCATTCGAGAAAAGGATGGTCTTGGCGTACTTTCGCTCATGGGTATGTTTAGATATAGTCTGTTAGCCCCATCTAGTATAGACTGGTACCACTGTCGACTTTAATAAAGTCGACGGCGGTACCGGTCTACATCTAGTATAGATAGATCTTTCCAGTCTATTTGATTGCAAATAAAGAGTTGCTTCCCTTGCAATGCATTGAGATCCTTTTGTATCTAAAAAGTCTTTTCTAACCTGAAATTATATCAAAATAAGGATAAAATCAATACATGAATACTTTGTGTCTCAAAAATACTATTACGTAGACGGGTATTTGCTTGTGAATTTGTTGGGTGATCAATTAAACGATAGGGCATTTTGTCAAGTACCTACGGTCAAATTATGTGATATTATAAACATCAATATCATCAGAAATAAGCAAAATTCACAGAATTCTTTTTGAAGTAAGAAGAAAAATGTTATTTCGAAATCCTATTAACTAACACTGATTCACTACCAAAGCTCCTTTTCACAATTACAATAGGGCGTCTGTAAGGCTTCAAATCTCCGCATGGCTTGTTTTAGTGTGACCGTCTATGGGCAGGTGATAATCTCTCTAGGAACCGAAAAATAAACATTTTACATCTTTAGACAGCCTATATCAATGAAAAAAAATAGGAAAAAGGTATAATACAGTAAACTTATTATCCTTGCTAGAATTTTAAAATAAAACAAGCAAAAACCTTGACAATCATAAAAAGACATTCCTAAAAGGTATGAAGATCTGCGCTTGGTTGATCATATTCCACCAAATAATTGTAAGCGTTATAAGCGTCTCGCGTTTACCGCCATTGTGTGAATTTGTAAACAGACGAAGTTTGCATGACAGAAAATGAGAATCGCCCTTAGTTGCATTGCGTAGATCTAAACTGCAAAATGTATATCAAACAGGTATGTAATGTTTCCCACCGGAATGCTGATAAAACATCGATCAAACTGTAGTTCCTTAGCAGTACAGCCGAATTCACATAGGCTTTTGTCCCACCAGAAGGCATCATTGTTGTCATTGGTTCGATCCCGGCGGCAGCATATATTCTTTCCGACAATTTTCTCTCACCAATGGGTGGATAATCGTAAACCTAATTGGGATAGCAGCTGGAGGCTTAGTAAGGATGTAGTGGTAGTACTGATGTGAGAAATATCAGGAATCCATTGTTAGGTGCTCCAGCCTCCGCAATATGACTGAAATACTGTTAAAAGTGGCGTTAAACCCCATTCATCCAATCAATCCACCAGAAGGCAAGTTGCAAGCACAGGGACTTACCACAATTGATTTTTTAACACTATATACATAAATACAGACAAGGGGTTGAACTTGACAAAAAGTACAAAATACCTGATACAATTGAAGTCCCCTTTCTGACTCAGTTTCTGTCATTTAGTGTTGAATGATGAAAAAATGTGAAGGGTAAAGAATAATCTACATGATGATAAAACATTTTAGAACAACTTCTGATATATATATCAGAGTTCTGCCAAGGGCGCGCCATTGTGGGATTGGCGCAGAAAATTTACAGATCCCCCCCCCCTCCCAATATATCTGGAGGGCTGAAGGGCGCATTAAAATTACAAATTGTGGGCTGTAGGTACGAAGATACCTTGGGACGAATAAGCGGATCTTTTGGTTTTTAGTTACTTCTGGGTTTCCCTTGATAATCAGAGCGTTTACAGTGCTCCAGATAATTTCAAGAGGCATCAGTACTGTACTGATCCAAATAATTTTAAATCAGTACTTGATGCAAGGATCAGTACCAGCTTACTTTAAGTATCAAATAAACAGAAGGAATATCAAATTTCGTTTCTTTCGTTTATTAAGTAACCCTTTAATCAAAACTAAGCTCTTTAATCCAACACAGAGATGGTCAACATTTACACCATAATGTTAGAATATATAGCAAGAACGTTAGAACTTTTCTATGTAGCCAATTGATTGCTATCAAAGAAATTGTCCTGATTATATATTACACTAAAAATAATTTATATAAACAGGTCAAATGCTCATCAAACATTGAATTACAGTCAGGAACTCAAAATCTGAGCTATAACTATAGAAGAAAATTAGACAATATGACATTTTATAAATAGGAGTATCTACTGTAGTAGACACCCGAACCCTTCCTTAACTTCTATGAATTGTCCGGAATTGATTTTACATTCTACTCAGCAACAAAACTTTTAATTTACAGGGTTAGCTCTGGCTTGAAAAAAGTTGTCGCCATCACTTTGGCCAAATTAAAAAAGTTAGGGCCAAATGGAAAAAGTTGAGGCCAAATTGAGAAGGAGTTGGTGCCAAACTGGAACATTTCTTAACTGCACTGTCATTTTCTTCTTATATGTTGTTAGATAGATAACATGCATATTAAGCAGGTTTTTAACATGGCCATTCATTTTTAATTTTGTCTTGAATGAATGTAGCCAAGTCATAAAAACCTACATTGATTTTTACTCATCTTTAATCAGTGCTTTCAGTACTTTGATTAGAAAATCGAGACTTTGATGAGAAAAGAAAGAGAGAAGGAAAAGTAATAAACCTTGTAAAATATGCTTGATTTCATAATAAAATAATGTAGACTTCTGTAATTTGAAAACAAAAAAAAGTTTTAGGTTTAACATTCTTGGGTACGAATGAACAATTAAAGAAATGGTTCGTCTGCTTTTGGGACAGTAGAACTTTTGGAATTTATGTCAAATTTTGACAAACTACCACTGTTTCTATCAACAGTTCATCAGGTTATCCTTCTTATTACCAATAAATGCTGATTCAATGTTTTAGCAAGGAATCACGGTAGCAGTGCCGAGATTAGAAACTGACTGAAACTGTCAGCAGAAATATACGGAAATATGCCTGAATTCGGCAATTGTACTCATCAGGAAAAGACAAATGGCGGCCAGTTTAATCACCCTTTTCTCATAAAAGGCCTATTTATGCGTGATATTTGAGGTCTACTGATCTATTTTGAGATTGCCGTCATCGGCTCATCCATAATACTAAGTCACGCCCACAACACAAAATCAATATGACTCGCCAACCAATGAGCGCATTTTATTCATCTGATTGGCTGTCAATCAGAATTGCATTTAAATTTGGTAATGTGTTGGTCTTGTGTCAGACTGGATGACATAATTAACCCGATATACAAGCCCTTGAGCAATTATACACACTTGGCCCTCGGACTTGATTTCAGGAGATTAGTCAAAGTAAATGTACGTATTTACAAAACTTTTCATTTTTTTGTGCCACAAACTTTCGCCAAATGAAAAAAACTTGAGCCTGAATTTTATTTTTGTCGCATTTGGCGACAATGGCTACCGACAGTGCGAAACCTGATTTATTTTCATTTCGTTTTTGTATCACAAATTATATTTAATTATACAAGAAACCATTTCTATTAAGAATCATCTCTGATTTCTCGTTTCAAACAGATGTCCAAACAGGCGAGAACGAAACTGCTGTGAGTGAATCAATATATACGTATTACGCCCTAGACTTAACATGCCTTAGAAAATGTTTCTCCTAGATGGAGCAAACACATTCCTCTATAATTGGTCTTATGATTTCTTCTGGCTTTGGGAGGGATTTGTCCGTAGACGACTGAAAAAAAACTCGTCAAAGTTTTCTGTCTCGACATTTTGCGATTTAGTCAGTCAGAAGGCCTGATTTAACATCCCTCACAACATTAAATTAGAAAGAGATTCAATGCCGGGTACCGTCCTTGTTGACAAGAATTTTCCCACGGTCTGCATTCCAATGTCATGGAAAGAAACGGAAAATTGATCAGTAATTAGGGTCCTTATCTTCCGATAGGTGGCATTTTTTGAAATACTGACAATCTTCGCAGAATATGACATGTGCAGACAACGTAATTAGGGTAGGCAATAACAAAGTAACAAGGATTTTCGGCAATATCGGAAATAGCCGAGTGATTACACGAAATGCTACAAGTGTAAGTTCCCTTTTGTTTACGCGTTCGTACCTAATAATGTCCGTACACATGATTAACGGTCCGTAACTTTTACGGCAATTCGGTGAAAACTATGCGTAACCAGCCAATTTACATCCGTAAATTATGGAAAAACGGATCTTATTGGGAGCACTGGCGTTTAGATTGATTGAAAAGGTCCCTCTGATTGGTTTACTGTGCACTGAAAATTTCGTTTTTGGTCATATCAGCCAATGAAAAGCGCTATAATAAAAATAACACATTTAAGTTCGACAAAACGAAATATTCCCTCTGCATCATAAACGCATTGCTTTGTGCCGCCGCGATGGTAGAAAAAAATAAAAACAATCTAAAGCTTCTGGCCAATGTGAGCCAAAGAGAGCACGAGCTTGCGCCTATGATCAGCCAAACAAAACGGAACTTCAAAAATTGGCCAAATCTCAATCAGAATTTTGGGGTGAAAAGCCAAATCGAGCTACGAAAAAAAGTTTCATAATAAATGGCTCTCCGGCTTTCCTCGGCTATCTTATAATTCAACTAAAAACTCAATGACTTGTTCTCTTTGTATTAAGCACAAGAAAAAAAAAATTAACAGCTCAAAACTGTAATTCAATATATTGTTTACTTTTAAATGAGAAGAGAGCCCTTGAGATTTCTTCTCATTGATTGTGTTCACATCATATATTTATCCGGCCTTATAATATAGTGGCCCCATGTTTTTGAAAAGTGGCCCCATATTTTTGGCTTAGATGGGCCAGTGGCCTTCTAATGTCAAAAGCTTGACAGAACTCTGAATATTGAAATACAAACTGGATTATCGAGCAAATCGGTCGTAATTTTGTTAGTCAGACAAAACTGTGTACAGCTGCATATGGGTTTCTCAGGGTTTTCCTTGACCCTCTCCTTCTTTGAATTTGGACCCCCATTTTTGAGAAAAGACCCCCAAAATAGCTAGACAGCCTTCTTTATCTTATTTGATAGGGGTCATAATGTGGCAAAATGACCCCCTTTTTTTGAAAGTTGAGGGAAAACCCTGGTTTCACTAACCTTACAAGGCAAAATATCTCTGTCAAATCTTACATTGACCTGTTTCACACCACTTGCATTTAGAATATTCATTTGATAACAAATTATGTGTAAAATATCAATACTAATAAATGTAGGGCACACAGCTGAATATTAAAAAGATTGTTGACAGGTACGAATCTTATGTCACGTTTGAAAAAAGACATTTGATTTGACATAAACCGTGAAACAGCGCCACCGTAAATGTCTGTTAGACAAAGGTTAAGAGGTCAATGTGCACAGTTTTGTCTGACTAAGAAAAATGACATTGATTTGCTCGACAATCCTGTCTATAACTGACGTTTGATATCACTTTTGCTCAATATTGTTGTTTTCTCGTGTAGATTTTTCATTTACGTTTACATTTGAGTATTGTTTAGCATTAAATCTCGAAATTTGACATTAGAACGGCGACTTCATTGGTACAAGGTATAGTCATACTCTTTGTCAAGTTCAACCCCTTGTCTATATTAACGTATATAGTATTAAAGAATATCAATTGTGACAAGCCTCTGTTGTTGCAAGCATTATTTGACGTTTCTCTGTCTTATGTCAATTGAATGAATTTCAAATATGAAACATACTTGAATCATTGCAAGACTATTTTATGACCTGAGATTGCCAATGACTTGAGTAGCAATGGACCCCTGTGACAACATCAGTATTACAGTCAACACTGATGTGGATATTACTACTTTTCCAAAACTAAACCCTCTGAAAGTGTGTTCACAAATTTTATATATATCAAAGCCTAGAAAACGGCAGAAGAACAAGCTTTTACAACAAACAATATTACTCAACAAAAAATTCGGATTACACAAATTTATTTTTTCATAATAACAATCTACTTTAAATTTTTGTACTGTCTGTGCAGCATGTTTGCTAGCATTTTATTGTCTGTCCAGGTACTGCCGGACTGTGGCTGTTAATCTTAGAGAAATCAAGGGTTGCGGGTTTTAATCCCAGCCGTTCCACTGGTCACATGAATATATCCTTGGGCAACACTTTCCAGAGCACCTGCCTAGTACTTGTACCCAGGAAGCATGTGAATAACTGAATTCTGTCATGATGCATGAGTTGAAATTAGCACTCACTAATGTGAAAATTGGAAATCGCCAGTTCGAACACTAACCTGTCACATTTTTTGCCAGTTGAAAATATTACAGTTGTGATCAGCAACTCTTACACATAAAATTACAGGCACCTGTTATTGGAAAGACGTGCCTGTTATTGGAAAGACGTTTGCTGTCGTCAGTTTTGTTAATAATGCAAGGGTCTAGAAATAGAAAATGATTCAACTAGTTTCAGGGAAAATTTCGCTGCAAATAAAAATCATTTATTGAGAAAAAATAACATCTTTTGGTAAAACGGCATCTAAATGGTAAAATAGCATCTTAATGGGCCCAGTCTGCCTTAGAGGAATTACCTAACAAGTCATCGTATGCAAAAAATTCTGCCCTACCAATCCCTAGGCCTGTTATTTGTCAACTAAACTTGCCAAACACCTGTGTCTTTATTAATTTAGTCAATAACAAAATAAAGATTGATATGTTCTTTGTATTGAATTATAAACAAAAGTCTTTGTATTGAATTATAAATAAAAGTGTACCGTTTTATTTTGCTTGTAGCAACTTGAATTTAGCAAGTTGGAAATGTATGCACTCGCATTTTTATTGAGCCCGCTTGTGGTGAGCGAGACATACTTGTGACTATGCAGTCTGATCTTAGTCTACACCTCCTGCTTGTATTTTTCTTGCCAGAGTTGTTTATGAAGTTGATTTCTAAAAGAAATATTGATTTTGGAACAACAAGTTCTATCAGTGCTTTCAGCCCATTGATTTTATAGAAATTCAGCAAGGATAACAGAAAGACATGGGTTAATTTTTTAGCAAATGGAACATTTTCTCTCATAATGTGCACAACCAGAATGATCCCTGAAACTTTAATATTAGAGATGTCTAGCCTATAGGCTTATTGCTAGGTTTAGGAAATAAAACATTCTCTTCTTTTGAAGGTGATTATCCAAGGCTTCAGAAGTTACAGGGAACAGACTGTTGTTGAGCCATTTAGCCCCAAACACAATGTTATAGGTAAGGAATGCTGAAAGTCTATATTACAGATGAACTCATTACCAATCCATGAGACAAAATTGTAGATTGGTCGAATTCAAGAGTGAGTTGATAATTACTCTATTTTTTGTTTTCTAAGGTAGAAAACATTGTAGACAAAGAATACATTGCTTGTAACAAGTACATTGTAATTTCTTCATTATGAACAATGTCTTTAAAAACTTTAATTTTGATTGGAATGTTCAGAGGGATCCTTTGAGAATGGGTAAACTGCACAAATTTTCTTTGTGAAAAAAGTGCTAAATAATCAAGAAAACGCTGGAGCAAAGGAGAAATAGTTTGTTCAGGGTATTACTGAGTTTTTGAAAATAAGGGTCCATGGGATGCAAACCTTAAAATAAATGGGTCTAAGCCTAAATTTCAGTGGTCCCATAACACTTTGTCAATCTCCCTTCATCATTTGTCTCCTATTTTTATTAACCCATTACCAGAGGAAAAAATCTTAGACTCTTCCAAGTTTGAAGAAGTTGCAGATGACAATTTTTTGTTGATGAAATTTAAAAAATCTGTCTTTTGGGGGCAGGAAGCATTTTCAATAATGACAAAACTGCTCCTTATGTCAAGGTCATATGATAAGGTCAAGCTCACATACCAAGGTCAAACGTTTAGTCCTGTTGGGGGGGCATTGTGTTTCACAACCTCATCTTGTTTTCTTGGTAGTGTCAAAAAAGCGTCATTGTGTGGAATTGGTTAATGCATAAAAAGGACAGTAATGATTAGATTCTAAGGATTCTATGTTCCTGTGCAAGGTTGTTTTCAAGATTTTAAATGATATTTTTGAAGAGCAGAATTTATAGCCTAGAATTATTAGATATTCTTTTGCCCTGATAATTATGGCCATCTAGATTAGTTTGTTATACTCAAAACAATCTTATTTTCCTGCTTTAATAAGCTATAAAAATATTATATGACTTGTCATGCAGGGCTTTAGTAAGTTTTTGAAAAGTGGGCATCCATGGAATCCAATGTTGTAAACAACAGGAATCAAAGCAGAAATTATGCGTATATCTTAGAAATCTCTGTCCTGTTAAACCCTGCAATTTCTCTTTTTCCATAAAGTTTTACATGACAGTACACATGGATTTCTTCAGGACATCAAAGAGTTGGATTGTGTGGCTAAAGAATTTCGAACAGAATGATAATTTTGATTCATTTACCTATTCATCAGACAGCAACATTAAAGATGGATCCAAAGTGAAAAAAAAAAAATCCAGACAATTACCATTCAAAGTGAATCTTGATTAACCCCATTACCACACAAACCCTCCTTTTATAACCCTCAAGAATAAAGCTTTGGAAAACATTGTTGAAAATGAAGAAATTGCTTGTATCAAGATTGCACCACACAGTGAAGAAGGGGAAAAAATTGTTGAAAGATATACATGTATCTCATATCAGTCTTAACCCATCATGAGATAGTGTTAATGGGTTAAGGGTTGTCAAAGCAAAAGATAGTGTTGAAAAATTGAAAAGGATGAAGCATTTTTAGCTCCACTGGCTAAAAGCCAGCAGTCTATTGTCATGGTACTGTGTCCATGTGCTGTGTGCTGTGTAGTGTGTCCTTGTCTATGTTTGTGTTCGTCCGTTTGTCCTAAAACATCGACTTTAAAAATCTTCTCAGAAAGTACTGGACAGAATTCAACCAGATTTCACAGACATGATCCTTGGGTTACCCTTTATCAGATTCCTTCAAAAATTTTTGATCCCATGAAAAACATGGCGTTAATGGGTGGGGATAATCCATATATGGTGAAAGCTTTAAAAATCTTATTCTCAAAAATCAATGGATGGATTTCAACCAAATTTTACAGGAATGATCATTTGGCGACCCTTATCAGATTCTTCAAAAAAATTTGATCGCATGAAAAACATGGCTTTAATTGGCAGGGCTTATTTCCATATATAGTAAAGCTTTAAAATCTTCTCAGAAACCAATTGATGGAATTCAGCCAAATTTTACAGAAATGATCATTGGATGACTCTTTATCAGATTCTCCACAGAATTTTGATAGGATGAAAAACATGGCTTTAATGGGTGGGGCTAATTTCCATATATGGTAAAACTTTTAAAAATCTTATCAGAAAGCAGTTGGTGGATTTCTTATCGTAAAAAAATTATCTCCTCCTGACCCAGAAGGAGTAGAGCCTTGATATTTTGCTAGGCCAACATTGCAGAGCCCCAGGATGATGGGGCTTGTATATAAAGAAGGCAGTTCCTTTAAAAACTAAGTGGCCACTTTCAACCAAATTTGGCAAAAATGTCCCTGTGGTTAGACTTTTCTGAATCCAAGATAGTTTCAGAGGACAATAAAAAATGAGTGCAATTTGAAAAGTAACCTACTTACAGGGTAGAAAATTATGTGGGAAAATAAATTGATTTCTACCCGCAATTTCTTCTTTTCCCACAACGATTTCTCAAGTATAAAATCACAGGAATGTAAAAACCAGGGATTGTACAGGGAAGGGCTAAATCTTACCAGCAGGTATTTGAAATCTGCTGAAAACATTGGTTGCCATGGCAACATAAATTGATTTTAGTTAAATTCTAAAGGAGGTCCTCTCCAGCTCCAGTAAGTATTAGGCCTTGAAGATAAAGAGCCTTATCTCAGATAAGTGCCAGGGCCACTGGCTCCCTTGTTAGTCATTCTCAAACACAGTTGTTTAAATTTTATAATCCTTTTTAAAATAATCTATTAAATTACTTTTCATTTGTGAAATGAACTTGATAATATGATTCTTGCACATAGCAACAGTATATATCAGCGAACTTTGAAAATGCCAGAAATTTATTCTACTTGTAACTACAATGTATTTTACTTCATAATTTGTACTATTTAAAAATCCTTTTTTCATTCCAGTTGGAAGAAATGGATCTGGTAAAAGCAACTTCTTCTATGGTAAGTAGCCTTCCACACTTGCATCAGATTTTTATCATTTCTGAATGCAAAATATTTTGATTTTTACATTGAAAAAGTCATCAATTGCAAAAAAGATGATCTACAAATTACAGTCCAATCTGTCTTAACCCATTCCAACTCAATCCCTCCTTTTTACGCCCCTCAAGAAAAAAACTTTGGAAAACATTGTGGAAAATGAAGAAATTGCTTGTATCAAGCAATTTCTTCATTATCCACAATGTTTTCTATCCAAAAAGACGAAAAAATTCAAAATTCCATCAACTTGAAATTGTCATCTGCAGTTTCTCTCAATTTGGACCAGTCTAAAATTTTGCTGTGTTGGAATGGGTTAAGCAAGCGGTCTAGGGATTTGCCAAAATCGCTTCCTGAAGACAGGTGCTTGCTTAATACAGGCCGGCCTGTCAAGGTGATGGCTGGATATTTTATAAAAAAAAAGATTGGGTGGCTAGAAAGTATTCATTTCCATAGTAAATAAAAGACAAGAAAGCAGCTCATTCAAGCATTTTTTTAAAATTTTGGTAAGAATACTAGTAGGTCTATATGGTCATGAGGTTGATTAGACTATCCATCGAAATTAAAAAGGTTCAAATCAGATTAAATTGCTCGAACGTTAGTGATTAATTTTTTCAAAGATCGAACAATTGACATAATATTGGCCGGTCAATTAAGGATCTGTCAGCCCTAATATTTTGATTATTGCGTAAAACACTATATTTCAATGAAATTCCAATTAGAATCTAGTCAGAATTAGTCCTGGAGCGAGTTTGTTTGCAAGCAAACTCTGGAGGAAAACAAAAATAGTTTACTTTCCGAGAATAGTAATTTCGATCCTCATACTTGATTAACTTTATTGATAAAGTTTGAATATCAAATGCATAAAATTCAATTTCTAAATAAGAGCAATGTAACAAAACTAGGCATTTTGAATAGATAAACTGAAAACAATTATGCGCCGTGATAATTACTTATCTGTGAAAATTGCCATAGGCCCGAAAAATGGTCGTAAACTCAGGCTATTTCAAAAATGGGACACAATTTTGACGGGCAATGACCCCATGTAGAGGTGCTTGTTGAATGCAGGTAAAATTTAGTGTAGAAAAGATCAGGGGACATTGAACTGGCTGTTTAAGACAGGTGCACACTGAATGAAGGTGACCGGATGACCAGGTTTGACTGTATGACCATGAATCGAACATGTACTAGATATGTGTATTGTGATTTTGATTCAGAAATACTGAAATTTTTGATATCAAGAAATCTGCTTTTTAGCTCACCTTAGCACAAAGTTTTTAGGATGGGCTATTATGATCTATCAATGTCAGTCTGCCAGTTTGTTTCCAAATTTAAACAATCGTCTTCCCCGTAATGATAAATGGCTTTTAACAAAATTTTTACTATAAATCCTTTGGTCATGTTTTTTTAGAAAACTTCAAAAAAATTGGAAACAAAGTAGGACTCTGGTTACAATTGCAACCACAAGGGTAAAGAGAAATCTTCTCCTCAACAAAAATGCTTCTACAAGGAGCTTTTGCAATTTGCAGGCACCTTTTCTATCCCATAACCACACAATCTTGCTCTTTTATGAACCTAAAGAGAAAAGTTCTAGTAAATTAACAGCTGAAAATTAATAAATAATTCTTCATTTTCCAGATTGTTTTCTTACAAAAGACAATTTCCAGGGCTTTAAAATTCTTAAATTTTTACTTCTCCATCACAATGAGAATATATAGACTTACATTAATTTCTGTATTCAAATCTTTTAAATACCACTTGTCCCGCACATATAGATAAAAAAGAAAAAAATTGTGAAGGAAGAGCAGACAAGTAGAATTTTCAAGCCCTGAATTTCTTCTTTTCACAGAATGTTTTCTACAGTATTTGGCACTTGTTTTCCAAATTTTGTTCAATTCAAATTGTCTGCAGTTTCTTTCAACTTGGACAAGTCTAAAATTTTGCCATTTGATAATGGGTTGAAATTCTACCAACTTTAAATTGTTGTCTACTACTTCTTTAAATTTTGACCAGTTAAAATTCTTGATTATTAATAGGCTAAGAAAACTCAATTTTTGAGAAAAGAACTTGTTTTCAACTGGATGGCTAAGAGTTTCCTTGTTATTTTCAGCCATTCAGTTTGTCTTGTCAGATGAATTCAGCCATCTGCGACCAGAACAGAGACAGGCCTTGCTTCATGAAGGAACTGGACCCAGAGTTATCTCGGCCTTTGTTGAAGTTATCTTTGACAATGCAGACAATAGAATACCAGTAAGTCCCAAAGACATCAATGCTTTGTTATTTACCAACAAATCCATTTTTTTTAAACCTCATTACCTCTTTCCTACATAAGCAGCTATTTGAGGTCTCTCAAGAAAAAAAACAACACAGTAAATGCCATAACTTATCCCTTTTTACATGAAAGAAATGAAGTGAGAGTAGGTTTGCAGGAGGCATGTTAAAATTAACAGCAGACATGGATTTGAATAACAAGAAAAAAGCAAAGGAAACTACTAGTAATAGAAAGGTTTTACTTTGTTTTATTTTCAAACTGTATATTTATGGATACTACAATTTTACTTCAGATTGAAAAAGAAGAGGTAGTTCTGCGCAGAGTGATTGGTTCTAAGAAAGATCAGTACTTTCTGGATAAAAAGATGGTCACGTAAGTTTCTTCATTCTTCAGATAATGGACATCTTAGGAAAATTTGATAAACAGATTCCATAAATAAGGTTCTGGTTAAATCACATCTTGTTAACTCAAATATGTAATGTAACAAAAATTGTCAGGGGAATGAACTGTCATATTGATATGTGAAAAGTAAATAATCAATTTATTATCTTGCTTTTTTTAGCGTTTAATACTTTACCAGACAACTCAATTTTAGACTGTTCCAAATTCAAAGGAATTGTAGGCGATACGTTTAGGTTAATGGAATTATGAATTTTTCAGCTTTATTGTGGGAAAACATTGTGTAAAATTTTACACAATGTTTTCCCAATTGCCTAACTTTAAGGGGGTCCAAAAGTGTGGGAATGGGTTAAAGCCTAATGATACATATTGAATGTAATGTAAAACATGTCTTTTATACAATCAGCCGGCCAGTATTTACATTTTTGATAAAAACTATGTATATGTAACAAAAACTGTTGCGGTTTTACTTGTTTTATTTGAACCTGTGCCTGAAATTTCCTTCAATTTCACATGGGCAGCAAGTAAAGACTTGGATCGGCCTGTGCATCTGCCTGTTCTGATCACAATCTTCACAATGCACTCTTGATAGCTACTGACCCTAGATTTCTATACAAGATAAGCAAACATTCTGAATGTATTTCATGGCTGTCTAGGCTGCTCTATGTCTGCATTTTATGTATATGATAATCTGTGTCTTGGTTAACCTAGAACATTCCTGTTCTGGCAGGAGGCGTAGACAAAGATTAGCCTGCACATACATGCAGGCTGATCTTGGTCTACACCACCTTGTTGTAATCTTAAAGCTAGAGTAGTTTATGAAATTGATTTCAAAAGAAATATTGACCAGTAACAGTTACTAGTTCTTCCAATGCTTTTTGCCCTTTAATTTTAATGCAAATTCTCGATAGTATTTTATTCAGTGTGACAAGGGTTAAATTGTTTGAAATATCTTGAACTGGATTATTTATATTTTGCAGGAAAGGTGATGTCATGAACTTGTTAGAAAGTGCTGGATTTTCTAGGAGTAATCCTTATTACATCGTTAAACAGGGAAAGGTAATGAATGCGTTTTTCACTAACTTGATAATGTGCCCACTAGAAAAGCTTTTTATTGCTCTCAAGAAAAAAGAACTTGGAAAAAAAACATGGTTGAAAATAAAGGAATGAAACAATCAGTTTCTTAATTATCTGAGAATTAGTCAGCATGATTTATCCCTTGTTGTACTGACCCTCTACAGAATTGCAATAAAATCAAAGTGCCAAAAGTTCTGATTATGAATTGATATTTAAATTGAAAATTATCAGGTAATCAAATCTGGTTTAAAAGCGACAAGCAGATGGTGTAGACTAAGATTAGATTGCACATATGTGCAGGCAAATCTGTGTCTATACCTCCTGCCTAAACAGGAATATTCCGGGTTCAGTATGATAAGGATTAAACTTCCTTCAAGCCTATCAAGTCTAATATTCTGTCACCTGGTATTAGGTTAACCCATTACCAAACAGAAATATTTTTAGACTGGTCCAAATTGAAAGGAATTGCAGCGACAATTTAAACTTAATGATTTTTAGGTCACCTGATCGAAGGTCATGGTGACCTTTTGCGATCGTGTTTTGTACGTCGTCGTGTGTTGTGCGTTGACTTTTTACATTTTTGACTTCCAGTGTTCTGCAGAGGCCGCAATTCTGCGATATTCTCGGGTAAAATTTGTGGATGTTGCATAAAAATAAGCGTAGGTGCGAAATTTGTCGCTGCCAAATACTAATGGTATTCAGGAAGAACTTGAATAATCCTTTACCAGATAAACAAAATTTTTAAACTGGTCAAAATTGTTAATTGTGACATTAAAACCTATACAATAAAAGTCATGTTCTGCCTATTTGAATTTGGACTTCTAATTCAGATCAACCAAATGGCCACAGCACCTGACTCCCAAAGATTGAAATTGCTGAGAGAAGTTGCTGGAACCAAAGTGTATGATGAAAGGAAGGAAGAAAGTAAAGTTATTCTCAGGGAAACAGGTTAGACAACTTTTAAAATGTTTTTGATGACAAAAAAACAGCATTAACCCATTACCAGACAATGATGCTTTTACACACCCCTGAAGAAAAAGGCCTTGGAAAATATTTTGGAAAATGAAGAAATTGGTTGTTAAAAGAAATTTCTCAGATTATCCACTATGTTTTCTGCCCAAAAAGACAAAGATTTTAAAAATTCCATCAACTTGAAATTGTGGTCTGCGACTTCTTTAACCCATACCACACATTAAGGCTTTTAAAGGCCTCTGAATATAACACCTGTGGAAAACATTGTGGAAAATGAAGAAATTGCTTGCAACAAACAATTTCTTCATTATCAACAATGTCTTCCAACCCAAAGTAAAAAGATTTTTTAAAATTTTTCAAGTTGAAATTGTAGTCTGCACCTTCTTTGAACTTGGACTGGTCTAAAACTTTATCCTGTGGGAATGGGTTGAATTTGGACTAGTCTGAAATTGTCTTGTGTGGTAATTTGTTAACTTGCCTCCAGAACTTTTCAATTATTGCTTGAATTTATCACTTATTGCTTAGATTTGGAATTGATTTGGCTGTTTGTGAAATAATTCATTTGCCCACCTGATTGGAATATAAGTAAAATTTCTTCTCTATAGAAGTCTTTTTGTTGGTAAAGTTTACATTTTTTATGCCCCGCTATGTAATGGTGACAGGTATATAGAGATATATCATTCTTTGTGGCTTGGTGTGTGTGTACATTTCTTATCTTATTTCTGCTACATTAGTTGATGTTTTTCAAAATATCTTGACACAGTTGTTCCCCTAGAAGAGTACTAGTGTCATGTGTAAGATCTGTTGGATACTTCCCAAGTTCAAGGTCACAACTGAAGGTCATATGACAAGCAATAATGTGGGGACATCCATGCCCCTTACACATTTCTAGTCTTTTGAATTTAACTTTCAAGCCTTAACTATTAGTCTGAAGAAAAAAATTAGAGAAGAAATTTCTGTTTATAATTTTGTTAGCTACTCAAACTTCAAATTACTGACCAAAATTTTGTGTCATTGCGATTTTAAGATATAAGTATTTTCTTAGTAAAGAAAAAAATAAAAAAATCTAAGTTGATTATAATTGCAAATTGGTTTGACACATTCTTCTGGATTATATCATTTGTTGGAAAATCTCCCCCAAAATGATTTTAAATCATGCATTAAAACCAAAAGTGAACTTTGAACCCAACAATAGCAAACATTTATCTGAAGCAATTATTGTGTTCACCATCTAGTCAAGCTGTAGTTACACTGTTAATGTAGCTCACAAATCATTCTACATTTTTTTATGTCTTGCTGAACATAAATTTGGCCAAAAAATGTCTTTTGATGTTTTGGTCCGTGTCAGAGCTTATGGACTAGGCCAGGGACCTGTAAATTCTACTTATAATCACTAACCCTTTCCTGTTCAACCCCTGGTTTTTACACCCCTGTGATTTTATACATGAGATGAAATTGTGGGAAAAGAAATTGCTTGTAACAAGCAATTTCTTCTTTTTCCACAATATCTTCTACCCTGTAGGTTGGCTTTTTAGCTCACCTGAGCACAACGTGCTCAAGGTGAGCTTTTGGTATCACCTTTTGTCCGTCGTGCGTCGTGCGTCAGAAGTCGTCAACAATTCTTTAAACATCTTCTCCTCAGTAACCACTGGGCGGAATTCAACCAAACTTGGTAGGAATGTTCCTTGGGTGACCCTTCTCAAAAGTTGTTCGCGGATTTTTGATTGACCCCCAAATATGGGCGTGGCAGGGCGTGGCAGTTTTTAACTTAGTAATCTTTAAACATCTTCTCCTCAGTAACCATTGGGCCAATTTCAACCAAATTTGGTATGAATGTTCCTTGGGTCACCCTTTTCAAAAGTTGTTCGTGGAATTTTGATTTATGCCCAAATATGGGCGTGGCAGGGCGTGGTAGTTTTTGACTTAGGAATCTTTAAACATCTTCTCCTCAGTAACAATTGTGCCAATTTCAACCAAATTTGGCATGAATGTTCCTTTGGTGACCCTTTTCAAAAGTTGTTCGTGGAATTTTGATTTAGGCCAAATATGGGCGTGGCAGGGCGTGGCAGTTTTTGACTTAGAAATCTTTAAACATCTTCTCCTCAGTAACCATTGGGCCAATTTCAACCAAACTTGGAATGAATGTTCCTTGGGTGACCCTTTTCAAAAGTTGTTCATGGAATTTTGATTTATGCCCAAATATGGGCGTGGCAGGGCGTGGCAGTTTTTGACTTGGAAATCTTTAAACATCTTCTCCTCAGTAACCATTGGGCCAATTTCAACCAAACTTGGCATGAATGTTCCTTGGATGACCCTTTTCAAAAGTTGTTCGTGGAATTTTGATTTACGCCCAAATATGGGCGTGGCAGTTTTTGACTTTGAAATTTTTAAACATCTACACCTCAGGAACCATTGGGCCAATTTCAACCAAACTTGGTATGAATGTTCCTTTGGTGACCCTTTTCAAAAGTTGTTCGGCAGAATTTCATTTCACGCCCAAATATGGGCGTGGCAGTTTTTGACTTTGAAATCTTTAAACATCTTCTCCTCAGTAACTATTGGGCCAATTACAACCAAATTTGGTATGAATGTTCCTTGGGTGACCCTTTTCAAAAGTTGTTTGCAGAATTTTGATTTATGCCCAAATATGGGCGTGGCAGTTTTTTTAACTTTGAAATCTTTAAACATCTTATCCTCAGTAACAGTTGGGTCAATTTCAACCAAACTTTGCATGAATGTTCCTTTGGTGACCCTTTTCAAAAGTTGTTCCTGGAATTTTGATTTATGCCCAAATATGGGCGTGGCAGGGTCAGGCACTTTTTTGACTTTGAAATCTTTAAACATCTTCTCCTCAGTAACTATTGGGCCAATTTCAACCAAATTTGGTATGAATGTTTCTTGAGTGACCCTTTTCAAAAGTTGTTCTAGAATTTTGATTGATGACCAAATAAGGGCTTGGAAGGGTAGGGCAGTTTTTGACTTTGAAATCTTTAAACATCTTCTCCTCAGTAACCATTGGGCCAATTTCAATTTTGAATCATCTTACATTAGTCAGGTGAGCGATTTTAGGGCCATTCTGGCCCTCTTGTTTTTTTTCAAATTGCACTCACCAAGCAATTTCTGCATTTTCCAAATTGTATTCTACCCAGAATAAAAGAGATACTTGAACTTCTATCAGTTTGAAATCGTCTGCAACTTCTTTTATCTTGGACCAGTCTAAAAAAATGATGTTTTGGAATAGGTAGAGTAGATCATTATAAACAAACTAGTTGAATAAAAAGTTATTTTCATTTAGAGGGTAAGAGAGAAAAGATCAATGACCTTCTCCATTACATTGAGGAGAGATTGATGACGTTAGAGAATGAGAAGGAGGAATTAAAGGAATATCAGAAATGGGACAAGATGAGGAGGTAATTAAATTTGTTAACCCTTGTCATGCTGATCCTGGAATATTCCTGTCTTGACAATAGCTGTGGCAGGTGTATAGACTAAGATTAGCTTGCACAGATGTGCAGTCTGATCTTACTCTATGCTACCTGCTTGTTCTTTAAGTGTTCAGTAAATATTTGAACACAGAGTAGATCTTTATTTGACAAAAAATAAAAATTTTATGAAGAAAGGATAAATATTCAGTAGGACAAGGGTCAACAAGTAACCATTCAAGCTCTTAACCCATTCCAACACAGCAAAATTTTAGACTGGTCCAAATTGAGAGAAGCTGCAGACGACAATATCAAGTTGATGGAATTTTTAATTTTTTCGTCTTTTTGGATAGAAAACATTGTGGATAATGAAGAAATTGCTTGATACAAGCAATTTCTTCATTTTCCACAATGTTTTCCAAAGTTTTTTTCTTGAGGGGCGTAAAAAGGAGGGACTGAGTTGGAATGGGTTAACAAAAAATGGATTAGAAGACTTGCCACATTACCACACAGTCTGAAGTTTTGATGCCCCTGAAGATAAGTATTGTAGAAAGCGAGAAAAGTATTGAGAAAAGAGGAGGAATTAGTTGAAAAAGCATTTTCTCCATTCCTCACAAGGTTTTCTGCCCTTTTTGAATTATTCAATATAAGGGTACTTTGAAACAACTCCTGCAACTTCTTTCAATTTGGACCAGTGTAATATTTTGTTGCCTTTTAATAGGTCAAATATAATCAATATACATTATTAAACAATGTTCAGTAAACCCTATGCTATTTTCAGTTTAAACTTCTTTTGTTATCATTATGTATAATTATTGATAGAAATACTTGTAGAAATACAGATATTTTCTATTTCATTTCATCAAATTTAAAAATAGGTATATGATAAATAGAATATTATATTATGATTGTGATACAACATCTTTATATATATTTGCTTCTTGCTCCTTCGGTCTCATGAAATATCAAAATTTTCCTCCGCACCTCAAACCAAATATAAGATGTTGTACCTCTATCGTAACATTGTACCTCTATCGTAACATAATATTCCCTATGTATTTTAAAAGATTTTTGCATTCATCCAAAATAGTATAAAACAAGATGTAGAACATGAAGACTTCAAGTTAGTTATGTTGCAATATTACCTCTTGTAGATCATTAGAATACACAATACACGATCATGAATTACGGGACACGAAAAAGAAGCTGGAAGAATTACAAGACAAGAGAGATAACAGCGGTGTACAGTCACAGAAATTAAGGGATCTTCAACAATCTGCAAACGATAAAGTCAAGGTAGGACAAACTGATGAGTTGCAGTGGTGTATTAATAATCTCTTTACAAACATATTTGTCTCTTATGTTTAGCCCTTGTCAGTCCTGTTTTTCAAAATTTAAGACTTGTCCAATTTGAAAGAAGTTGCATAGGAAAATTAAGATTGAGTGCAATTAGAAAAGTAACTAACCTACAGGGTAGAAAATATTGTGGAAAAAGAAGAAATTGCTTGTTAGGAGCAATTTCTTCTTTTCTCATGTTTTCTCAAGTATAAAATGACAGGGACACAAAAACAAGAGATGAACTGGAAAGGGGTCAAGTAAAAGAGTGGTTTTTTTCTGTAAGATCAATATTTCTTTCATTTTGTGAACAACATAAGCTATACTTTCAGTGGTGAAGACAGCTTTTGTTGTTCACAGAACTAAACATTAATGCTCTATATAATCTCTCAGGCCATTAACAAAGACCTCCGTGAACTCAAGTCCAGAATACAGACAGTATTTGATGAAAAGGAACAATTACAGAATGAGAACCAAGAACTCACAAAACAGAAAGCTAAACTAGAACTCACTATCAAGGATATACAAGATGATCTGGAGGGAGATGCCAAAGCTAAAGTAGGTGAAGTTAAGATAGATATGATTAACCCATGCCCATACAATCTTGCTTTTTGAGCCCCTGAAGGAAAAAGCTCTAAAAACATTGTGGAAATGAAATTAAAGAAATTACTTGTAACAAACAATTTCTCCATTTTCCACAATGATTTCTTCTTGGACAGATTTTTATATACGCCGCCGGAGGCGGTCTTATATTGGCGTCATCTTCTCCGTCTGTCTGTCTGTCCCTTTCTCTAAGCGCAACCTCTCCTAAGTTTCTGGATGGATCTTTTTGAAACTTGGACAATGTTATCACCTTAACCCATTCCAACACAATGGAATTTTAGACCAGTCCAAATTGAAAGGAGCTGCAAACGACAATTTCAAGTGATGGAATTTTGAATTTTTTCATCTTTTGGGATAGAAAACATTGTGGATAATGAAGAAATTGCTTGATACAAGCCATTTCTTCATTTTCCACAATGTTTTCTAAACCTTTTTTCTTGAGGGGCGTAAAAAGGAGGGCTTGTGTGGGAATAGGTTAATATTTAGATGTGCATGAAGTAAGGATTTCATGGTTCATTGATTTTTGCCTGAGTTATGCCCCCTTAAAACTTAGTACATAGGGCTTATTGAAATTACAGCCTTGTGAACGCAACTCCTCCTAAGTTTTTGGCTTGATCTAAATGAAATTTGCTGGATGTTATCACCTTAATTGGTAGATGTGCATGAGGAAAGATTTTATGGTTCACTGATTTTTGCCTCAGTTAGGCCCCCTTAAAAATTAGTCTCTGGGGCTTATTGAAATGACAGCCTTGTGAACGCAACTCCTGCTAAGTTTCTGACTGGATCTAAATGAAACTTGGTGGATGTTATCACCTTAATTGGTAGATGTGCATGAAGTAAGGATTTCATGGTACATTGATTTTTGCCCAAGTTATGCTCCCTTAAAACTTAGCTTCTGGGGCTTATTGAAATTGCAGCCTTGTGAATGCAACTCCTCCTAAGTTTCAGGCTTGATCTAAATGAAATTTGCTGGATGTTATCACCTTAATTGGTAGATGTGCATGAAGTAAGCATTTTATGGTTCATTGATTTTTGACTGAGTTATGCCCCTTAAAACTTAGTCTCTGGGGCTTATTGAAATTGAAGCCTTGTGAATGCAACTCCTCCTAAGTTTCTGGCTTGATCTAAATGAAACTTAGTGGATGTTATCACCTTAATTGGTAGATGTGCATGAAGTAAGGATTTCATGGTTCATTGATTTTTGCCCAAGTTATGCCCCCTTAAAACTTAGTACATAGGGCTTTTTGAAATTACAGCCTTGTGAACGCAACTTCTCCTAAGTTTTTGGCTTGATCTAAATGAAATTTGCTGGATGTTATCACCTTAATTGGTAGATGTGCATGAGGGAAAGATTTTATGGTTCACTGATTTTTGCCTCAGTTAGGCCCCCTTAAAAATTAGTCTCTTGGGCTTATTGAAAAGACAGCCTTGTGAACGCAACTCCTGCTAAGTTTCTGACTGGATCTAAATGAAACTTGGTGGATGTTATCACTTTAATTGGTAGATGTGCATGAAGTAAGGATTTCATGGTTCATTGATTTTTGCCCAAGTTATGCTCCCTTAAAACTTAGCTTCTGGGGCTTATTGAAATTGCAGCCTTGTGAATGCAACTCCTCCTAAGTTTCAGGCTTGATCTAAATGAAATTTGCTGGATGTTATCACCTTAATTGGTAGATGTGCATGAAGTAAGCATTTTATGGTTCATTGATTTTTGACTGAGTTATGCCCCTTAAAACTTAGTCTCTGGGGCTTATTGAAATTGAAGCCTTGTGAATGCAACTCCTCCTAAGTTTCTGGCTTGATCTAAATGAAACTTAGTGGATGTCATCACCTTAATTGGTAGATGTGCATGAAGTAAGGATTTCATGGTTCATTGATTTTTGCCCAAGTTATGCCCCCTTAAAACTTAGTACATAGGGCTTATTGAAATTACAGCCTTGTGAACGCAACTCCTCCTAAGTTTTTGGCTTGATTTAAATGAAATTTGCTGGATGTTATCACCTTAATTGGTAGATGTGCATTAGGGAAAGATTTTATGGTTCACTGATTTTTGCCTCAGTTAGGCCCCCTTAAAAATTAGTCTCTGGGGCTTATTGAAATGACAGCCTTGTGAACGCAACTCCTGCTAAGTTTCTGACTGGATCTAAATGAAACTTGGTGGATGTTATCACCTTAATTGGTAGATGTGCATGAAGTAAGGATTTCATGGTTCATTGATTTTTGCCCAAGTTATGCTCCCTTAAAACTTAGCTTCTGGGGCTTATTGAAATTGCAGCCTTGTGAATGCAACTCCTCCTAAGTTTCAGGCTTGATCTAAATGAAATTTGCTGGATGTTATCACCTTAATTGGTAGATGTGCATGAAGTAAGCATTTTATGGTTCATTGATTTTTGACTGAGTTATGCCCCTTAAAACTTAGTCTCTGGGGCTTATTGAAATTGAAGCCTTGTGAATGCAACTCCTCCTAAGTTTCTGGCTTGATCTAAATGAAACTTAGTGGATGTTATCACCTTAATTGGTAGATGTGCATGAAGTAAGGATTTCATGGTTCATTGATTTTTGCCCAAGTTATGCCCCCTTAAAACTTAGTACATAGGGCTTATTGAAATTACAGCCTTGTGAACGCAACTCCTCCTAAGTTTTTGGCTTGATCTAAATGAAATTTGCTGGATGTTATCACCTTAATTGGTAGATGTGCATTAGGGAAAGATTTTATGGTTCACTGATTTTTGCCTCAGTTAGGCCCCCTTAAAAATTAGTCTCTGGGGCTTATTGAAATGACAGCCTTGTGAACGCAACTCCTGCTAAGTTTCTGACTGGATCTAAATGAAACTTGGTGGATGTTATCACCTTAATTGGTAGATGTGCATGAAGTAAGGATTTCATGGTTCATTGATTTTTGCCCAAGTTATGCTCCCTTAAAACTTAGCTTCTGGGGCTTATTGAAATTGCAGCCTTGTGAATGCAACTCCTCCTAAGTTTCAGGCTTGATCTAAATGAAATTTGCTGGATGTTATCACCTTAATTGGTAGATGTGCATGAAGTAAGCATTTTATGGTTCATTGATTTTTGACTGAGTTATGCCCCTTAAAACTTAGTCTCTGGGGCTTATTGAAATTGAAGCCTTGTGAATGCAACTCCTCCTAAGTTTCTGGCTTGATCTAAATGAAACTTAGTGGATGTTATCACCTTAATTGGTAGATGTGCATGAAGTAAGGATTTCATGGTTCATTGATTTTTGCCCAAGTTATGCCCCCTTAAAACTTAGTACATAGGGCTTTTTGAAATTACAGCCTTGTGAACGCAACTCCTCCTAAGTTTCAGGCTTGATCTAAATGAATCTTGGGGGTTATTATCACCTTAATTGGCATTAAGGTGCATGAAGTAAGGATTTTAATGTGCAAGAAGTAAGGATTTTATGGTTCATTAATTTTTCCCTGACTTATGCCGCCTTTAAACTTAGTACATAGGGCTTATTAGCTCACCTGAGCACAACGTGCTCATGGTGAGCGTTTGTGATCGTTGAATGTCTGTTGTGCGTCTTGCGTCGTGCGGTGTCAACAGTAGAGGCCACAGTTTTGACCCAATCTTCATGAAACTTGGTCAGAATAATTGTTAGGTCATGAGGATGAACCCTATTGCTTATGGGAGGGTTCTATTTGAAAACACAGGAAAAGGGGCCTTAATGACAATTTCTTTATTTACACTCTAGAGGCCACAAATATGGCTTTATCTTCATGAAACTTTGCCTGAATAATTATTAGGTCATAGAGATGAACCCTATTGATTATTAGAAGGATCTTTCCAAAAACACAGGGAAAGGGGCCTTAATGACAATATCTTTGTTTACAGTCAAGAGGTCATAATTTTGGCTCATAGTCATGTAACTTGGTCAGGATACTTGTAAGGTCATAGAGATGAACCTTATAAATTATGGGAATGTTCTATAGGATAACACAGGAAAAGGGGCCATAATGACAATTTCTTTGTTTACAATATAGAAGTCACAGTTTTGCCTCTATCTTCATGAAACTGATTATAGTTATTTGTCTCTAATTGGATTTTTTAAAAGCAGACAGTTCAGGTGAGCGATCTAGGACCATCATGGTCCCCTTGTTGAAATTGCAGCCTTGTGAAGCAACTCCTCCTTACTTTTTGTCTTGATTTAAATGAAACTTGGTCAATGTCATCACCATAATTCTAGGTGTACATGGATCAAGGATTTAATGGTTCATTAATTTTTCCCTGACTTATGCCCCCTTAAACTTAGTATCGAAGTCTTATCAAAATTGAAGCCTTTTGAACGCAACTCCTCCTAACATTTTGTCTTGATTTAAATAAAAACTTGGTCAATGTCATCACCATAATTTGTAGGTTTACATGGATCAAGGATTATATGGTTCATTGATTTTTGCAAGAGTTATGCCCCTTGATACTTAGTCTATAGGCCCATTCAATCAATCAATCAATCATAACAAACAGTTTGAACTTGACAATTTAAAAAGGTAGTCTGCAAATGTTTTGAATTTGGTTCTGTCAAAATAAGTAGTGTGTACAATTATTTTCGTGAAACAGCAGCAAAGTGACTATGGCACTCTTGTTTAAAAATAAATTCATAAATTTGAGATTGTTAGCTACAACTTCTTTCGAATTTGACCAGTTTTAGAATTTATCATGTCATAGCTGGTTGAAGGTTACTTTACAACATGATCATACAAGAGCTTTTAACCCATTAAAGTAAATGGTTTTAAATGAGTATGAAAATTAAGTAAGTAGGAAGTGAAGTACAAAGTAAACAGACAGGCAACAATATACATATAATACAGTGGTGAATATGTCAAATGAATTCAAAGCAAAGGAAAGACCTTTTAAACAAAGTATTAGAAAACAAATATATTTAAGAAGTCAGGCTTAAAGGGAGATAACAATGTTTCTGAAACCTGGATAAGAAAAATTTGCAAAGTGTGGAAAAATATGCTCAAACGAACATCAATGCTAAAATTTGAGTCAGTTTATGTTGCGGTGGTAATCTTATAGGCTTAAAGTGGCTTTTTGTGGTTATACATGAAAGGTTCAGCGATTCCAGGTTATTTCTAGATATCAAGGAAATCATTTGTCGTCATTGACCTCATTTGAATACATGCCAAAGTCAATGAAAGGTAACAAATTGACAAGCCAAACAACCAACGTCTTTAATTATGATGCATCGAATGGTTAGCGAAAAACTTCGTTAAGTGTTTATATTCGTAATAACGCTTACGACAGTTTTGCACTGATGGTTACAGAATTAAAAATCGGCTAGCAAACATAACTCCTGATGACGTAATGATGATGTTAGTTAAATGTAATTCAAACTACATGCGAGATTCCAACGGTTATTTGCACCACATGAATGACCCTATATAATTTGCAGCTGGCTCGGCCTTATCTAAAAATAGATTAATAGCCTATGTAGGCTTTTAGGGGAAAACCCTGTTTTTCTCTGATAAACGAGCTCTGATTTTGATAAAACTACTTCAGAATTTTATTTTCAATTAGTAAATGGGGGGTAATAAAAATAATTAAAATCTGTGACATTAAAAAAATATTGGTACCTACCCTTAAAAGTTAGCAGAAAAAACACAAGTACACTAACTAATTGTTAAGAAATGTCTTTGATATGAGAATTTTTATCCTCTTGAAGGACTATATAATGTTATGGCTCCCGTCATCCGTCCATCTGTCTGTACGTCTGTTAACATTTTTTTTATGCGCAACTGCTACAGTATCAATAGGAATGAACTGAAATGTGCCACAATGATTTTCTATGATGTCTAGTTGTACATAAGACCTTTGAAATTCAAATCACTCTGGTGGTACGAGAATTATCTTGAATTATCCCTTTCCTGTAAAAACCCGGGATTTTATGTGACTGTGATTTTATATTTGAAAAGACATTTTTGAAAAAGAAAAAGATACTTGTAAAAAGCAATTTTTCCTTTTCCCACAATATTTTCTACCACATAGGATGTTTTGTTTTCAAATTGCATCCAAATTTCATTGTTGTCTGCAACCTCTTTCAATTTTGACTTGTCTAAAATTTATAATAACAGGAAAGGGTTATCTGCCCTTGAATTGGAAAAAATCACTATATATCATTTGTGCCCAACTCTTCCTACAGTATGAATGAAAACGAGCTGAAACTTGCTACAATGTATCTCTATGATGTGTAGTTGTGCATAAGATAGTTCTTCTTTAATTTTCTGTCGGTAGTGTGTCAGACTCCTAATCTTCAATCATGGGATGTCATTGGTTCCATCCCCGGCGGCGGCACATATTCTTTCCTACATTTGTCTCTCACCAATGGGTGGATAATCGTAAACTGAAGGGGGATAGGAGCTGGAGGCTAAGAAATGATGTAATGGTAGTACTGGTGTGAGAAATACCAGGATTGCATTGTTAGGTGCTCAAGCCGCCGCAATATGACTGAAATACTGATAAAGCAGCGTTAAACCCCATTCAATTGATATGAGAATTTTTATCCTCTTGAAGGACTGTATAATGTTATGGCTCCCGTCATCCGTCCATCTGTCTGTACGTCTGTTAACAATTTTTTTTTATGGGCAACTGCTACAGTATCAATAGGAATGAACTGAAATGTGCCACAATGATTTTCTATGATGTCTAGTTGTACATAAGACCTTTGAAATTCAAATCACTCTGGTGGTACGAGAATTATCTTGAATTATCCCTTTCCTGTAAAAACCCGGGATTTTATGTGACTGTGATTTTATATTTGAAAAGACATTTTTGAAAAAGAAAAAGATACTTGTAAAAAGCAATTTTTCCTTTTCCCACAATATTTTCTACCACATAGGATGTTTTGTTTTCAAATTGCATCCAAATTTCATTGTCGTCTGCAACCTCTTTCAATTTTGACTTGTCTAAAATTTATAATAACAGGAAAGGGTTATCTGCCCTTGAATTGGAAAAAATCACTATATATCATTTGTGCCCAACTCTTCCTACAGTATGAATGAAAACGAGCTGAAACTTGCTACAATGTATCTCTATGATGTGTAGTTGTGCATAAGATAGTTCTTCTTTAATTTTCTGTCGGTAGTGTGTCAGACTCCTAATCTTCAATCATGGGATGTCATTGGTTCCATCCCCGGCGGCAGCACATATTCTTTCCGACATTTGTCTCTCACCAATGGGTGGATAATCGTAAACTGAAGGGGGATAGGAGCTGGAGGCTAAGAAATGATGTAATGGTAGTACTGGTGTGAGAAATACCAGGAATGCATTGTTAGGTGCTCAAGCCGCCGCAATATGACTGAAATACTGATAAAGCAGCATTAAACCCCATTCAATTGATATGAGAATTTTTATCCTCTTGAAGGACTGTATAATGTTATGGCTCCCGTCATCCGTCCATCTGTCTGTACGTCTGTTAACAATTTTTTTTATGAGCAACTGCTACAGTATCAATAGGAATGAACTGAAATGTGCCACAATGATTTTCTATGATGTCTAGTTGTACATAAGACCTTTGAAATTCAAATCACTCTGGTGGTACGAGAATTATCTTGAATTATCCCTTTCCTGTAAAAACCCGGGATTTTATGTGACTGTGATTTTATATTTGAAAAGACATTTTTGAAAAAGAAAAAGATACTTGTAAAAAGCAATTTTTCCTTTTCCCACAATATTTTCTACCACATAGGATGTTTTGTTTTCAAATTGCATCCAAATTTCATTGTCGTCTGCAACCTCTTTCAATTTTGACTTGTCTAAAATTTATAATAACAGGAAAGGGTTATCTGCCCTTGAATTGGAAAAAATCACTATATATCATTTGTGCCCAACTCTTCCTACAGTATGAATGAAAACGAGCTGAAACTTGCTACAATGTATCTCTATGATGTGTAGTTGTGCATAAGATAGTTCTTCTTTAATTTTCTGTCGGTAGTGTGTCAGACTCCTAATCTTCAATCATGGGATGTCATTGGTTCCATCCCCGGCGGCAGCACATATTCTTTCCGACATTTGTCTCTCACCAATGGGTTGATAATCGTAAACTGAAGGGGGATAGGAGCTGGAGGCTAAGAAATGATGTAATGGTAGTACTGGTGTGAGAAATACCAGGAATGCATTGTTAGGTGCTCAAGCCGCCGCAATATGACTGAAATACTGATAAAGCAGCGTTAAACCTCATTCAATTGATCAATCAATCTTGAATTTTCTTGCCTAGAATTGAAATGAATTACCATATTTATTGTGTGCCTAACTCTTCCTACAGTATCATTGATAAAATAATGTAACTTTGCATAATGAATCTGCATAGCTGTAGTGGCCCATTAAACCTTTAAAATTAAGATAGTTCCAGTTATTCATAAATTATCTGCCCTTGATTTTATTGTGAGCAACTTTTCAAATGATTATAACTTGGGCCTAGTGGTGATGAAAATGATTGATATTTACTAAGATGATTCTCCATCACTGATAAGCCCCTTTGGGTGTATATGTGCCACTCTGTTGAGCTCTTGTTGATGACTGATATTTAATGTCTTGAAAAATGTAAACTAGGTCTGTGATAAAGTTTCAGTTCTTTTATCCAAAGTTTGCAAGAGTTTGTATTAGAGCCATTTCAGAATTGGATGCTTTCTTCTGTTTACAGAAAAAGTCAGAGGAAGAACTAAGAAAGGTAGATGAAAAGATTACAAAGACTCAATCACAACTAGAAAATATTACACCGCAATATGAAGCTCTCAGAGATAAAGAAGAAGTGTGTCTACAACAGTAAGTTATTTTGATAGGAATAAGCTTAAGCCATGCCCACACAAATACTCTTTTATACCCCTAAAGGAAAAATACTGTTGGAATGTATTATGGTTTTTTACAAGATTAAATTGCCTTGTTTTATTTGCACAACAAGGGAATTATTGCAGTCATATTAGACACCATTTGCATATCTTAAATTGTTTCTTCTGGTTCCTTTGTCATGCATGCCAGACTCTCTCATTAAGAGGCATTAGTAAAAATCCATTACTAATGATTCCTAGTTTTGATATTCTGGAAAAAATAACTTAGGAAAAACAAGGTTGAAAATGGAGAAATTTGCTTGCTACATGCAATTCCCTCTATTGCCACTTTGCTTTCTACATGACATATAATTCTTACACATTTAATTGCTTAGCTCGATTCTTATCTGAAACTTCATCATTTGAGGCTGGTCTAAAAAATTTTCTTGTCTTCTAATGGGATAAATCTTTTACAGGTTGGCAGCTGCAGAACAGAGGAAGAAGGAGTTGTATGCCAAACAAGGTCGTGGTAATCAGTTTACATCTCGGGATGATCGAGACACTTGGATTAAAAATGAACTCAAGTCACTCAATAAGGCAATTAAAGATAAAGAGGAACAGGTGTGCAGTTTAGTGTTTAGTAGTAACCTATCTTTTAGACTGGTCCAATTTCACTGATGGGACAGACAAAAATTACGAGTTTATATCATTTCAGATTTCTTCGTCTTTCTTGGTAGAAAACAATGTTGAAAATGCAGAAGTTACTTCTTGGAAGCAAAGCAATTTCTTCGTTTTCAACATTGTTTTCCTGAACCTTTTTAGAGGGGCTAAAAATAGTGTGATTGTGTTGGAATATTTTAACTGTTTTGATAGATATTACTGTGATATAATATAGAAATTTGTTGTTGTTTTCTTGAGAACATATGCTCATGGTAAACTTTTTGGAAACTTGATTGTCCACAGATTGTAATAAATAACTCAGTATTACGTAACTTCAAGTCACAATTTTGGCTCAATCCTTCACAAACTTGCTAAAAATGTCTGTAAAGTCATGAAGAAGAACCCTATTGAATACGGTGACAATTTGACAATATCAAGGGAAAAGGAGCCTTATTGACAGTTTCCTTGCTGCCTCTACTGAGGTTATAATTTCAAAGTTTATAAAACATGAATAAATACAAGAATTCACTAAGAGTAACTCAAATAAATGGACTGAAAGTTACTCTCTTTGATATACAGAATATTCAACTAAATAGCAAGAACCAGTAATTACCTTTGTAATTAAGAGAAATACGTTGTATGGTGTTCTATGAATTTTCCAGCTCTTCTGTTTCAGAGCAAAAAGTCGAGGTATTGTCATCACATTGATCTTGTTGATGTTAGTTTTATCAATCTTGGAGCACAATTTGTTTGGCTAGCATAATTCTTTAGTCATTTCCATTAATAATCTTCTGATGTAGAATTTGTTGTTAGCATAATGCTTAAACCTAAAAAGTAATCAAGAAAACCCTTTTCCCCATTTAATTGATATTTTTGTGACAGGGCTATATTTGGGGAGCATAATCCATCTCTATCGGCTCTTGAATTCATAAAGGTTTTATTTATATTCACAGATAAGAAAGTTAACTGAAGATACTGGTCAAGAAGAAAAGAGACGTGAAATGTTGGAAACCAGAATATCTGTAAGTTAACACAACAATCTATAGAAGATTGTTATGTATCCCTTTCAAATGATAAAAATCCTCAAATGATTGAAATTATATAATTACACAAGAAGTTAAGAAAATGCTTGTGGTTTAGATTTTCTCCAAACAATTCTAAAAGTTTATATTCTAAAATGTTGCTTAATAAGTGTTTCATTGAAATTCTAACGCCTTAACCTTTACTTATGCCAAACCATGAATACCCCTGTTTTTGCAGGAGGTATAGACAAAGATCAGTCTGCACATTTGTGCATATGTAAAGCTAGAGATATTTATAAGAGGAATGTTGATAAAAAGAAATATTAACCATAAGTAGTTCTGTAATTTCAGTCCTTTACTTTTATACAGTTATCTAGAAAACATGTTGCAGTTCAAGGACGGTTAAAAGTCTTCTGAAAATTCAGATAAAATCTGATAAAAGGAAAGGAAAAGATATGTATTAACCCATTGTCACACAACAAACTTTAAGTCTGATCCAAATTGTAAGGAGTTAAAGAGTTTATGAAATTTTACATTTATCAACTTTCTGGATAGAAAACATCGTGGAAAATAAAGAAATTGCTTGTGACAAGCAATTTCATTTTCCACAATGTTATTCCAATTGTTTTTCTTGAGGGGCGTCCAAAAGTGTCATTGTGTGGGAATGGGTTAAGACAATATCCTGTATGCTATCATATTTGATAAAAGCTTCATTACCCCTGATCATCCTGATATGCAAATGAGTACAGAGTTTGTATAACAAGGAAACACATTTTGCTTGCTCTATTTTAGGAAATAACTTCCAAAGTTGAACAACAGAAAGATGTCATGGAGACCAACAGCAAATCTTACAATGAGATGAAAGCAAAGAAAGATGAACTTCAAAATGAAAGAAGGTATAGAGCTGATTTTTCTCTCATTTATCATCACAAGCCTGGCAAACTTCAATTAACCCATTATCAGACAATAAAAGCATACACTGGTCCATATTGAATGAAGTTACAGTTGGTAATTTTGAATTGATGAAATTTTAAAAAATATATGTCTATCTTGTTCGAAAACATTGTTGGAAATAAATACATTGCTTGTTATAAGAAGTTTCTTGATTTTCCATGTTTTCCAGAGTTTTTCTCTAGGGGGTGTGGGATGGAAACATAAAACAACAGGATTGAATAGTATGTTATTAACAAAATGATTACAAAGCAAAAGTGATGTTAAGTTAATCTGTGTGTACAGACTTAATCTGTGTTAATCTGAATCGTATTTATTTGATAGGATATCATTAATTGCTCTTAGAGTTTGACTTGTAATTTTTCTATCATTTGGTTTTCAGTGCCCTATGGCGTGAAGAGAATGTATTACAACAAACCTTAGTGTCGTCGAGAGAAGAACTCAGTAAGAAGGAACAAGGTCTCAGATCAATGACAGGAAAGGTAATATACATGTTAACTTCTGTGTTTGAGTGACTTTTTCTACCAGTATGCTATCTTCAAGGGATGCAATGGGACTTACCATCTGATCAAATGGACTTACATGAAATTAGGTTTGATATTTTTGTATCTAAAACTAAATTGATAGATGTTCATGATTTAGTCTACAACTGGATGAATTGCAAATGGTGAACTTCTTGTCATGTTATGAAACCCTTGCTGAAGGACAATTGCAATCCAAGCCCAGACCTTGTATAGCAAACACTTGTACATAATATTATTGTTGTCATACAATTGACAAATGCTTGAAAATTTTATAAAACAGCAGTCAAAAGATAACTTATTTTTAACCCATTACAAACAATGAAATTACAGACTGGTCAAAACTGAAAGAAGTGCTGACAACAATGTAAAGTTTATGAAATTTTAGATTTTTTCATGTTTCTTGGTATAAAACATTGTGGAAAATGAAGAAATTGCAAAGTTGCAAGCAATTTCTTCATTTTGCATGATGTTCTCCCAATTGTTTTTCTAGAGGTACGTCAAAAAGTGTTATTGTGTGGGAATGGGTTAATGAATAATCAAATGACACCTAAATGATAATGTCTATATCGTTAAGAACAAGCAAGTTAATAATTATTCAATGTTACACTAACTACACATGGATACATTTTGCATACTGTTCTATCATTACAGGCCATATTAAATGGTATTGACAGTGTTCACAAAGTGTTGCAATCATTCCGAGATAGAAACATGCATCCTGATCTGATAAATGGCTATCATGGGACACTGATTGAGATGTTTGATTGTGACAAAACTTTCTTCACATGCGTAGAAGTGACAGCTGGCAGCAGGTATGTTGAGGTTATTTTGAACCATTTTGAATGTATTACTTGATCATTTGCGGAGAGTTTGTATCCATAATGTATATCCATATTGAGAATTCAAAGGGCTGAAGAAGTAGCGCAGTTGGGCGGCACTTGACTGTGTGAATTGACAGAATACTACCCTCTGCCACTGACTAACGGTACTTGTATATTAACCCTTGTCATGCTGAATAAAATGCTTATTCAGAAATGCATTAAAATCAAAGGGCTGATTGCACTGTATATCTTCTTATCAGGGCCAATGATTCTGTTCTATCCTTTGACATTTTGTGGGTGTGCCCAATTCTTGTCCAGAGCATATTTTCTACATTCGTCCATGACTTGCAAGGTAATTTTGCACAGTTGTTCCCCTTGGAAGTACTAGTGTCATGCTTCTGATTTTCTAAGTTCAAGGTCGGAACTGAAGGTCATGTGACAATCAGTTAAGCCAGGACATCAGTGGCAGACATGTCTAGTTTCACTGTTTTGTACCTCATTTGGCAAATTTTCTCATTCTAGCTTTTCAATTTGTTCAAAATTTTGTCATTGTGTAATGGGTTAATAATGTTGATTATATCTCTGTATTGCAGATTATTTCACCATGTAGTAGACAGTGATAAGACAGGCACTGCTATCTTACAAGAAATGAACAGACAACATCTTCCAGGAGAAGTTACGTTTATGCCATTAAACAGACTGGATAACAGAGATACCGTTTATCCAGAAACTAATGTAAGTTGCAATAAACTCTTTCCTGTTCAGTCCCTGGTTTACATGCCTCTGTGTTTTTAAAGTTGAGCTTATTCAAGCTGTAGTTACCTTGTTTGGGTTAATAACAAACAATTTTACTTTTAAGCTCACCTGAGCACAAAGTGCGAGGTGAGCTATTGTGATCGGTCATTGTCTGTCATCCGTCCGTCCACAATTTCTTTAAAAATCTTCTCCTCCTAATCCGGTAGGCCAATCAAGCTGATACTTTGCAGGAATGTTCCTTGGGTGAAGTTCTACAAAAGTTGTTAAAAGAATTTAATTCCGTCAAAAACTGATGTAACCGCGGCATTTGAAAATGGGAATCTTTGGTAATTCTTTAAATATCTTTAAAAATCTTCTTCTCCTAAACCAGTAGGCCAATCAAGCTCAATCTTTGCAGGGATGTTCCTTGGGTGAAGTTCTACAAAAGTTGTTAAAAGAATTTAATTCCATCAAAAACTCTGGTTGCCGCGGCATTTGAATATGGGAATCTTAAGGAAATCTTAAAAATCTTCACCTCCTAAACCAATAGGCCAATCAAGCTGAAACTTTGCAGTGATGTTCTTAGGGTGAAGTTCTACAATAGCTTTTAAAAGAATTCAATTCCGTCAAAAACTCTGGTTGCTGCGGCATATGAAAATGGGAATCTTTAGTAAATTTAAATATCTTTAAAAATCTTCTCCTCCTAAACCAGTAGGCCAATCAAGCTGAAACTTTGCAGTGATGCTCCTTGGATGAAGCTTTTCAAAAGTTGTTAAAAGAATTAAATTCTGTCAAAAACTCTCGTAACCACGGCGTATGAAAATGGGAAATTTTAGATAATCTTTGTTATCTTTCCTTTCTTAGACTACAAGGCCAAAGGCATTTATAGTTTATATAGAGCTTAATGATATGGTTCTCTACCAAGTTTTTAAATATTTAATCTCTGGGGTCAAAAATGGCCCCGCCCCTGAGGTCCCAACTTTGGAAATATGCTTAATTAGAGCAATTTCAAAAGACTTCTCCTCTTAAACTATAAGGTCTAGGATATTCATATTTGGTATGTAGCATAACTAGATGGTTTTGTACTAAATCACTAAAAGTTGTCTTCCTCGGGTCAAAAACGGCCCTGCACTAGGGGTCCAAAATTGGGAAAAACACAAAATTTGAGTATGCTAAAAAAATTCTTCATTCTAAGTAGGAGGGCATTTATATTTTGAGTTTAGCATAGCCTGGCTGTTATCTATCAGTTTTGATTAAATTATGCCTGTAGGTTTATAAACACCCCATCCCTGGGTGGTCAAAGTTTGTAAAAATGCTCAATTAGACCATGTTCAATAGTCTTTTCCTCCCAATCTACAAAGTCTAAGGCATTCATATTTTGTATATTGCATATCTAGATGGTTCTCTACCATGTTAGCTAAAATCTTAGCCCTGGTATAAAACATGGCACTGCCCCAGAGGTCCAAAATTTTGGAAAACACCCAATAAGAGCAACATCAAAAGTCTTCTCCTGATGAAATATAAGGTGATGTGCATACATAATTTGTATGTAGCATGACTAAATAATTTTGTACTATATAATAGGAAAATATGCTCTTAGGATAAAAAATGTCTCCGCTCCTGGGGTCAAAAATTGCGTAAAACGCATTGAAAGAATTCTTCTTAAGTATAGGTTCTAGAGCATTTACATTAAGAACATAGGATAACATTATTGTTAGCTACCATGTTTATATCCTTTGGACAGACATGGCCCTTCCCAAGGCATCCAAAGATATGAAAAATGCTCAATAAGAGCATGTTCAAATATCTTCCACTCCTCATGTATAAGTTGTAATGAATTCATATTTATAGTACATCCAGATTGTTCTCTAACAAGGTTGCTAAAATTACACCCATTAAAGTAATAGAAAGTAATTAGAGATTGATTGAAATCTAAATACAAAGAATTTCAGGTAGAAAACACTGTGAGAAATGGATAAATTGCTTGTCACTCCCTTTCTCACTATGTTTTTTTCAAACCTATTTTCCCTCAGGGTGACAATCTCTGGGATAGTTTGGTAATGGATTAAACTATAAAGCCAAAGGAATTAATTCTTATTGTAAAGCATTACTGGATTGTTTTCTACAAAGCCCAAAATCTTATATTTGTTTTGTTTATTTTTGCTCAAGTTGTGTCTTTTTATACTAAAAAGTACTGTAATTTGCAGATGCCTCAGGTGAGCGATTAAGAACCATCATGGTCCTCTTGTTTGTACTGGTTATATATTTTGCAAAATAATACCATTCATTATCAAGGTGGATCTTCCTGATGCACTTCAATAGGTGTTACCAGCAATCCTTCAATGAAGACCTATAAATCAACAGAATGGTGATTTGGGGGGAAACCTATATTTTTCCTATTCTATTTTTTTCAACAGAAGATGAAAAAATAAATGCTTACAATAAACAGAATATATATGTATGCATAAATATAAAACGACTTGTATAGACTTCTCTTGCTTTTAATTTTCACAATGTTATCATTTGATTTGGTGATTTCTAAATAATACATGTCAAATTTGACTTGCAGGATGCCATACCTATGATTAGCAAACTAAGATACGAAGAGAAGTTTAGTCCAGCCCTCAAGCATGTGTTCTCAAAAACATTAATATGTCGTAGTATGGAGGTGGCCACACAGATAGCCAGAACTCAAAATTTAGATTGTATCACTTTAGATGGTAAGTTGGATAAACTGGACAACAAAATTTAGACTGGTCCCAGTTAATAGAAGTTTTTAGACATTAAGAAGTTAAGTAGAAAGAAAAAAGTTCCTTTTAGGGTGCAAAGTATTTTGAAAAATGTAGAAATCAGAAACAGAATTCTCTTTTGCTACAATGTTCTGTATTTATTTTCTTCATTGCGTAGAATTTGCAAACTATGTGTGTGGTAATGGCTTTAATCTTTTTAAATGTTATTACAAGTTAAGAAAGGTGCTGAATAGGATAGAAAAGCATGGCTTACTAAAAGTAATTTATCCTTTGCCCAAAAATATTTCCTTATCTAATTTCTTCAGTTTATCCAAATTTACAATTTTGTATCGATCAATTTATAACTATTTTGATAAAATTGCTAGCACAAGAAACTGTTAGCAAAGGTTTGACATGACAATGATTGACGGACTGTAAATCTTGTATTAAGTGACCACTGATGGTACAACTAAAAAGGGGTCACTTAAAAGAATTGTTGTTTAATACACTTTATCTTAAAAGATATGAAGGATTGTTCGATTGCATAAAGAAATTATTAAAGCTATCTCGCTTAATCCTTTGCTACTGGGACTCATTACCATTGTCTCATTGAAACAATTCTGATAAGTTCCAACAACTTAGGATTTTGTTACAATTCTTTTTAAAAAAGTGCATTCACTTCTAATGAGATTTTGCTTTCCAACTTTGGGATTTTTCAACATGTCCGCTTAAAGGAAGTGGTTGCTGAATAGACATAGTTGCTCGAGTAAGATCAACTGTATTTAAGGTGACCAAGTGTCGCGGCGTGGGGCACTGACTGGAGGGTATTATGATAACAGAAGATCAAGGCTAGAACTACACAAATCTAAGGAAGAATACAGCAAGAAGGTTCAACAACAAGAATCTGATTATAGACAACATAAAACCAAACTAGAGGAACTTGAAGGTCAAATTAACAACATGGTCAGTGAGATGCAGAAAATGGAAACTAGGAATAGCAAAAATAGGTAACCTTATTAAAAAATGTATGTTTCATTCTTTGATTAAACTCTGGGATTGAAAACAGTGTCTGACTGAATTATGAGACCTTAATCATCATTAAATGGAGTTTGTCTTAAACTTTGTCCTGTTGAATTGTTCAGTGAGCAGGTAGCATAGACTTCAGAATCAACATATTCATATCAGCATTCTTGGTCTGTTCTTCCTGGTACAGGATGTAAGTACATTCTAAGATAGCAGGAAATGGGTTAATGTATAGATTGCAGAGAAAGTTGTTAACAGCTACTGCCTTGAGGGTCAAATGCAATACTGCTCTAAGTGTCTATCCCTTTCCTGTTTTAAGAAATGTATGACTTGACTAATTTGAAAGAAGCTCTATGTGACAATTGAAAATAAGGGAAACTTGAAAAGTGATCAATTTACTGGGTTGAAAAATATTTTGGGAAAGGAAGAAATTCTTGTTTTTCCACAATTTTTTCTGAAGTATAAAACTGCTTAGACATAAAAACCAGGGATTGAACAGGAAAGGGCTAAATAATAGATATACACTTGAAACAGTATCACAATTAACTTTTGACCTAATATTTCAAACTACACAGAATATTGTCTTTGGCTTCATATTTGTTATAAATCCTTTGGGATCAATTCTTGTTAGGGTATTGCTAGTTTGGAATTTATTTTAGTGGACTTGTCTTTTCATTTTCAGGGATACATATGAAAAAATGAAGGCAGATGTACGACTAATGTCAGAAGAACTCAAAAACTTACAAAAAAGTCAACCAGGAAAGGTAGCGTCCTTATTTAGATTAGTTTAACTTATCAGGTAACATTCCCAATGGGTGAATAATCGTTAACCTGAGTGGGATGAGCAGCTGGAGGCTCGAAAGGATGTAGTGGTTGTACTGGTGTTAGAAATACCAGCAATCAATGGTTAGATGCTCCAGCCGCTGCCATATGACTGAAATGAGTGAAAAAGTGGTGATAAACCTCAATCAATCAACCAATCAATCAATCAATCAACCAATCAATCAATCAATCAATCAATCAATCAATGTTTTAATCTTATTTCACGTACAACATGAAATTAATGCATTAACCCATTCCATCACAATCCTGCTTTCTTACACCTCTCAAGAAATGACTGAAGGAAAACAAGGTTGAAAATAAAGGAAGTGCTTGTTACAATTTCTTTATTTTCAACCTTGTTTTCTATCCATAAAGACAAAGATATTCAAAATTCTATCAAATTGAAATAATTGGTGATGTCTATGAATTTGGACCAGTCTAATATTTTGCCATATGGTAATGGGATAGAAATACTAAAAAGCTGTTCATTCTGTAGGGAAAACATTCTGTTTGTGCCATCTGAATGCTACATAGGACTTCATTATACCCCCCACAACGAAGTTATGGGGGGGTGTACTGGAATCAGGTTGTCCGTCTGTCTGTCTGTCCGTCCGCCCGTCCGTGGACATAATTTTGTGTCCTCTTCTCCTCCCACATTTTTTTACCAATTTTGCTGAAATTTTATCAGATTGTTTCCTATCATATGAAGTTGTGCAGCTGCAATTTTCATCTTGATCCAGTTGTTAGTTTCAGAGTTACGCCATTTTGAACTTTTTAATGGGGGGGGTGGACATAATTTTGTGTCCTCTTCTCCTCCCACATTTTTTGACCAATTTTGCTGAAATTTTATCAGGTTGTTTCCTATCATATGAAGTCGTGCACCTGCAATTTTCATCTTGATCCAGTCGTTAGTTTCAGAGTTATGCCATTTTGAACTTTTTAATGGGGGGGGGGAGTAGTCAAAATTTAAAATTGCAAAACTCAGTAACCATAAGGGGAGTTACCAAATTTGGTAAGTAATATCATCTTGTTGACCTTTACAAAATATCGAACGGTTTATTTCCTGAGGTCAAATTTGACCCCGCCCCCCGGGGTCAAAAATTTAACATAGGCTCATATTGACTTTTCGTGGATATAATTTTGTGTCATCATCTCCTCACACAGTTTTCTTTAACATAGGCTCATTTTGACCAACCTTTCCTAATCAGTCAACTCTAGCAACAAACACAAAATCAGAAAGAGGTGGAGGGTTGGCAATGTTCATCCACCATGACATGCATGTGATTAAACAGCTTCAAATTCCACTCCTTCATAGAAAAGCCTTTTTAGCGGTGTGGGGGTATTCTCGTCAGCCCTTGAGGGCGACAGCTCTAGTTCTCCTACATTTTATGCATTGCTGTAATCCACTTTTAGGAGTCATGCTTTGAACAGATCTATTACATGACTAGCCATTCTATACATTTCACAACCAAAGCTTGGCTGAATGACATTTCTTGTTTCTTTCTTAGATACTACATGATATTTTCTTTTAGGGTCGCAGTGTGACAAATTTACAAACAAGTTTAGAAGCCATGAAGGGTACAGCTCAATCTCTAAAAGAAGAATTGGGTTCCGATTTATTATCACAACTTAGTGCTGAAGATCAATGTGAAATGGATCAACTTACAGACCAAATCAAAGGTCTTACACAACAGAACAAGGACTCGCTCAAGGAGAGAATTAAGGTACTTTGCTTTCAAAAGAAATGAAAGGATGAAATTTATGGATAATGGCTATCAATGAAAAATCTATTTATGAGATGAAGAGAATAATTTTTGTTTTCATGGAGGTATGAACTGAAAAACCTAATCACACTATGAATACGCGAATAATTTATAGCATGGTGTGAACAAAGCAAAACTTTACAACTTTTGATACTTTTTTGTATGGAACTAATTTGTAGTCAGGACTATGTAAGAGAGAGAAAAAATCCCTTCCTACCTCTCTTTTTATCATCTGATACCAGTACCTAATTTGTTATTTTTTTCCAAAGAAATACTAAAGCAATTAAAAACATGATAGGTTGTAAACATTTAATTTATTGACAGTAATTTATTCTGAAAAATTTAGAATCTTGGTATGATTTTTGAAAATGATGAAATTTTGGTTAGCAATGCTTTAATGAAGCATGTCTTGTTGATAGCTTGAGGGAGAGAAGAACAAACTTGAGAACTTACTGTATAATAACTTGATGAAGAAAAGGGAGAGAATCATGTCAGAAATGCAAGAGGAGGTTGTACAGACAAGGAAAGACAAACTTGATAGCTCTGCAGATGATCTCAAAAATGTGGACAACAGGCTTAGTGAATTGAAAGGCCAAATGAAAGGTTTGTATATTTATTTCAATGAAAACATTATCACCCTTGAATAAGCTGTAGTAATGATATTTAACTTACTGAACTAACATTAACCCTTGTCATGCTGAAAAAATCTCCTCCAAAATTGCATAAAATTCAAAGGCCTAAAAGCACTGCAGATCAATATTTAGTTTAAGAGTTCCTGTCTTGCTGAATTGTTTTCCTCTTTTCAAAAAATTTGCAAATTTTTACTTTATAAGATCAATCTTGCGTTCAAAGATTTCTCCCAAAACAAAAACAATGGGCAGGTAGTGTAGGCTAACATCAGACTGCACATCTGTGCAGGCTGATCTTAACTATACACCTGCGAAAGTCATTGTCAAAGTAAGAATATAACCGGATTAGCATGACAAGGGTTAATCTTTTGAACAAGTCTGGCTTAAAGAAAACAAACTGTTGCTGTAGACTAAGATGAGACTATATATGCACAGGCTGGTCTTTGTCTAAGCCTCCTGCCAAAGCAGGCATATTCCAGGGTTCAACATGAAAAGGTTAATACAATAAATGCGAAGGACAATATTAAAGTTCTGTCAAAATGAATGATTTGATTGGTTGATAAATATTTTGATTGACAGCGGGAATTTGTCAATAGCAGGTTACCTATTAATATATTTGTCAGAACAATTTGATGATACTCTGTGCTTTGTGCAAAACTGTTGTGCTGTTTTGTGCTGTATTCTCCTACCCTAGAGAATGAAGTTCAGGAAAGTTTTATGGAAAATAAATTTGGTAGATTCAAGCTATTACTTATTGAGAGAAGGGAAAACAGACGAAATGGTAAATCAAATAAATGAAAATAAAAAGAAATAATAAAAAGTAGCAAGAGAATAAAAAGTAGCAATACTAGTAACCAATATGTTATCACAATATTTAATTACAGAATTGGATGAAAGTTTAGAAAAGGTGAACAAAGAACAGAAAGAGTTACAAAATAACATGGAATATTGGAAGGTAAGCACTAAGACTAATTCAGATTAATTTGCCTCTGTGTTGGGAAAGAGGTTTGGAAAGAAAATAAAATACATTGTAATTTTCTTTTCCTCAATCTTTTTTATACTTTGAAAATAAAACATCACAGAAAATAAAATATAGTCCAACAGGTCACAGTAAATAAAAAAAAAAAAATCCTATGAAATAAAAGAAAGGTTTGATTTGAGAAAGTTGAGAACTCTGGAAGGCTCTATTTTCAAGTGTATAGTTATAGTTTAATGAATTGGGTATTTCATGAACACAAGATTTTGATTAATCAATCGCTGGCCCCCGCACTGACTCCCTAGGCCTTGCCAATTAATTTCGACAGGAAGTTCCGCTTTGATTTTTAACGGCATTATTTTGCAAAATTTATGGCTAGTAGCATGTAACAAAAAAACGTAAATGGTTGGTTGGTGACCTAAACATTGTAACTATAGCTGTAGTTATGACATTTAAGTCGACAAACCAACAATAACGGAAAACAAAAATGACGCCAATGTCCGAGTTGATAAGCTTAGGTCCGGGTTGAATAAATTATTCGATTGGTCAGTTTATTCCTTGATTGACATCCAAAATTGGTCAATTGCATGGGGCAAAGGACACTTGGAGATTTTCTTTTGCCATTTAATTCCTCACAATGCTACCAATACCATGGTTGAAGATTTGATAAGCTGTGATCAATATCTTATTTTTGTTCTTTCAGGGACAAGAAAAAGAGTTTCAAGACAAACTCAGTGATGACTCCAAGGAACTGGATAAAATTACCAATAAACAAAGTGTTCTCTTGAAAAAGGTATGTTATTGGTAAACAGTTAAAGTTAACTTATAACTGATTATTAACTGAAATTTGATTTTTAACAGATGACAGAATTTTAGACAGGTCCAATTGAAAAAAGCTATAATGGACAACTCTTACTTGGTGGAATTTAAAATCTTTATCTTTGGAGTAGAAAACATGTAATTGGTAATTTCTTGATTTACCACAATGTTTTTGAAACTTTTTTTCTTGAGGGAATCCAAAGTGTCGGACTGAGTTATACTCGAAAAGCACTGGTGAGCCCCAACACTCAACTATAAAACTCTTGTTTTTATGACTTAACCCATTCCAACACAAGCCCTCCTTTTTACGCCTCTCAAGAAAAAGGCTTTTAGAAAACATGGTGGAAAATGAAGAAATTGCTTGTGTCAAGCAATTTCTTCATTTTTCACAATGTTTTCTTTCCCAAAGGACAAAAAAAAAAAAAAAATTCCATCAACATGAAATTGTCGTCTGCAGCTTCATTCAATTTGGAACGATCTAATATTCCACTGTGTTAGAATGGGTTAAACATATTTAGATGAGTTTAGCTGTAGTTTTGACGTTTAAGTTGCTACCCACCAATTCTTTGCTTTTAAGCCAGTTGAGGAAAAGGATGGCAATTCAGGTCACCCTGTTTGTCATATCTCTGTCCCTACTAATGCTACTACTCAGAAACGTCACACATGCTTTTTATGCCCCTCCATCGAAAGATCTGGGGCATATTGTTTTACCGTTGACCATCTGTCATGTCTGTCTGAATCAAACTTAACCAAAAAACTTAACATTGCATAATTACTACCAGCCTATTCAAGATACAGTGCTCATATTTGGCATGATGATACATCTCCATAATACGCATCTCCTCATGTAAAGGTCAAGGTCATGTGATAAGGTCAAGGTCTCATACCAAGGTCAAATGTTTAGTCCTGTTACCTGGGCATTGTGTTTCACAAACACATCTTGTTTGTCCATAATATCACTCCCTAGTCAAAGATCCATTACTCTGCTATTTGCCAATTTATGGATCACTTGCCATGCTCACTGAGCTCCAACAAGAAGTTCCACTTAGATATTAGATAGTATAATTTTGCAAAATTAATAGCCAGTAACATGTACCAAAAAAGGAAAGAGGTTAGTTGGCAACTTAAACACCATAAGTTAACTACTGCTTGAAAAAGCCGTAGATATGACATTTAAGTCACTGAACCTACAAAATACTTTAAATAAATGTTTGTCGATATTTGACTTCAAAGTTCATGTATGGTTTATATGATTGAATTAATTTGTCTATTGACCTTTCGATTGACAACTATGATCAGATGATTATATGAAATGTGGAACTTTATAAAATCATTCTGCATGCTTGGGGTTGACATTATTTAAGATATGGAACTGACATAGTGTGTTCTTTGTTTATACAACCTATTCCCACACTATGACTTGTTTTGACACTCCTCATGCAAAACAATTGGGAAAACGTGGAAAATAAAAATACTGCTTGAAACAAGCAATTTTTTCTTTTTCCACCATGTTTGTCTACCCAGAAAGTTGAAAAAGTATAAAATTTCATGATGTTTATATTGTCGTCTGCAACTTCTTTCAATGTGGACCAATCTAAAATTTTTCATTGTAATTGGATAAGCAACAACCTGCATTATATAGAATTCTTGACCAAACTGAGCAATTTTCTGTAAGGTTATGATTTCTATGCGCCTCTATAAATGGTGTTTTTGTGACTTGCTATAGATTTAGTATAAAGTATAAATGTTTTACAGAAAGATGAGTGTATGAAGAAAACCCGAGAGATTTAGTTTAGAAATTTAGAAAATTTAGTGACTCATAATAGATTTAGTATAAAATATAAATGTTGGATTCTTGGTTTTACAGAAAGATGAGTGTATGAAGTAAATCCTTATAAATACTGCTTATGTGACTCATAGATTTAGTATGAAATATAAATCAAGGGTTTAGAGCAAAAACATAGTATGGGTTTATACTTTGTATAGACCCATACTATGTTTTTGCTCTAAGCCCTCTAAATGTCAGATTCTTGCAGAAAGATGAGTGTATGTATGTGACTCATTATAGATTTAGTATAAATATAAATGTCAGAGTCTTGGTTTTACAGAAAGATGAGTGTATGAAGAAAATCCGAGAGTTAGGATCTCTACCCAGTGATGCATTTGAAAAGTATCAAAACCTCAATTCTAAACAGGTAAATTTTTTACCACTTGTCATGCTGATCCTAGAATATTCCCTTTTAGGCAGGAGGTATAGACAAAGATCAGTCTGCATACATGCATACCTGCATGTCCCTTTTAAACCAAAGTTTTTTTTATTATCCCCTGCCGTTTTGGCGAAGGGGATATAGTAATGGTCTCCGTCCATCATTCCGTCATTCAGTCCCTCCTTCACTAAAATTGTCTGGAGCATATCTCTGAAAGTATAATTGCTATCAACTTGAAATTGAGGAGAAGTGTAGTGCAAAAGAACCACACTCTTGCTTGCATAATTTTTGAGTTATTGCCCTTTGTTGTTATAAAGACTAAGATTTTGTCCTGAGCGTATCTCTGAAAGTATAATTGCTATCAAATTGAAACTTCATAGGTGGATACATCTCATTGAGGAGAAGTGCAGTGCACAAGAACCACAACTCTTGCTTGCATAATTTTGGAGTTATTGTCCTTTGTTCTTTTAAACACTTACATTTTGTCCAGAGCATATCTCTGAAAGTATAATTGCTATCAACTTGAAACTTCATAGGTCGATACATCTCATTGAGGAGAAGTGCAGTGAACAAGAACTACAACTCTTGCTTTCATAAAAATAGAGTTTTTGCCCTTTGTTGTTTTAAAGACTAAGATTTTGTCCAGGTTATATCTCTGAAAGTATAATAGCTATTAACTTGAAATTTAATAGGTGAATAGATCTCGTTGAGGAGAAGTGCAGTGCATAAGAACCACAACTCTTGCTTGCATAGTTATTGCCCTTTGTTCTTTTAAAAACTTACATTTTGTCCTGAGCATATCTCTGAAAGTATAATAGCTATTAGCGAACTGAAGAAATGCAGTGTACAAGAAGCCTAAATCTAACTGGCTTCAGTTTGCTATCAAGCTTTTACGGCGGGGGATGGCCATGTCTGACATGGCTCTTGTTAGGGTAATTTTCAAAATGAATATTACCCCACAGTAAGTGCTCCCAGTGCTTGTAGTCCTTTGATTTTAATATATTTCTGTAGAGGATTTTGTTCATCATGACAACGGTTAAATATTGAAATTAAATAAAGTCTTAAACTGTCATTCTCTTGTGTAAATCGAATGTGATACTCTTAGCTTAGTCACAAGGTTCTGTGTTTACTTCTTGTGGATTTTTACTCTAAGAAATATTAGAAATGGATTAATGGATTCTTTCAAGTATGCTCAACATTGGATGTGGAAAAGATAACTAATACTTCTGTACTTCTACATCTGAAGATTTTTGTATATCTTACTATCTCCAGTTTGTCTAATCAAAACTTGGACTTTAACTTAACCAGTTCTTATACTTAACCCTTTCCTGTTTTTGTAATTTTAGATTGGTCCAAATTGAAAGGTTTTTTAGACGACAATTTAAACTCCAACTTATTTGAAATACAATCATTCAGTAGGGTAGAAAATATTGTGGAAAAAGAAGAAATTGCTTGTTAAAAGCAATTTCTTCTTTTTCTACACTTTTTTTCTCAATTACGAAATCACAGGGACGTAAAAACCAGGGATTAAACAGGAAAGGGTTAAATAGATATATCTTAAAGCAACTGCTAGGTCTTTGAAGAAAAATAAGTATAATTGAAACCATGAATTTTAAATTTCAATTTAGAATCAAGCTCACTTCATCTTTTTCTGAGTCCAATTAGCTTTGTTGGTAAAGCACTGTGCTCTCAATCCTTGGAATGTGGGTTCAAGTCTTGACCAACAAACTGTGACAAATAGCAATGTAATTTGTGTTATTAACCACTCACCATTGGGTTTATAAGAAATAGTATAGCGAAGACAGATGAGCAGCTGGTGGCTCAGACTGAATGTTGTGATTGTATTGGAGCAAGAAGGAAGCCATGGTTAGTTGCACCCATTGCTGCAATGAAACTAAAATACTGCTAAAAGTAGTTTTAACCTTGTACAGTAAATTAATCATCCTTTGTGAATTTTACATGCTGTCTTTACTTAAGAAAAAATGTATATTTTCCAGTTATTCAAGAAACTAGATCAGTGCAATGCAGAGTTAAAGAAGTACAGCCATGTCAACAAGAAAGCCCTGGATCAGTTTGTCAACTTTACAGAACAAAAATCAAAACTTATCAAGAGGAAGGAGGAGTTAGATAGAGCACATACCGTAAGTAGTTTCCATGTGTGAGTCTGGTCAGGCTGCGTGCTTTGTGCATTCTAAGAAGGTTGATAGTTTTTGGTCTCCCCAGGTCATTTTTATCCTGATAGGTATCTTGTAATAAAATGGCTGGATTGTTGATAACGATTACAGATTAAGATTGCAATTGAAAGAAAATGAAAACTAAAAAATACATCTCTTTCAAAAAAAATGTTCTGGAAAAAGCAAAAATGGTTCAAACCATTCCCACACAATGCTTTTAAACCCTTCTTAATAGAACAACAACAAAAAAAATAGGGAAAACATTGTGCGAAATGAAGAAATTGCTTTTCAGAATTTTTTTCATTTTACATAGTGTTTTGTACCCAGAATGTTGAAAAATCTAAAATTACAGAAATTCTAAATTGTCATTTGCAACTGTTTTCAAACTGTCTAAAACTTTGCCCCTTGAAATGGATTAAAGAAGCCCATTCTTTGTTTTTCAAAGCTTGCTCATTTTTCTTAAGATTAAGGACTTCAGTTTTTACCACTTTCTGTAATTATGGGGTAATTAAGAATAAAAGAAGAAAGGCTAGTAAATTATTGACTTACATTGTGTATTTATACTTTCAGTCCATCCTTGACTTAATGAATGCATTGGATCACAGAAAGTATGAAGCTATTCAACTAACATTTAAACAGGTAAGGGGTAGTTTGGATAATGTGCAATACACAAACATAATGTTCATTTAAATGCAACATTGTTTTAGAATATTGTCATTGTTTCAGAACAATGAAGACTTTGCTTATCGAAAGTCTTGGAGGAGTCCACTGGATAAACCCATCTTAACCCTTGTCATGCTGAACCCGGAATATTCCGGTTTTGGCAGGAGGTGTAGACTAAGATTAGACTGCACTTATGTGCAGGCTGATCTTAGTCTACACCTCCTTCTTGTGCTTTTCCCCGCCAGAATTGCTTATTAAGTTGATTTCTAAAAAAAAAATGATTTTTGAACAACAAGTTTTATCAGTGCTTTCAGCCCCTTGATTTGACAGTAATTCAGTAAGGTAATTTATACAGCATGACAAGGGTTAACCTTTTCCTGCTTTCTAAAATTTTAGACCTATCCAAATTCAAAGGTTTTGCAGAATACAATTTTAAAGTCACTTTTATTTGAAAAAAGAAAAACAAACACTCTGTAGGGTAGAAAAAAATGTGGAAAAAGAAGAAATTGCTTTTTATAAGCAATTTCTTATTCTTCCAAAATGTTTTCTCAAGTATGAAAACACAGGCACAAAAAAAACAGGCATTGAACAGGAAAGGGTGAAAGCTATTTATTATATGGTGCATTATCGTTATACTGTACTGTTTATTTTTGCAAGATTTTTTTTTCAAACTGTATGATGTCTTGGTTTGGGCTGTTTTTTATTGGTCAATAATTCATGAAAATCGAGACTGTCATATACAGTAAAAACCCTCCTTACAACCACCCTTGAAATACGGGCACCCTGCTATTACGACCGAATTTTTACAGAACGAATTTTTTTTTCTTTATTTCAACGGTCGCAAACCCCTCTAAAACGGGCACTCAGCTTTTCTGAATTACGACCACTGAATTCAGTACCAACTATAGCTGATACAATTTTTTGAACCCCACTAAAACGACCAGTAACTTCAGACCTTGAGACCGACCACCAGAATTTCACACTTGACAAGCACGACACTAATTGGGTACGAATGCATTGTCAAAACAATATGGGATTTTTGATTATGTGATATCAAACCCTTATTATGATAGGCATTATTTCTATTAAAAAGTTAAAAGTGGCCGGTCACTTTTAGAAATTGTAGATAGTATTATTTTTAATTGTTATTTGAATATTTCATGGGTTTTGACTCAAGTAATAAAGTCGAAATTGAAAAAGGATCCGAGAAGTTACGATTTGTTTGTTTACGACGCTCTGAACAGTTAATTAGCTATCAAATTTTGATTTCAACTTAATTGATGTTAGGTATTTGCATTATAGAAGATATGCTATCAACAACTTGACACTTTGAACCTGTACTTACATATGAATAATCTGAGGTCGGACTTTTGAATCAGATCAAAATGGAGATGAGAGAAAGTAGAACTTGTCAAAGATTGTAAATTTGAAAATGACATGAGATTTCCCTGTAAACCATGTTTTTATAGTTATATTTTTTTGTATGCATAGAATTAATATATTCAAATAACGAAGATAAAATGAGCATGAGTTACTTGACAATAAACGACCAAACCTCAGTATTACGACCACCCCGCTATTATGACCACTTTCGGAAAGTACCACAAGTGGTTGTATTAGAGGGGTTTTACTGTATCTGACACATTTGAAATTGTGTCTATCCTATGGCTCTTTCTTTCCTGCTTTAACCTTGCATTTAAGTATTGCATGAATGGTCTATGAAAATAATAGATTTGAATTAGTTCATAGTTAGATACTGTTGGTTGATTTCTAAAATACAATGAAACAGTAAGGTAATGATTTAAAAACTTGTAGCAGGATTCATCTTTGACTCATAAACCAGGGTTTTGACTCTGAAAAAATCAGAAAATATCCTACTTTGACAATGGGATAATTTTGACCCCCTTTGAGAGAAATATCTAAGGGTCAGGGGATTATCTGTCAATTTTTAGCTTGGCTGAGAATACCTAAGGTATTGCTATAGCCTTGGTGTCATCGTTGTCGTGCGAAAACTTTGACATTTTGTGATATCTCTAGTTCTTTTGAAGGCATTAACTTGAAACTTGGCACACTTGTTCACTATCAAAAGAGCAACCTTTACTATCGAGGGGCATAACTCTAGATGCATTTTGTCCACTATCTAGCCCCCAACAGCTGAGCGTAGGCACCCATAGGCGGTGCTCTTGTTTTAAACAGTGTATCTCTATGCTATTGAAAATTGTACAAATTACTTGCTTCATATCAACAAGAAAAGGTCAGTTGGCATTTAAACCTCATGAAGTGCTCTTTTTGTTGTTTTTACCCCTTAATATCATTTTTGACCCTTAGAATTTCATGGTTATGAATCAATGACGACTCAATTTCAAACTCTAGCACAAGCCCTGAGATAGCCTTAGTGTTCACGAGAAAGAATGAGATAGAGGGAAAATCAAACAGAAACAGTCTCTTATCTTTGCAGTTTGTGCTCTACGTAAAATTTATTTGTTGTGTTTTATACAGGTATCCAAGTATTTTAGTGAGATCTTTAAAAAGTTGGCTCCTGATGGTCATGCTGTTTTAGTTATGAAAAAAGGAGATACTGATCAGGTAATGTTACTTTTACTGCTAGTGTAGTAGCAAAGTATTTAATCAATTCCAACACATTAAGGGTTTTTGAAGCCCCTCATGAAAAACAATTGGAAAACAGTGTTTAAGATGAACAAATTGCTTGAATTGCTTCTACTGTTGCAGACAGCAATTTTAAATTGAAGAAATTTTAATGATCTTTTAGACAAGTAGTTTCTTATTTTTGCACAATGTTTTCCAAAGCTTTTTTAGCTCACCTGAGCTATTGTGATTGGTCATTGTCTGGCGTCCGTCTGTCCATATGTCTGTCTGTCCATTCATAATTACAAAAAAATCTTCTCCTCCTAAAACTAACCATGGAATTTCAACCAAACTTAACTGAAATGATCCTTAGGTCATGCTCTTTCAAAATACTTCAAAGAATTGAAATCCATGAAGAACTTTGCCATGGCAATGGACTTAACTTAAAAAATCTTCTCCTCCCGAAACATTAGGCCTAGAGCTTTGATATTTGGCATAAATCATCATCTATTGACCCTCTATCAAAATACAGTCGAATCTGTGTACAGCAGCCATTCAAGGGAGAGGGCCAAATTGGCTGCTGTACACAGATTGGCTGCTGTTCACAGTATCAATAGGGTGGCCATTTTGTCATATCATTTTGGGTTAGCTCATTAACAGATCACAAAACTTTAGACTACTCCAAATTCTTAGAAGTTCTAAACTTCCATTTCAAGAGTCTTTTAAAAAAACAAAAGGCACTTTGTACCATTTGTACCATTTAAGATAGAAGATATTGTGACAGAAGTGAAAATATCCTGAGAAATTCTTGTTTACGTTTAGCAATATTTTGGACCAGGGTACGACCTACACCAAACTCACTATCAATAATTCCTAGAAGAATGTTCAGAGTCAAGCATACTAACGACTTTCACACGATCCTCTAGAGAGAGGAACTCACGTTTAGAGAGCAACACGATAGCAAGATTTGACAGCAAAAGCAAGTTTTCATCCATTTTAAAGACCTCAAGAAATCGGTTTTCTAAATGTGTAAACAACCTATAATGCTCAAGTTCATTTTATTTAAAGAGAACCGACAACTTAAAAAATTCCGTCTCCTCTGATCAAAAATCATCGCTAAAATAGATCAAACCGACCAAATAAATATTAATGGCTAATTACACGTCAATTAATCAACTACACGCAATTAAGTCGATAATTAATTGTTTATATCTTGTACATTACGATAAGGCGACTTCGGCAGTTACTATAGTAGAGATTATCGATTTTTTCGGACACGATTAAGTCGCGTGTTTTGTTAGTTGACCGTTGTATAGGTGCGATATACTGTTGACAATAGACCAATTAAGGTGACCGCTGGCCGCATTTCAGGAGATCATGCTATTCACAGTGCAATTAAAGAAGGAATTTGCACGGGGGGAACTCGAGTGGTCGCTGTCGGCAGATTGGCCGCTGTGCATAGTTGGCCGCTAACACAGATTTGACTGTATTTCAAAGAAATAACATATCTTGAAAATTAGCCCTTTTCTGTGCGATACCTGATGTTATGTAGAAATAGAAAAGGAATTCTTTAAAAATCTTCTTCTCTAAAACCATAAGGCCTAGAGCTTTAATATTTTGTATGTATCAATGGATATTGACCCGCTACAAAAGTACTTCAAAGAATTACTGTATCTTGAAAATTAGCCATTTTCTGTGCAATCCCTTATTTACATAGAAATAAAGAAGGAAATCTTTAAAAATCTTCTTCTCCCAAACCATAAGGCGTAGAGCTTTGATATTTGGTAAAATCATCATCTATGGACCCTCTACCAAGATTCTTCAACAAATTACCATTCTCTGAAAATTAGCACTTCTGTGTGATCCCTGATTTAACAAAGGAATAAAGAAGGAAATGTTTGAAAATCTTCCTCTCCCAAATTATAAGGCTTAGAGCTTTTATATTTGGTATGTATCATCACCTATTGACCCTCTACCAAAATACTTCAAACTCTGAAAATTACCCCTTTTTAGGGTGATCCCTGATTTTACGAAGGAATAAAAAAGGAAATCTTAAAAAAATATTCTCCCAAACTTTTTAACCTAGAGCTATCATATTTGGTATTTATCATCACTTATTGACCCTCTACCAAAATACTTCAAAGAATAACCATACTCTGAAAATTTGCCCTATTTTGTGTGATCCCTGATTTTACATACAAATGAAGAAGGAAATCTTAAAGAAATCTTCTCCCAAATTATAAGGCCTAGAGCTTTAATATTTTGTATGTGTCAATGTCTACTGACCCTTAACCAAAGAACTGTAAAGAATTACCGAACTTGAAAATTAGCCTGTTTCTCTGTGATCCCTGATTTTGCATATGAATAAAGAAGGAAATCTGAAAATCTTCTTCTCCCAAACCATAAGGCATAGAGCTTTAATATTTGGTGTGTATTAAAACCTATTGACCCTTTACAAAAATTCTTGGTATAAATAACATATTCTGAAAATAAGCCATTTTTTGTTCAATCTAAGATTTTAGAAAGGAATAAAGGATATCTTTGAAAATCTTCTCCTATATAGGACCATCATGGTCCTCTTGTTCTTAGAAGTGTGATTGTGTGGGAATTGGTTAAGGTACAGGAAGATTCAATTCTAAATTAATGCTTTGAAAATAGTTTAATAAGATGTAGTTCATTTTATGTTTACTGAGAGATAAGACCAAACTCCAGATACAAATTTCAAGGTATCTGTGATTGTGATTAAGATCAGACTTAATGTTATTGTCCTGTGTATGTATATATGTATCCATGAGTTCTGTATGTTAATCCTTTCCTTTTCAGTCAATGATTTTTACACCCCTGTGATTTTATAATTGAGAAAAAAATGTCAAAAAAGAAGAAATTTCTTCTTTTTCCACAGTTGTTTACATCCAACTGATTGGTTATTTGACAAAATCAATCTGCTTTAAATTTTTGTCTGGAACACCTTTGAATATTGACAGGTATATTTTTTTTTCAAAACAGGAAAGATTTAATGTCTTATGTGCTAATTGACCCTCAGTTGTAGATATTCAGTAAAAGCTACATTGGTTACCACTCAAGGTCAGATATTAACCCATTCCCACACAACAAAATTTTAGACTGGTCCAAACTCAAATAAGTTGCAGACGACAATTTCAAATGGATGAAATTTCAATAATCTCTGTCTTATATGGTAGAAAAAACATTGTGGATAATGAAGAAATTGCTTTTAATAAGCAATTTCTTCATTATCCACAATGTTTTCCAAAGCTTTGTATCTAGGGGGTGGCAGAAAGCGTCACTGTGTGGGAATGGGTTTTAGTCATTATGATGTATCAGTTGCATTTTAAAATCACATTTTGGTTTTCATGTACACAGGGAGATGATGAAGAGGGGGCCCAATCTCAGGATGTTCCATTAGTTGAACAATTTACTGGAGTTGGTATTAAAGTAAGTAGAGATCATGATTTGTGATTCATTAGCAACAAATTCTGAGTTAGGGTCCTTTGTTTGACCCCAAATTCCTTTGGCATGTGATTGAGACTTGATCGGTACATAAATGCTGAAATTGTTTTTTTCTAAACAAAACTCAATGTCGCAAAATACACCCATTTGAATCATCGAGATGATTCTATTAAGTATCAACAACCTGGAAAAAATCAAATCCTCTGTCTATAGCTGTGTCTTAACCCTTCAGGTCCCTAGTTTTTACATCCATGGGATTTCATACTTAAGGACATATTGTGAAAAAAGGAGAAATGGCTTCTTACAAGCCATTTCTTCTTTTCTCACACTATTTTCTACAATATAGGATGGTTTTATTTCCAATTGCAGTCAACTTTCATTGTTGTCTCCAAATTCTTTAAAATTGGACAGGCCTAAAATTTAAAATGAAAAAGGGAAATAGTTAACTAAAGGACATATTGTGAAAAAACAAGAAATGGCTTGTAATAAGCCATTTCTTCTTTTCTGACACTTTTTTCTACCATATAGGATGGTTTTATTTCAAATTGCAATCACTTGTCTTTGTCGTCTCCAAATCCTTTAAAATTGGACCAATCTTAGATTTAAAATGAAAAAGGGAAATAGTTTACTAAAGGCATTACTTGTTGGATGGGATGTAAGACGGCTACAACTATGCTGCAGTTCTGTTACGTTGAGTACATGAGGTACTTTATTCTCCACCATACAGTAAAAGTATACTCAACAAATCTGAATATACAAATATTCAGCAATCACTAGGTTTGTACATATACAAGAATCTTCAATGTGTCACAGCTTCAGCCATAGTGAAGTTGGTAGCACTTAGAACTACATTTGTACTAGTCATGGGGTCCCAGGTTTGATCACCGACCGCAACTAATATCCTTTTACGACATTTGTCTCCAACCAATGGGTGGATAATCATAAACCTATGTGGGATGAGCAGCTGGAGGCTGGGAAAAGATGAAATGGTAGTACTGGTCTAAGAAATACCAGGCGTTGCGATATGACTGAAATGCCATAAAAGGTGGTGAGAAACCCCATTCAATCAAGTCATTAAGACCAATCTTAACCTCATGACATTTTAAGTAATTGCTACACAGTCCTTCTTTTTAAAGTGTTGAAGTATGCCTATCCTTTATCAACATGGTATATTTCTATTCAGGTCTCATTCACTGGTAACAAGGCGGAGATGAGAGACATGCAACAACTGTCAGGAGGACAAAAATCTCTGGTGGCCTTGACCTTGATTTTTGCTATCCAAAAGTGTGACCCGGCTCCATTCTACCTTTTTGATGAAATTGATCAGGCTCTTGATTCACAACACAGGAAAGCTGTAGCAGGTGGGATAATGTTTTTTTAGCTTAACCTGTTGATGAAATTCTCAAGGTGTGCTATTGTGATTTGTTTTTAGCTCCACTGGCTGAAAGCAGAGAGCTATTTTCATGGAGTGGTGTCTTTCTGTCGTGCATGCGTCCAAAAACTTTTCCTTTAAAAATCTTCTCCTCAGAAAGGTTTCAACCAAATGTCACAGAAATGATCTTTGGGTGACCCTCTATCAGTTTGCTTCAAAGAATTTTGATAGGATGAAAAACATGGCTTTAATGGGTGGGGTTAAATTCAATATATTGTGGAAGCTTTTAAAATCTTCTTCTCATAAACGAATGGATGGATTTTATCCAAATTTCACAGAAATGATCCTTTGCTGACCCTTTATCAGATTCCTTCAAAGAATTTTAATCAGATGAAAAATATTGCTGTATGGGTGGGGCTAATTTCCGTATATGGTAAAACCTTTAAAATCTTCTCAGAAACCATCTAATGGATTTCAACCAAATTTGACAGAAATGATCCTTGGGTGACCTTTTATCAGATTCCTTCAGAGAATTCTGATCAAATGAAAAACATGGCTTTAATGAGTGGGGCTAATTCCAAATATGGTAAAATCATTGAAATTATATCAGATTATTGATCATAAGAAAAATATGGCTTAAATGGGCTGGGCTTATTTCTATATATGGTATATACTGTAAATAGACTGTTGATAAATTTCAACCGAATTTCACATGAATGATCCTCAGATGACTGTTTGTTGGATTCCTTCATATGATTTTGCTTGGTTGAAAAGCTTGGCTATTATGGTTGTGGCTTATCTCCATATGTGGTATACAATGAACATTTTTTCTGTCTTTCCAGATATGATTCATGAATTATCCCAGGATGCACAATTTATTACGACCACATTCAGACCTGAGTTGTTAGAAAATGCGGACAAGTTCTATGGAGTGAAGTTCAGAAACAAGGTATAATATTATTAATGATATAAAAATGTGAAAATATAAACTATGCAATTTGACATTTATCACATTCCTACACAGTGACACCTTTTCTTGCTCCTCATAAAAAGAAGAAAAAAAATGGAAAAGCATTGTGCAAAATGAAAAAGTTGCTTGCATCAAGCAGTTTCTTCATTTTGAACAATTTATTTCATCAGAAAGTTGAAAAAAAGTAAAGTTACATAAACTCATCTGCTTCTTCAAGTTGGAGCCAGTCTAAAATTTTGCCATCTGGTAATGGGTTAAACCATTTTTAGGTCACCTGACCAAAGGTCATGGTGACCTATTGCGATCGTTATTTGTCTGGCGCTGTGCATTAACTTTTTCCTTTTTGGACTTCTTCTTAAGAACTCTTGGATGGATTTCAACCAAACTTGGCAGGTAGCATCCTTTTGGGAAGGCACTTCAGATTTACACTCGTCATGGAGTTATCTCCCCTTGGGGCTCCATAAGGGGCCAAAAAAGGGTAAAAAAAGGTATATCTTTAAAAATCTTCTTGTCATGGGTGGGGTACATAAGCTAACATAGTGACAACTTTGAAAATATTTTTCTAACAAACCAAAAGACCTACAGCTCTGATATTTGGTATGTGGCATCATCTAGTGGACCTCTATCAATATTGTATAAATTATAACACCAGGGTCAAAATTAGCCTTTTCACGGACGTCACAAAAATAACATAGGCTTATAAAGTGAATATTTCAAAAATATTCTTCTTCCAAACCAGAGGGAATAGAGCTTTTATATTTGGTTTGTAGCATCATTTGGTGATTTTCTATCAAGATTGTATTAATCATGGCCTCAGAGATAGAATTAGCCAATTTCTGGATGTCACAAGTTTAACAAAGGGCTTATATAGTGATTTTTTTAAAAATCGTCTTCTCCCAAACATAAGGGCCTAGAACTTTGATATTTGGTATACAACATCATCTTGTGGACCTCTATCATGATTGTAAAAATTATTGCCTCAGGCTTAAAATTAGCCCATTCTCAGATGTCACAAATTTAGTGAAATTTGTAAAAATTTTCTTCACTCAAACAGGAGGGCCTAGAACTTTGAAATTTGGTGTACAGCATCCACTTATGGACCTCTATCAAGATGGTACAAATGATTGCCTCAGGATTAAAACAAGCCCATATCCGGATGTTACGAATTTAACATAGGCTTATATTCTTCTCCCAAACAAGAGGTCCTAGAGCTTTAATATTTTGTATGTAACATCACCTGGTGGACCTCCATCAAGATTGTATAAATTATGGCCTAAGGGTCAGAATTAGCCCGTTCCAAGATGTCCCAAGTTTAACTTGGGCTTGTTTAATGAAAACTTTTAAAAATCTTCTTCTCATAAAATAAAAGGCTTAGAGCTTTGATATTTGGTATGTAGCAGCATCTGGTGGATCTGTATCAATATTGTAGGAATTATGGCCATAGGGTAATAATAAGCCCATTCCAGGATGTCAGGAATTTTACATAGGGCTTATATAGTGAAAATTTAAAACTCTTCTTCTCCCAAACAGGAGGTCCTAGAGCTTTAATATTTTGTATGTAGTATCACCTTGTGGACCTCCATCAAGATTGTATAAATTATGGCCCCAGGGTCAGTATTAGCCTGTTCCAAGATGTCCCAAGTTTAACTTAGGTTTGTTTATTGAAAACTTTTAAAAATCTTCTTCTCATAAAGTAAAAGGCTTAGAGCTTTGATATTTAGTATGTAGCAGAATCTGGTGGACTCTATTTGTTTTGTACTCTTTGGACTCAGGTGACCAATAAGGCCCTTTAGGCCTCTTGTAGTTTAGACATTTTGTGATTATTATAGAAGCATACAAATAATCTACAAGCAATATCCTTTTAAACTTTGCCAAGGCCTGCAAAAATTGAGGTAACAAGTGAGGACTGTATTAACTAGGGATTGTCTAACGACAGGTTAATTGATGTTTTTTCAGGTCAGCCATATAGACTGTGTGAGTTATGCTGAAGCCCAAGACTTTGTTGAAGATGATTCAACTCATGGTTAAAATGACTCTTATTGGAGATTAAACCACAGAATTGTACCCATATATATGTATATAGAGTTGAACAAAATAGAATCTTTTAGGGGAAAAATCCTTTACATTTAGAATGAATGTTGTGCTAATGCTATTATACAAAACAACAAATTATTGGCCAAGTTGTGTTAACCCATACCCCGTCATTGACACTTTTTGATGCCCCTTAAGACAAAGGTATTTGGAAACATTGTGGACAATGAAAAATCTGTCATCTGCGACTTCTTTGAATTTGGTGTTGGAAATGGTATTCGAAAACATATTTGACATTAAAAAAATTGCTTATTACAAGCGATTTCTTTAATGTCCACAAGTTTTCTACACTAAAAGGCAAAGATTACCTAAATTCCAACTAAAATCTGTCATCTGCAACTTCTTTCAATTTTGACCAGTCTTAAAAAAAGTGTGGTTATGGGTTAAACAGGACCAATAGGTTTTATAGATTGATATTGTGTAATTGAAATGTTTTTTATCCAAGACCATAAAGCAAATTGTTGGATAAGAGGAAATATTGTTAGTGTATGTATAATATATTGTGGACTGCATTTAGGATATGCAAGTGATTACCAATTCTTTTCCCTTTAAACCTACATTGGATTTGGTTAAAAAAAAAAAACAGTGTATGTTTGCACTTACAAGACAAAAGGGCATTACCATCCTGAACATTAAGATGGTTTTACAGATATCTTTATAGCGTTGTCTATTTTTCCCCTCAAAGAGTAACATCCACAAACCAATACATTTTTTCATTTTCTGCGACATAAGTAATTGATGAATTCTTGGCCATATCTACTGGACCCTAATAGGACGTTTGACTTGGATATTAAGATACATTATTTTGCAAGATATAAGGTCAGTAACATGTAACAAAAAATAGAATGGTTGGTTAGGGATCTAAACATCACAATTACAGCTTGAATAAGCTGTAGTTACAACGTTTAACCTGTTCCCGTTTTTCAAAATTTGAGACTGGTCAGATTCGAAAGAAGTTGCTGACTACAACTAAAAATTAGTGCAGTTTGAAAAGTAACCAACCTACAGTGTAGAGAATATTGTGGGAATAGAAGAAATTGCTTGTTACAAGCAATTTCTTCTTTTCCAACAATATTTTTTCAAGTATAAAATCACAGAGACGTAAAAACCAGGAATTGAAGAGGAAAGTTAAGTCACTAAACCAAAAAGAATACTCCACAAGCATGTCCAGGTGAGTTCAAAGTTCACTTTCAGTTTAAAAGAATGAATTGATTGGTCGATGAACTTTTTGATTGAAAGCCATGATCCACCAGTTGTCTTGAAAACTTATCATTCAAATTGATCATTCATCTGATACATTATCATTGCATACCTTTCTTGTCATTTTATTAGCTCACCTGAGCACAAAGTGCTAGGTGAGCTATTGTGATCGGTCGTTGTCCGTCGTCCGTCCGTCCGTCTGTCCGTCTGTCCGTCTGTCCGTCTGTCCGTCCGTCCACAATTTCTTTAAAAATCTTCTCCTCCTAAACTAGTATGCCAATCAAGCTGAAACTTTGCAGGGATGTTCCTTGGGTGAAGTTCTTCAAAAGTTGTTAAAAGAATTTAATTCTGTCAAAAACTCTGGTTGCCGCGGCATATGAAAATGGGAATCTTTAGTAATTCTTTAAATATCTTTAAAAATCTTCTTCTCCTAAACCAGTTGGCCAATCAAGCTGAAACTTTGCAGGGATGTTCATTGGGTGAAGCTCTTCAAAAGTTGTTAAAAGAATTTAATTCCGTCAAAAACTCTGGTTGCCGCGGCATTTGAAAATGGGAATCTTTAGTAATTCTTTAAATATCTTTAAAAATCTTTTTCTCCTAAACCAGTTGGCCAATCAAGCTGAAACTTTGCAGGGATGTTCATTGGGTGAAGCTCTTCAAAAGTGGTTAAAAGAATTTAATTCCGTCAAAAACTCTGGTTGCCGCGGCATATGAAAATGGGAATCTTTAGTAATTCTTTAAATATCTTTAAAAATCTTCTTCTCCTAAACCAGTTGGCCAATCAATCTGAAACTTTGCAGGGATGTTCATTGGGTGAAGCTCTTCAAAAGTTGTTAAAAGAATTTAAATCCGTGAAAAACTCTGGTTGCCGCAGCATTTGAAAATGGGAATCTTTAGTAATTCTTTAAATATCTTTAAAAATCTTCTTCTCCTGAACCATTTGGCCAATCAAGCTGAAACTTTGCAGGGATGTTCATTGGGTGAAGCTCTTCAAAAGTGGTTAAAAGAATTTAATTCCGTCAAAAACTCTGGTTGCTGCGGCATTTGAAAATGGGAATCTTTAGTAATTCTTTAAATATCTTTAAAAATTTTCTTCTCCTGAATCAGTAGGCCAATCAAGCCGAAACTTTGCCTGGATGTTCCTTGGATGAAGCTCTTAAAAAGTTGTTAAAAGAATTTCTTTCTGTGAAAAACTCTGGTTGCCGCGGCATATGAAAATTGGAAATTTTAGTAAATCTTTGATGTTGTTTTTGTCATAGACTGCAAGGCCAAAGGCCTTTATATTTTGTAAAGAGCTTAATCATATGGTTCTCTATCAAGTTTTTAAATATTTAATCTCTGGGGTCAAAAATGGCCCCGCCCCTGAGGTCTTAAGTTTGGAAAAATTCTTAATAAGAGCAATTTCAAAAGGCTTCTCCTCTTAAACTATAAGGTCTAGGATATTCATATTTGGTATGAAGCATAACTAGATGGTTTTGTACTATATCAAAAAAAGTTTTCATCCAAGGGTCAAAAAAGGCCCTGACTAGGAGTCCAAAAATTTGGAAAAAACGCAAAATTTGAGTATGTTGAAAAAAATTCTTCATTTTAAGGCGGAGGGCATTCATATTTTGAGTGTAGCATAGCCTGGCTGTTATCTATCAATTTTGATTAAATTATGCCTGTAGGTTAAAAAACACCCCTTCCCTGGGTGTCCAAAGTTCGTAAAAATGCTCAATTAGACCATGTTCAACAGTTTTCTCCTCCTAATCTACAAAGTCTAAGGTATTCATATTTGATTTATAGCATAACCAGATGGTTCTCTACTATGTTAGCTAAAATCTTAGTCCTGGGATAAAACATGGCACTGCCCCAGAGGTCCCAAATTTTGGAAAACACCCAATTAGAGCAACTTCAAAAGTCTTCTCCTTCTGAAATATAGATGAAGGGCATTCATATTTGGTATGTAGCATGACTAAATAATTTGTACTATGTTACAGGAAAATATGCTCTTAGGATAAAAAAATGTCTCTGCTCCTGGGATTGAAAATTGCATAAATCACATTGAAAGGATTCTTCTTAAATAGAAATGGAGAAATTGCTTGCTTTCTCACAATGCTTTTTTAAACCTTTTTCCCTGAGGGTGACAAATTCTGGGATAGTTTGGTAATCAATTAAACTATGAAGCCAAAGGCATTCATTTTCATTTTAAAGCATTACTGGATTGTTTTGTACAAAGCCCAAAATCTTATATTTGTTCTATTTATTTTGCTCAAGTTGTGTCTTTTTTCTACAAAAAAGTACTATAATTTGCAGATGCCTCAGGTGAGCGATTTAGGACCATCATGGTCCTCTTGTTGTATAGGACTAATCTATTCTCTCAGTAAAGATGTCCTAAGAAATTTTATGAAACAAATTGTTTTGTAGTCTTTCGACCCCTTTTAGCTCACCCAATCACTCAAGGTGTGCTTCTGTTATCCCGGGCTGATGAAATCATCGGGGGGATATTGTTTTGGCATCTTCTGTCTGTCCTTCCACCCATCCGAGTTTCATTTCCGTGCTATTTCTTGGAAACAATTGGCTGGATTTCAATGAAACTTTGTGGACAGCTTCACTACAAAGAAGAGATGCGCAATCGTTATCTGGTTTGACTTAAATTCAGAGTTACTGCCCCTGGTTGGTGAAGATATATATATATACAGAGTAATATTTGTTTCCGCGCTATTTCTTGGAAACCATTGACTGGATCAATGAAGCTTTGAGGAAAGCTTCACTACAAAGAGGAGATGCGCATATTGTTGGGGTTACCATGTTTAACTATAAAATTTAGAGTTACTCTATAGGCATTCTTTTTTTTCTCAAATGATTTGATAATTAGCCAGAATGTTTGTCTTAGTAATTTCTTGGCCAAGATCAATTTGTGGTCAGTGTGGGTAAAAAAACTAGGTTGAATCATAGAAATACTTTAATTACAAAGAAGAGGCCACATTTTTGGCTCAATTGTCTTGATATTTGGCCAAAAAGTTTATCCCTGTAAAAATTTTAAGTTGGAATTTGGTCATATGGGGTCAAAATTTAGGTCAATAGATCTAATCTTAGAAAAAGCTTGTGTTTATCCTTTGAGCCCTCATTTATGGCTCAATTGTCGATATATGGTCAGAATGTTTGTCTCCATTCAATTGCAGTCAAGTGCAATATTGAGTCGCATAGGGTCCAAACTAGGTCACTATGGTCTAATCTACAGAAAACTTCCTTCCAATGTACATTCTAGTTTTCCTGCAGAAATACTTTGATGGTTGGCAGATGGAAAATGCGATTTCTGAGGCTTTGTATTGTTGGCGAATTTAGCCATCCTCTTTTCAATAGGGTTCATCTTTTTGGAGAAGATTTGATCAAATTTAACTTATGTTACCATGGCAACCAAAGCTTAAAATGAAATGTTATTTACCATTTGTGAGAAGTTGTCATTCTGTCCGTCCGTCTATTAAAAATCTTCTAAGAAAGTACTGAAAAAATGGTGATGCTTGAGTGCCTGTATTGCTCTTGAGGCCCATATGTACTGATTTTTCTGGAATTAATATAAACTGAATCCTGTTTGTCATATCTGGCAATTAAATCTAGTCACTGAAACCTTTAAAATAGGTCAAGAGAAGCATTTCAAACCTTTAACTTTTTAACAAAAGTCAAGTGGAGTTTTGTAAACCTCACTAATCCATTCCCACACAATCCCTCCTTTTTACGCCCCTCAAGAAAAAAAGCTTTGGAAAACATTTTGGGAAATGAAGAATTTGCTTGTGACAAGCAATTTCTTCATTAGCTGCAATATTTTCTATCCCAAAAGACAAAAAAAATGAAAATTAAAATTCCATCTTCTTGAAATTGTTGTCTGCACTCCTATCAATATGTACGGGTCTAGAATTTTGTTGTGTGGGAATGAGTTAAAAGGTATTTATAAAATTATCAACATATACCATAATTGGACATAACCTGTGACATTAAAAGCAAAGGAGGATCATTCCTACGGATTTTGGTTGAAATCCATCAACAGGATTCTGAGAAGATTTTCCAAGTTCTCACTATATATTCTATATCGAAATTAACCATACCCCACCAAAAAGATTTGTTTTTCATCAAAATTAATTGGAGAAATCTGATAAAGGGTTTACAAAGGATAATTTCTGTGAAATTTGGCTGAAATCAATCCACTGGTTACTTTAAACAATTTTTTTACAGCTTTCACTACAATTATCCCATATATGAAAACAAGGCTTGCCTATTTAACCCGTTTTTCAACATTTGTTTTGATAATCAGATAAAATGAATCCCAAGCATAATTCATGTGAAATTTGGATGAAATTGAATTTTATTAATTTTGAAAGAGGTCAATATACTGATGCTTCATGCAAAATTCAAGATTCTTCGACTTCTGAGTCAGGAGTAGATATATATATAATTTTTTTTCCCATTTTATTTTTGTTGTCATAGCAACCGGAATTTTCAACTGATTTAAATTCTTTAGTTGAAATCGTCCCACTGATGAGGAGAAGATCCTGATTTCTTTATTTACATATTAGCCCCCCCCCCTTCTCCTGGGGACCTAACTGTGATGATTTTAGCATTTCTGAAAGGTCAATGTGCTGATGCTTCATGCAAAATTAACAAGGCTCTCTATATTCTGGGTCAGGAGTAGATAATTTTAAAAGATTTTATTAAAATTTCTGTTTTGTTACCATGGCAACCAGAGTTATTAACAGATTTCAATTCATTTAGCAATTTTTAAAGAGCACTCCCGAAGGAACCTTTTTGCCAAATTTTGTTGAAATCCGCCCAATGGTCTGGGAGATGTCGTTTTAAAAATCCTTCTTTATTTATATATTAGCCCCTTCCCCTCTGTGGCTCGGCCCCTGGATACCTGAGGGTGATGATTTTAGCAATTCTGAAAGAGGTCAATGTACTGATGCTTCATGCCAAATATCAAGGCTCTAGCCCCTCTTGGCCAGGAGGAGATAGTTTTTAAAGATTTTATTAAAAATTCAGTTTTGTTGCCATGGCAACCAGAGATTTTAACAGATTTCAATTCTTGTAGCAATTTTAAAGGGCACCACCCAAGGAACATTTGTGCCAAATTTGGTTGAAATTCGCCCAGCGGTGTGGGAGATGTTTTAGAATTGTGGACACACGAAGGACGACGCACACTGCACGACAGAGAATCAAAATACCTCACCATGAGCACTTCATGCTCAGGTGAGCTAAAATTAGCCCTACATATTTAGAAATATTTTTCATACCATCAAATTTCTTTGAAATAATCTGATAAAGGGTCACTCAAGGATCTTTCCCTGTGAAATTTTGTTGAAATCAAACCAATATTCTTTGAAGGAATCTGATAAAGGGTCACCAAAGAATGATTTCTGAAATATGGTTGAATTCTGTTCAATCCTTTCTGAGAAGATTTAGAAGAAACCACGCACAACACAAATTGACAGAAGCCCCCTGGGTGGATAATATTTTTCATCAAAGGGCAATAACTCTTCAAAAATTCAAAGGACCATAAGCCAAACAAGAGGCCCAGTGGGCCTTAACGGTCACCTGAGTAAAAGAGCACCAAGACAAGTGATTTTGTTTGAAAGAATTAGAAAAAGGTTTGGTTGAAATCCACTCAGTAGTTCTTGAGAAGAAGATGAAAATGTTTAAAAGTTACCAAAAATGACCCCCTTTTGGTCCCCATTTTAGGCTTCCCTGACCTCCAGCCTTTTAATTTTCACAAATCTGTATAATCAGTACCCAATGATGCTTTTCACCAAGTTAGTTTGAAATTGGCTTAGTACTTCATCAGAAGAAGGTGAAAATGTGAATTTTTTAACATGATGAACTTTGACCTCTGGGTGTGGCCCCATACATGACCCCAGGGACACGAATTTCACAATTTATAATATACCTGTCCTAGTTGTCATGCACACAGAATATTTAAGCCCTGGCATTAACAGTTTATTAGAAGAAGATTTTTAAAGAAGTACCAAAAATTACCCCTTTTTGGCCCCTATTTGGGCCCCTATGACCCCCAGAACCCCTATTTTCACAAACTTGAATTGGCATCCCCCAATCATGCTTTCTACCAAGTTTGGTTGAAATCCGCCCAGTAGTTCTTGAGAAGAAGAAAAAAATATTTAAAAGTTACCAAAAATGACCCCCTTTTGGTCCCCATTTTAGGGCCCCCTGACCCCCCAGCCTTTTTATTTTCACAAATCTGAATAACCATTACCAAATGATGCTTTTCACCAAGTTTCTTTGAAATTGGCTTTGTACTTCATCAGAAGAAGATGAAAATGTGAATTTTTCAACATGATGAACTTTGACCTCTGGGTGTGACCCCATACATTGCCCCAGGGGCATGAATTTCACAATTTATAATATACCTGTCCTAGTTGTCATGCACACAAAATATTTAAGCTCTGGCATTAACGGTTTATTAGAAGAAGATTTTTAAAGAAGTACCAAAAATTACCCCTTTTTGGCCCCTATTTGGCCCCTATGACCCCCAGAACCCCTATTTTCACAAACTTGAATTGGCATCCCCCAATGATGCTTTCTACCAAGTTTGGTTGAAATCCGCCCAGTAGTTCTTGAGAAGAAGAAAAAAATATTTAAAAGTTACCAAAAATTACCCCCTTTTGGTCCCCATTTTAGGGCCCCCTGACCCCCCAGCCTTTTTATTTTCACAAATCTGAATAACCATTACCAAATGATGCTTTTCACCAAGTTTCTTTGAAATTGGCTTTGTACTTCATCAGAAGAAGATGAAAATGTGAATTTTTCAACATGATGAACTTTGACCTCTGGGTGTGGCCCCATACATGACCCCAGGGGCATGAATTTCACAATTTATAATATACCTGTCCTAGTTGTCATGCACACAAAATATTTAAGCTCTGGCATTAACGGTTTATTAGAAGAAGATTTTTAAAGAAGTACCA